>NW_024121255.1:287490-319990 GCF_016745375.1 Pimephales promelas
GTAATAAGCGGGGTAATGTAGAGCGAGGCGTAGTTATAGCGAAAACCCTAGGCTTCGCGTCGGGGTCATAATCAACCTCCTCACTATTATCCATATAACTTATTATTCTGTCTGCACAGCGTCCTCCACCGTGGTGTTGGGGTTCATAATGTTCACAATTGTATTTTATTAGTTGTTGGTTTAACCATGGTTCATGAGGTAATGGCTGACTGTTATTTTCTTTTCAATGACTTTTCACATGTTCATTGCTGGATTTATTGAAAAAATCAACCAATATTGCATATCCATAATTATTATAATGGATATAATTAAAAAATCCATACACTATAAAGTATTTTTAAAGATTTGTATGCCTATTTTGAATTTTACTCGAATACAAATACAAATACTTTTCCTCCCTGAACAAATACAAATACAAATAGCGGCTGCTTTGCACACCCCTAATAGATAGATAGATAGATAGATAGATAGATAGATAGATAGATAGATAGATAGATAGATAGATAGATAGATAGACATAGAGATAGATAGATAGATAGATAGACAGACAGACAGACAGACATAGAGATAGATAGATAGATAGATAGATAGACAGACAGACAGACAAATTGACAGACAGATAGATAGATAGATAGATAGATAGATAGATAGATAGATAGATAGATAGATAGATCTATCTAGTCTATCTAGATCTAGTCTCTCACTGAGGGTCTGCTGCTTGTACTGTCGGCAGTCAAATAGTGTTTGATTCACTCGGCTTGTTGGAGAGGCGGCCAGGGAGAAGCAGATGCACCCTGGGAAAAGGGAAGTGGGCGTGCGAGGGAGAGGAAACACTAGTCTGTGCATAATTTTTAGTTTTAGGTTTATTATTCCCTTTTTGCAGGGGTTGTCAACAAGCTGGTAGGTTCATGAATAGATCTACACTAAAGCAAGTGTCTGCTTTTTCTGTCCTCTGTCTCTTTATTGTTCTCCAAGGAAAGACTCAAAGCAGTCATGCCAGTGTTTTTCTATCAGAATATTTGAGCACAGAGAAGTTGATCAGTTTAGGATGCAAACACTTTCCAGGATTACCGAGGTCATTCGACCGTAACATTTTCTGTTGACTTTTTTGCTGTCTGTTTGTACTGACATCCAAGTGCATGAAAACATTTAAAAAAATAATTAAATACGTAATCCCATGCACAAAATGGATTCCTGGTGGTTGTCAGCCAGAACAAAAACTGATTTTTGTGGGGGGCCTTGTTGCCATGGTAACGTGCTCCTTAAAGAACTGAAGTGGGAAAGAAGTGTAGTCAGCGATGCATATTACGCATAAATCTGTGTTGTTGATCTACATGACAGATAATGGGAATCAATGGCGGCCATTAGTATGATTGACGAGTTTAATTACTTTGTTTGATTAAAAGTAAAGACGTGCATAAGCATCGGAACCACTTTAGGCTAAAGATGTTTATAAAGATAAAACCCTGACATTAGATGTGCTTTATCATTACCATCCCTTAGGTTCTGAATCTGATCGGGGATAGATTTCAAAGCAAAAAGAATTTGATTAAAATGAAAGTGAACATTATTATTCAATAAAGTGCTTATTTTGCCACTTACATCCACTCGTGTGATCAGTGTTGAGGAGTAAACTATTAATAATTAAAGGATTAGTTCACCTCAAAATGAAAATTTCTTGATAATTTACTCACCCCAATGCGATCAAAGATTTTCATATATTTCTTTCTTCAGTGGAAAAGAAATTTCGTTTTTTTGAGGAAAACATTTCAGGATTTTCCTCCACTCACTTCAAGCGCAACCAACATTGAAGTCCAAGTCAATGCAGTATCAAAAAGCTATGAAGAGCTTCAAACGGCTCTGCACGATCCCAGCTGAGGAATAGGGTCTTATCTTTCGAAACGATCGATCTTAAAAAAAATAAAAATATATATACTTTTTAACTTTTCGTCTTGTGCTAGCGCTAGGCTTTACGTCATCACATTGGAAACGTCACAAAATATGCTTGTTTGAGATGGACAAAATCTGTGCAGAACCGATCAACGGTGATCAGCGCGATATGCATGCCGGGTTGGCAGACTGATCTCATGAAATGGCGTATGTATGACACGCCTATTCGTATTTCCATTTTTGGCTTGCTATCAACACGCATTATCGTGTTTATGAACGCCGTGGACTTAACGTTACATTACTGTATATATAAGTATATGACCTACCCCAACCCGTCCCTAAACCTACCCGTCACTGGGGTTAATACCATTTATGAGCCTTCCCCTACCATCCTAGGAAAGAAAATATCGCTGTCCAGATGTAGATCTACATTTTGCTTCAGGTTAGCTTCAGGTTCAGGAGCTGCAGGTTTTATTAATCTAGGAACAATTATTAATTCGAAATGTATATTTGACACTAAGGATTGTGATGTATTCATTCAACTGTCAAAGCTGGGTCTAATCAATACAAAAAATAATACAATAAACTTGGTGTTTGTAACGATTTAGGTCACGTTTCATGTTCATGTCCATGTCTGTCATTTGATTCCCTGTTTGTCATGTGATCCTGCCATGTGTCTTGTCATTGGATAATCGTCTAGGGATCGTCTAAGGTCTGGGAACTCACAATTGGCATACCTCAATCCGAGGGGCGGGATAAAAGGTTGTCTTTCAATATCCCTCTCAACTCAACATGATAGCGCCACAACCAACTAGAGCAACGAACGGCTGTGGATGAGTGAATCCAATGCGTTTTCCCTCCAGCGGAGCAATTTTATATATTAAACTTTTGCCACATCCTGTCGTCGAAACTCCGAACACATCTTCCTTTTTTAAGAATGACTCAAGTGACATTCTCTTAACTCCAAGTCATCCAGAGTCGCGGCCAAAGCCAAATCGGAAGACCGCTGTTCGCCAGCAGCATTTTGTTTGTTTTTAAATAGCAGGTAAATCACCTATAGAAATCACCGTCACAACTCTGCCGTCATTGTGTTAAGCCCGCCCACCAACTCTATACACGATGTGATTGGCCGGACCAGAGTTTGGTTTTTCCACTTCGAAAGCCAACGGAGAGTTGCTAGACCACACTCTGCTGCAAAGTAATTTTTGCTGCCGCTAAGGTGCGTCTAGATTGTTCACAGGTGTCCCTTGTCTTGTCATTAGTGTGTGTATTTAGTCCCTCATGTTTGCCACGGGTCTTTGTTAAGTTTTGTTTCCCTGTAACCACTGTTGGAAAGTGTCACACCATGATTTTTTTTGTTTTTTTGTTTTGAATACATGACATCTTTTTTTAATAAACTGCACTGGGGTTCTTCTCTGCAACTTGATCCTTTACAGTGTCACAGTTCTGTTAGTTTGGATTTTTAATTTGTTTTGTCACATGTATCAATCACATAAATGAGTTGAAAATTCCTTAACTTATTTTGATGAGTTAAAGAAGTGTAAAAAATGTGTTGGCATAACTGATTTATTTTTTTTGACAGAGTGGGTGGGACTTTTTTTTTACTGCATTGACAGTTTCAAGGTAGCTTTCATAGCTCTGCATGCAGACAGTAGTGAACTTTCAACAACTTCTTTTAGATCAGTGTTGGCATTTCTCACTTCACCAAGTAGAATTGGATTTCCACTTATTAAAACACTTACGTTACGTCTAGTTACGTGCTTGACAGATGGGCTGAAGTCCATATTTTAGAGATTTGCTTAATTAAAGTCTTCACAGATAAGCTTTCTCTGTTTCGTTCTAATGGGCATTCATCACGCTTGCGCTGATTTTAATTATGAATACCCTAACCTACGGTACGTGTAGTAACTCTTTGGTGTGACTTGTTTTTTTGTTTTTTTGTGGTGGTGGTGATCTAGAAACGTCTGTGCGTTTTCTCTAAAATTTACAGACAAAAAGATCTGAGCAATGAGAACAGCACCCACCCCAACACTTTCCCCCGGAATACTCTGTTACGACTCATGGCATTGAACTGCAGTAATTAGACTGTGATAGGAGTCCTCCAGTCAAACTGTACCAGGGCAGAAAACTCACATTTCTGTTTCAGCATGGCCTGTTGCTCTGATTAGCAGCTAATGGACAGTTAACGTTTTATTTAACAGCATGGAGGTAATGCTTATGTGGTGGTGCATGCGGCTTCTGGAAGACGATATTGAGATATTGGCCTTGGTATTCTATATGCCTCTGAACCCTACGATAGCGATACATACAAAATATGTTGCTTTTATAAAGTTATATCATAAGAAGAATACTTCTCTAATTTTTAACAGCCGTCAATAGAACACTTTTTGTAATCTACTTGTATGGGCAATAATCTATAGTACAGTTTATTGGACCTACAACCGGGGCAATGCGGCGCCAGTGTTTTTTTTTTTGCTATTTTCATCCTGACTCGGTTATCATTTTCACATCCTACGCCACGTTGTTTAAACAGCAAATGCATTTGTGCCCATGAGCTGCTGGTCTGAAAACGAGGTGTGTTCAGGCGCATTGTTGGCGAGTTGTTTGAAAACCGAAAACGACTGCATTGACCAACAAAAACCTGGTCTATAGTCAATGGAGCAGTAGTTTTTTCTCATTTAAAGAGTGCGTTAGTAATATGCGACTATAGGTAGTAATATGCGAATCTGCCATGGCCCAAGCGCAACTGGCTTTTAAAGGGAATGTGACATGAGACTCTGATGGTTTATAGACCTTTCTCACAACTTCCGTATTTGGGACCGGAAATACGCAATTGTCGTGGTAATCTTCTTCCGCTCCATTCATAACAGATAGCGCCGCAGGCAACTAGTGAGAGTTGATGCGTACAGATCTTTTTTGTTATTCCCAAAAGCAGCCACACCTGTCGTTTTCATTCCTTCCCTCGTCAGTTCCCTGTCGATGAAGTTCGACGGAAATGGATTCAGGCAATCTGGCGAGATGTTATTGATCCTGTGATCTTCTGTACTTCTCTCATGTCACCATTCACTAAGCCGTCATTGTTTATGTTTATTTTTTATGTTTTATGATTTGTGTATTTTGAAGTAACGTTAGTTCATGCTCAACTTTATTAAGATATTTGTATCCAGCGGAATAAGCACATAAAAAATATACACCACAATATAAAACAAGATAAATAAGAACACACAACAGTGGGCTACATATAAATTTAAAATATTAATATATACCATTCTGAGTATTTAACAATCTGAGTGTACAAGGGATAAATTAATATTTGTATAAATTGTTCTTCATCTTTGATCTTTCTATAGCAAGAGCAGTGCAAAAAAATTCATTACCCCTTACTGTTGAATAAAACTGACAGACTTCTTTCTGGTATTCACATCAAAATGCAGTTTATTGTAAATAATACTCCCTAAATATTAATAACTTTCCACACATTCCACCTTCTTACCTTTAATGAACATATATTGGGAAGAATGAGCTTCAGTTCTGAAATCAATGTCATATCTTTGGTCTTAGGCCCCGTCCACACTACTGCGTTTTCGTTTAAAAATGGAGACCTTTTGCTACGTTTGCACCTCCCGTTCACACTAAAACGGGAAAAACGAAGACCTAAAACGGAGAAGTTTAGAAACGCTGCAGCTGTATTTTGCGTTTTGAATCTCCGGAGTGCGTTTTAGTGTGGACGAGACAAAACCATACAAAACGGAGAACTTTAGAAACGCTGACGCAGAGGCTGACGCTTGGCTCTATGATTGGGTGTTATCAGTCATGACGCATCCTTCCCTGATTCGTCATTCACTGTTTACACCGGCACGCGCATGCCCAGTGTTGGTGAATGGTCACGTAATCTGCGTTTTCAGTCGTTTTAATGTGGACGGAGATCGTTTCTAATACGCAGATAAAACGCTGGTGTGGACGGAGATCGTATTCGTTTTAATTCTCCGTTTTTAAACGAAAACGCAGTAGTGTGGACGGGGCCTTAGATACATCAGCTGCAGACAAGCATCACCACAGCATTTTACAAAGTCATCAACAACTGGACCATGACAAGTTTACATTTTTTTGAAGTTTTGAAGACTCTCTGATCAATTTTCTCCTCCCAGAGTAGGTTTTTCTGATGTGTCGACAGTTGACGGGAACTCCGTTTCCACAACGATTACGTATTTCCGGTTTTTGTGAAAAAGGTCTATTGCACGGTAAGGCCAAAACACACACATTGCTATTCAAGAGAATAGAGACACCCTTTTAGATGGTTAAAATGGGGCATTCATAAATTCATAAAGTTAACTGTGTGTGTGTGTTCCATGAGACATCTGCTTTTAATTGTCTCTTCTAAGAAAAAAAATGAGAAGAAAAAAAGAAATTCATTTGGTGTCTTTAATCCAACTATGTTCTATATAATGGCACTCTATAATAATCGTCCTGTAGATATCTCGACTTAAAATAGATGTCTATGTTTCACTTTAAGGTTGTGTGAAATGACACAAGCTGGCAAGAGTTTGATTCCTCACTGAGTTACGAGGCAGTTAATGTCATAAATTACATTGAGAGAGAGACAGATTATGTATGTGAGAGAGAGAGAGGCAGCACAGGGTATTCCATGTTCATTTTAATGAGAAATCCTTCTCATTTTGTTAACAGCCATATTGACATTACTACACTATGTTATGAATAGCAATCTAGCGTCAGTGCATGTCACAAGTAACCGTATGGATTGTTTTCTCTCACCATATAATTGAGTTATATGGCATTACTCTGGAACCGCATCTAAATGTTGACATGTTTGTTCTATATGTTATAATGCCAATACCTGGAGGAGGCTGAACTATTTCTCTCTCTGGATATTTGCGAAGACTAAGGGAGGAATCCACTAAGAATGAATTGCTCCCACATATAGTGTAATTTATTTCCATGCGATGTCTTTTTTGCTTCAGTGCCTGTTAAGGAATTATGCAAATCAGATAATGACACAAACACGCCTAAAACATATTAAAGCTGAATGCAATTTCCCATCTTGCAGTGCTAGGATGGAGGATGTACCAGACTAGCAGTGGCATACTTCACCGGGATTGTTCAGAATTGTTTCACCAATGTGATTCAGACAATTGTATCTTTTTTATTATGAATCAAGCAAAAAGTGCTAGGCCATGTATGTATCGAGCAGGGTCTGTGACATTGAGAATTCAATTTAAGCCTCGTTTACACGAAGGGAAGACGCAGATATTTCCCTTCGGTTTGGCCTCTCAATTATACGAAAACCCTAGCCTGGCTGCCAGCCCGAACCCCGCTCACAACATTTTTTTTTTTGGTCGGGAAGTTTGATTTGGACTCAATACATAGGGCATTTCAGAATGTTTGTAAACAATAGGCACCGCGATACTTCCGGGTGACAGAACGCGAGCGGCTTCCATTGACTAACTGAAGAGATCCAGCCGGCAACTGAACAGTTAGACAGTTAAAATCATTGTTGTTGATCAAAGTTGAATCTATGGCGAAAATATGTTGTGTTTGGGGTTGCGCCACCAGATATACAGCAAAAGGTGTTGGTTTTTTTTATCGTTTTCCTTCAGAAAAAAGTAAATCTATCCAGCAGAACCTGTGGGTGAGGAGGTTAAAGCGAGTGGACGTCGTCAAAAGTGCATGTCGTCTTCTAATTATGAGCCTGAGCCCGATTTAAACCCAACCATTTTAATACGTGGGTCGTTATATAACTGACGTTCTCAACTAACTTAGTTATTTCTATTACTTTCTATGTTACTTTCTTTTGAGCGGTGAGTAAATGCTTCTTCATCGTAAATGCTTCTGATTGGCCAATGCGTTCAATAAATCAACACATATGTCTGTGATTGGCTACATCGCTCATCGCTGCAGTCACGTTATAAAAAGAAACTCTGCCATGTAAGTCATTTCTATTTGGTTTTAGTTGTTCTTGTTGCTTTTCTGCAACAGATGAATACAAATGTATTCGTTTTTATTTGTTTTATTCATAGATATTTCTAGTTTGCGGGAGTCCCGCGAATCGTTTTATTCTCCTGCAATCCGCACACACAGAGTGCATTACCGCCCGCACTCGGCCATCAGATCTAGTCCCGCGCCGCGGTCTAGTGCGTTGGGAGTGCACGTCTCTAGATCAAAGAATCTAAGCTTTAATGATCATGTTAACTATGTCCGAATTTCCACCAGGTCTGTTTTTGAATCAACTGTTGAAATGTAGATTAGGCTTCTGCCGGCGGTGTGTCTCCCTCCATGCAATTTACTAGTGTTGCCATAGGGACGCTTCGGCTTTTGCCACCCGGAAGAACGTCTATTATTGTTGTGACATCATGGTGAATTGTCGTATAGAGTCGAGTAATTATGGTCAGTTCAGAAATAGTCGGGCCAATCAAATTGCCAGGGCGGGCTTAATCCAATGATGGACAGATGATCTGCAATTACGTAATCATCCCGTTTCTCCCAAGTAAAAGAAACACTCGTTATTTTACTACTTTTTCCAGCGTGCGTGCAGTTGAGTTCTGTTGACAACCATGCAATGCTACTATATAGATGACTTACTGCGTTGCCCTGATTGGTTGTAGGACTATCCAATTGAGTGCAAGTTTTTTTTTTTTTTTTTTCCTAGTTCGGTTAAGACACGCCACATAATCAAAGAATTCTGACTAGAATATGAGTATGATGAGGTCAGGCTACGAAAACCCACAGACAGCGATTATTTCTAAAAACTCTGGCCAAAGTGGAGATTTCTGTTATGTGTTGCCATGTCAACAGGGAGAAACAGGGTTTTAGATTCTCAAACGTCACATTCTGAGGATTCTGATTGGCTTGCATGACTTTTTCCTTATCCCTACACTTCCGCCCAAAGGTTTGGCATAGTTGATGTAAATAACAACTTTTTTTGAAAACGATGTTGTGAATGTGTATATTACTTTCTCTAAATTCCCTGCTATGTGTAAATGTGGCCTAATGGTGCGTTCACACCGGACGCGAATAGCGCGTCAGGTGCGAATTATTTCAATGTTAACTCAATGTAAAGACACGTCACGTGCGTAAAAAATTCCTGCGGCGCGAATGAGGCGTAGAGCGCGGTGCGGTAGATGCGAATATGCCTCTGGCGTCTGGCGCGTTAAGTGCATTACGCGCGAATGATTTAGTTACTGCTATTTGTGCACTCACGCGTTTGACGCAAATTGGTGCCAAGTTGAAAAATCTGAACTTTGGCGTCAATTCGCGCCGCGTTAACCAATCAGGAGCCTGCTGCTTGCTTATGTGGTGAAGTATCTGGATGCTTCAATAAATTATTTTGTAATATGACTAAATGCATGGTGGGATTCTAATGCACAACAAAGCAAATATTTTATCACTTAGAACTTTATTTCAATGTACGAGACATGTTCATTTTGGATTGAATGTTACATGTTATGTTATATAACTGACGTCTTGGGACGTCTTTTGACCATACGTCAACATCCGCCGTTTTAAGGTACCCATAAACGTCGGTTACATGACGATCCCGGGCACAAACACAAACACACGGTGGACACAAACACGGCAACGATTATTCCCACGCCGCTGTTCTACCTTTCCAGTGCAAATACAGAGCGGTCGCTGAAAGCTCAATCAACATAAAAAAGATGGCCGCCAACGGGTTTCGATCCTGCGTGATTCTTGCGTGATGCACGTAAATTTCGCTTCAAACTTTTGTTTTTATGCGCGAATTAACACACATTGGTCAAGCGTCAAACTAGACACGGTAAACGCGCTATTTGCATCCGGTGTGAACGCACAGTAAGAATGCATTTCAAAAATCCAATTTGAATCAGAACAGCAATGTTAGATTTAAATTCGTGAATAAATGAAATTCCGAAATTCAAACAAATTTTTAACTACAAAAATAAAGTTTTTCAAGAAGATGGATGGATAGATAGATAGATAGATAGATAGATAGATAGATAGATAGATAGATAGATAGATAGATAGATAGATAGATAGCTACTCCTGTTGCAACATCTAAATCAAACATGTTGACGCATCAAGGCTAATGCTTTGCTCTAATCCATAGGGAGCATTTCAGTCCCCACCTGCAATGCAGTTTTGACATGATGTGGTCCTGAAACATTAAATCTGCCTTCTGCCGCAGAGGAGCACACAATCTGTTCGGCGTCCGTTGTGTCTCACTGAACATTGTAAAAGTGTCAGCCAAAAAGCTGAGATGAAATTTTCAAACATTTGTCTGTCAGCTATCATTAACTGCAGGTGCATTTGTTAAAAACATCTTGTGTTGATGAGTTGATGAGTGTTGACTCAAAAAAAAAAAAAAAAAATCCTGGCTGAGCTTTTTGACTTCAGTGGCTGATTAAAAATCAAAGGATTCATAAACAGGCCTCACTCTCTCTCCTGCTTAAAATGCAGTGGTTAAATTATGGCCACACGGGTCAGCATGTAGTTGACCCTGCAGTAGCCTCTAGCTAACAGACAATAAAATGATTCAAGCTGCTTCAAAAGGGATGGAGAGAGAGTATGGAAGAGACAGAGGCGTTTTTCTAAAGAAGCCATTAGTCCCTTCATTAGTAGTGGGGCAAACCGCATCACTTCGAAATTGAGTTTGACACTTTAAATTGGTCTTTGTGAGCATGGAACATTTAGTTATGCTAATAATATTTCTGTTTGTCGCAGTTGCTTTAATTAAAGTCCAATGATGATAATCCAAGTCATGGATAATTGACACTTCTTTGATTAATTGCAGGTCAATTGAGGTTTTGCGGAGAGCAGCATCAGTGACTGAGTAGTCTACTTCCATCATCTTTTTACCAGTACACATGGTAATCATGTGACTAAATAAATGAATTAACTAGTGGGTGAGCTCATGAATGGGACTCTGAGCCTCAATGATTGAAACCAACAGTTTGAAAGTTAAATGGATTATGGGTTTTGCACAAACGTAAATCTAATGAAATGCTCAAAACCGATTTATCAGTGGCTGAACATAGCTTGCGAATCTTTCCTTTTCTGCTGAGGCTTCTGACTTTTTTTGGTACTAACATTTGGTCAAAAAAATGTATAGTGCAATTATTACATATTCTAAAATAATAAACGCAACAATTTTGATTTTGGGCTTGCCTCACGCAGTGCAACACATCTCCTTCGCACAATTTTGTTCATTGTACTGTAGATGATCCACAAGTAGGCTATATTTATTCATATCAGCTCCAGCACTAACTGCTACCGAGAATAAGAATATATAAAGGATATGGATAAATGAACGTAATAATGGATAACTACACAATAATTGGGACTTTTAAAGGGATTAAACTTTATATAAATATTTACTTTTACTGCTTGTTAAAATTACTTTGTTAAAATGAGCTGATAGAACACAGAAATAATTTAGTTTTATTCAGTCCACTTAAACATGTTAAATAGATGTTAGCCTAATGATTTCATTGCTCAATGCTCAGTGATGTTTAGATGAGTTTCTGCCTGGGATACTGGCAGAATTGCCACTGGGACACCTGAAATGATGATTGACAGGACTGATTCATTAGGGTCATTCATTTCTGCTTGTTTTGCAGTAGTTTATTGCGTATTGTGCCGAGCACCAGTAATCAGAGGTGGACCCATGCTTTATCTGTCAGCAAGAGTTCTGCTGATCTGCTGGAAAGTACAATGCCATCAAGAAGTTGGAGCTTCCACACTGTGTTTGTGTAAAATGCACTGCAGCTGAGACTTACACACAATAAACAATAGAAAACCTAAGGGACAACAAGAACTCTCTCACACACACACCTGTATAAGTCTTTCTTTCTTTCTTTCTTTCTTTCTTTCTTTCTTTCTTTCTTTCTTTCTTTCTTTCTTTCTTTCTTTCTTTCTTTCTTTCTTTCTTTCTTTCTTTCTCTCTTTCTTCCTTTCTTTCTTTCTTTCTTTCTTTCTTTCCTTCCTTCTTCCTTACTTTCTCCCTTCCTTCCTTCTTTCCTTCTTTCATTCCTTCCTGTCTTACTTATTTCCTCACTCCCTCCATCCCTTCTTTCTTCCTTACTTTCTCCCTTACTGCCTTCCTTTCTCCCTTTCTTCCTTCTTCCCACCCCCTCCCTCCATTCCTTGCTTCATCCCTCCCTTCATCCATCCATCCCTCCATCCATGCATCCATCCCTCCTTCCTTCCTTCCTTCCTTCCTTCCTTCCTTACTTTCTCCATTCCTTCCTTCCTTCCTTCCTTCCTTCCTTCCTTCCTTCCTTCCTTCCTTCCTTCCTTCCTTCCTTCCTTACTTTCTCCCTTCCTCCCTGTCTTCCTTCCTTCCTTCCCTCCTTCCTTCCTTCCTTCCTTCCTTCCTTCCTTCCTTCCTTCCTTCCTTCCTTCCTTCCTTCCTTCCTTTACATCAGGGAGTTTTTTTAAAGATACATATAATATAGTAAGTATAGTACTTGTAAAAAGATAAAACGAAAAGAAAAAAAATATAATTTTCTTATGGCTTATATTGCAGCGTCTGCATATCTTCTGCTCTCTCAAGGATTTTTGAAGTGCATCTAGATCAAATCTATATTTTCAGAGGATTTATTTCTCTTTAAATTGTTTAATGTGAATCTCTATTAAAATGGCCCGGGGGTCTCTGAACAGAACATGAGATTTAAGCGGGAGTAAAGAGTTCAGAGGTTGTGGTCTTCTAACTCATACAAGACTTCCCATAATTTGTTTTTCTTCATATTTAAATGGCTTGCCCCACTCTATTCGGGACCAATTCAATCTCCAAACGCAGGTGGATTTCAGCAGTGACCTCTGGCAAATAACACATTCACTCCTACTAACCAGTTTGATGGGTTGAATTTGATATATAATACATACATTTTCCAATTGTAGTCTTTTAAAAAGGCACCTGGACTTAGAAAACTAAGTGCAATATAGTGGTCAAAATGATCAAAATGATATTTTGATAGTGAATCATCTGAAACACCTCCAATACTCATTTTCCGCAGAGTACTCTCTCCGACAGTGAATTGACACACAAACCCGCCTCCCCTCACTCACTTGTTTCATTTTCTCCAGACAAATATTGGTCATGTTACAGGGTTTGAATTCCAGTGTGGGTTTGTACTTTATTCTCATAATTTTACTCATTCCCACATATTTTGTGCTCACACACAAAGTGCGTCAAGCCGCCTCTCAGTGCTAAGGTGAGTTATTTTTCGCTACGTATTGCGTTTAAACAGTCAAGTAGCAAAATGCACAAAATAATGTCAAAATGCAGCGAGTTTAAACATATACACAGTCAGTTATGTTTTAAGTGAATGTAAGCGGTTGAGAGAGAAAAAGTTAATGTCGAGCACTGCTTATTTGTATTAATTTGTACAATCTCGCACATAAGTTTTCATATGATCTGCTTACACCCCAGTGGCGGTTAGGTTTGAGGTGGTTAGGGGAAGACATGCTTACTTTTTTCTAAAAATCATACATTTTGTACGATTCATGTCATGTGAGTTTATACGAAATCAACACCTCGTAAAATATTTACATTTTCCTGTAAGATTGAGTTGGCTAGACTGATCTTTTTTACTTTGAACCATCTGTTCTCCATGAGTCTAAACACATTTTTTTTTTTCTGCCACAGATATCAGAAACGCTCTGTTAGGCATGCAGCATGGCCAGCCTTTTTGTGTGCTTTAGCCATTTGGTTGTATAGTAGATTCTTTATTTGAGGAAGAAGGGTTTGAACAGTTTTTTTTTGTCCCCTCTCCAACATCACGTTTCCTGACTTTTATCTGCTGAAACAGACACGGAGTAGTCGCTACTACCAACATGAGTCAAAGTGACAGCTAGTTTGTCGTCCTGCTTCAGGGAAGAGGCCTGTTTTACACTAGGCAAAGCTATCAAAGGAAAATGAATATGAATATGCAAATGAAACCCATAACCTGAAACTTACCTAGACCTGAACTGCATCTGACATAAGGAAATGACTGTAATTATGTAAAATGTCAACATGAGGGACCATGTGTTGCAACTGTGACTTATAATCATGGCTGGCCTTTGTCAGTGTCTGTCTTCCGCCTTGCGTTTGTTAGGCAAATGCATAAACACTGAGCCATTTATTAATTATATAACTGTCTGTTGCGTAATGCCATGCTGTTCATGTATGTTCTTTTGGTTTCAAATGTAGTTAAGTCATGGTGAAGGTGCGTGAACGTGCTAAATTCATTATGGAAGTCATTTTAGAGATTTGTTTATAGGTTTTTAGGCCAATATTTTGTCTAAAATGTTTGTATAAGTACAGTAACAGGTCTAAACATATCTTCCATGCTTTCAGCTTCTTTGTTCAAATTCAAAAAGGTTATGTATAGTGAAGAGCGGGGTAAGCTGTGCCACTTTTTACTTCAAGTTGTTTCTCTATAGAGAATGTCTGCTGCCATGTGATTTTAGGAGAAAACAATGGCAAATGAAAAAAAAAAATATATATTTTTTTAATTCATTAATTAAAATAAAATATAAGAACAAAATGCAAATAAATATGTATTTTATTTTTATATATTTAATAAGAATGGAAAGTAAAATAAATGGAAATATAAAACTATAAAAGGCTTTGTGTTGTGTGGTTTTCTGTGTTATTTTTGTATCGCTGAGATACTGTTATAGTTTGTATGAATATTTTGAATGATTCTTTATTGTAATTTTAGTTATTTAGTGTGTTTTTGTGATTTTATTATCTTTTTAATGTCAATATACAGTGTTGTTTTTTCATGTTTTTTGTTTCAGTTAACATTCATTTTATTTCAAGTAACTTTTTTTTGAATGATCATAGTTTTAGTTAACTACAATTACCCTGTTAGTTATAGGCCTGGTCCAGGCAGCTGTATATGATTGTGCATTTGCTAGATTGATTGGGTGACACATCTTACCCCACTATACTGTGCCCCCATAAAGTGAAGGAAACCACAGAGAAAACACATTTTTAAGCCTTTAGCATTTTCAGTGGTGTGCGCAGTGAAGTATGTCGAGGCGTTTCATGGGGCCAGTGTTGTGAATGTGTGATGCGGTGCATGCATGAGTGTTTGGCGTTCTGGATGGCTAGTTCAGCTCCCGCTGTCTTCTCACTGACCCTGAGGCTAAAATCTCTCACAGATCATAGAGCCCAAGGTCAGGGTTGAGAACTATCAAGCTCAATCCCACCAAGATTATAGCCTTGAAACCTGATTGAGTCTCGCCTGTTGACAGAAAAAGAGAAGTAAACACAACAACATGGGGGTCAGGCAAATAAACAATTGAAGGGCTTTTGGAAAATGAGCATAGCTATTCACCCGTGCTTAGATGCTCGAGACTCGGCACTGTTTAAATGTAAACAATAGTTTGTCTTGTGTGAATTTAAGTGAATATAAACAGACAGGACAAATATTAGTATACGCTTGCAAACCCAGTAAAAGTACTGTGTGTGTACTTCATAAGTAAAGTTATAAGTATTTTTTTTTTCATTAGAATAGTCAAACTCTTGAGAAATGACTTACTTCTTTATTACTGACTGTAAATTGAAGTTTTATGCCGTTGCATGCATGTAATTACTTAATGTTTCTATTGATATTCAAAAAAGTAGGGAGTTTATTTTTATAGTACTGAGGATCATGAAAGTTCAGTTTTGTCTCTTGAGAGGTCTAGCACTATTATTGTTAACTTGGAAATGTTCTCTAATGTACACATCTTGCCATTAGCATCTGGCAATATGTCTCCAAAAAATAAAAAACAGCAATGAATATAAATACGACAGAACGAAATAAGAGTAATGAATATTTGTCAAGAAATCAGTGCATATATATATATTTATTGTATTTTTGATTTTCTTTTCACAGGTTATTCTGATTCTCACCAAGCTGTATGACTTTCACCTTGGCAGTGTAACAGAAAGCACTCTATGGAGGTGAGCAAAAAGATACCATTTCTCCCATCTCTCTCCTCCCATCTTATACACTGTAAAAATTAATGTGCTTTATCTAATTAAAAAATGTGGCAACAGATTACAAGCAATATTATTAATTCAATTTAACAATAGAATTGAGTAAAAATTAATCAAATTAGTGAGTAAAACGTACTAAAAAAAAAAAAAAAACCCAAAAGAAACCCCGTACATTTAAGTCACCATTATGGTGATCAGTGTTTGTTTTAGGTTTGTTTTAAAATGACGGGTTTCTCCTTCAGTGATTCTGCTTGTTAACATCAAGTGTCTTCAATGTTGGCAATTTAAAATAAAGAGTTCTTAATTAATCTTTGATGTCTGTCTGTTATTCAAAAATTTTTGTTTCATTTTTGGTGTAACCTTTACTCATTTTAAATGGTTAACTTTTAAGAAATAATTTGATTAATTATTACTCAATTTTAATTTGTTAAATTTAATTAAGAATATTGCTTGTAATCTGTTGCCACAATTTTATTGATTAGATAAAGCATATTCATTTTTACAGTGTATCATCACCCGTTCTCCAGTACATTAGAGTATGGGAGCAGAGTTGTGTGGTTTTGCATGAAATGAGGGGTGGAAGTAATAATTTCAGAAACCATTCCATCTTGAGAGCTTGTTATTAATTTAATTTAATTTAATTTAATTTAATTTAATTTAATTTAATTTAATTTAATTTAATTTAATTTAATTTAATTTTTTAATTTATATTTTTTGTATTTAATTAATTAATTTTTATTATTTTTATTTTTAAATATAGTTTAAATAATTAATATCCTCAGTTGGCTCATAGCTAAGCCTATATTTAATATTCAGAACTGAAAAAAAAAAGATTTTGACACACTACTGAAGTCCTCTCACTCTAAAAAAATGGTGCTAAATAGCACTAAAAGTGGTTCATTGGCTTGTAATCATAGGGGAACCACTTTAAGTGCCATAACTTTGTCATATGGTGCTATGTAGAACCATAAGAGGTGCCATAGAGCACGTTAACCACCCCAGAGAACCACTGAAGAACCGCTGAAGAACCAAACTGGGCTTAACTGGTTCTTTAAATGGCAGTGGTGCTATATAGCACCATGACCACCGCAAAGAACCGCTGAAGAACCTTTTTTTTTTAGAGTGTACAATGTAAATTCAATTAAATGTTTCATCCCTTTCTAATCCTTGTTGGCTCTGTTAGATTCTCGTTTACTGGTTTAGATGTTTTATGTAATTGAGAGTGATAGCAGCAGCCTTATCTTTCACACGGTGCGCTGAACACTTCAAGTTGGACAGAGAGAAGCTCCATTTTGCGACGCTTACGTCTCACGATTTGTGATGACGTCTGATTTGAGATGACAAGTGCAGTGCTCTTTTCAGCAGGGTTTCAAGGTTAATGGCTTTTCTGAGAATATATGGATGGATTTTCTTATTCAAGGATGACTCATTCTTTGTGCAAGATAAATCATTGTGGAATTAAGCTTATAAAATACAACGGATTAAATGATTTGGAAAGATAAGTACAGTGTATAATTCAGTTTTAAGTGCATTTACAGAATTTTACACTACTTGCCTATCACATCTATTATGGCAAGTAAACAGAATGAGAACATGGATCCATCATGCCTTGTTACCACTGTGCAGGCTGGTGGTGGTGGTGTAATGGTGTGGGGGATGTTTTCTTGGCACACTTTAGGCCCCTTAGTGCCAATTGGGCATTGTTTAAATGCCACAGCCTACCTGAGCATTGTTTCTGACCATGTCCATCCTTCTCCATGGTGTTCCTAATAATTGTTTAAAGGTTTTAAGGTTTATTGGATTTGTATTTAGTTTTATATATTTCATCAAATTTAATATAAAATTTTCGTAGGAGGGTGAGGAAAACTTCATTGCCCAGTATGCATTGCGTACTGCAATTTCAGTGAACGGCTCTTCATTCTTCAATTCGGAATTGTGTTCAACCATCAACCAAGTCATTTTGAAATAGAAAAATGGATTGAACCTGTAAGATGGAGATGAAGAAAACACCATGGTAATACCAATCAGCACTAACCCAAATGCAAACACAAACCCAGCTGTCATGAGGAAGACTGAATTCTCACGCTGGCCAGCTAAACCCCGCGGCTCAGTGCAGCCGCAGTTATAATACATCACAATGACTGCTCCCACAGCAATGAAAGTATGTATTGACAAAATGATGGCTCGCTAATACTCAGTATTCCACAAATCAGGCCTCTGGGGAGTTCTGTGATCATTTACACAGGCTAGCAGCTAATCTAAGCACAACCCTGGCGCCGGTTGCCGCTTTCTTCCTGTGCCCGCGTTCAGCTTTGCTCACCACCGGTGGCGTCTCATGATATAATACACTTCAGGGCCCACACACCGGCATTGTTAATTGAGATCAAAGTTCAATTAAGATGGAGGTGGATTTTGAAGGAGCAATTGGTGAAGTTTAGTTCCGCTAGCAGAAAACTAGACAGCTGTTGATTTTTTGAGAAAGGTCAGGGCACGAGCATCGCTCTGAGAAACGGCGTGTCAGTTTTAATGAACAGCGTGACCTTAAACAATGGAGCCGGATCAGTCATTTTTTCCCAGATAATATTCAAAGTGAATGGACCCCTCTGTGTGTGGATGTGAAGGAAATATCGACGCCAGGAAAAGAACTGACACTTGTTTTGCTCAAAGCGCTGTACCTCTTTCTTATGCAAGGATCTTGCGCTCTCAGAGGAAGAGGAAACTCCTAATATCTTATTTATAATTCATCAGCAACAAATAGTGCTCTTAAGGTCTGAGACATCCTTGCGCTTTGTTAAGATAGAAGTTTATTCACAGGAGGAGTAGTAAAGTGTTCAAAACTGAAATAGCTGTGATCACAAATACACACACACACACACACACACATTTATATATTTCCACATCAAATGGACGTGTTTCTGGCCCATCTTCCCCCATTCCTTCCCTCCGTCTGACGTCGCTGCCCGGGAGGGGTCATGCAAGGGTGACCGCTGACAGACTTTCAAATTGCAACATTTTGGCAGCGGCAGGTCCTATATAGAGTTGATATTTCACAGGTCAGCGCATGCAACACCAGTCAGACCTTTCAGAGCAGGACTTACCTGATGTCCCTGACCTTTTAAAGAAGTCAGAACTTACCTCTCAGCCAGAGGAAAAACAAGAACTTTGGCAATCTTCATTTTCCCCAGGGATTCTCTTTGTGCCATTTCTTATTAGGGTTAAAACAAAAACAAAAAAAAAACAACAAAAAAAACAAACATCTAGCGTTTTTTTGTTTTTGTTTCTTTTTTTGTTTCTTTTTTTATGTACAATCGTAGTGGCTTTATGGAATTGACATTTGTTCGACTTTCAAACAATGCACTCTGATTACACAAGACAGAGTAAAATCTTGACTTTTCCAACACTTTAGAATTTATTTTTATGGTACTTCTGAAGTAATTGAAAATAAAGTAAATACTTAAATAATGTAAATATAAACTGTCTACAAAATATATAAAAATAAACTGTCTACACATGGTAATGTTTTGACACTGCAATTGTGGAATCAATATATTATATTAAAATATATTATATTATATTATATTTAGCAATATGCTTACAAAATCTACACAATATGTTATATTTGATTAAACAATGTCCAATATTTGAATAAACTATGAAGATCATCCTTCAATTTTCTTGCCAGACATCAGTTTTTTTCCATCCATCAATCCTCCCTTCCTTCCGTCTCTCCCTCTCTCCCTCCCTTCCATTCATCCACTCATCCATCCACCCACCCACCCATCCATCCATCCACCCACCCATCCTCCCTTCCTTCCATCCATCCATCCATCCATCCATCCATCCATCCATCCATCCATCCATCCATCCATCCATCCATCCCACAATGCATCCTCCCTCTCTCCCTTCCTCCTTTCCTTCCTCCTTTCCTTCCTTCCTTCCTTCCTTGCTTCCTACCTTCCTTCCATCCCCACTCCCTCCACCCATCCATCCATCCATCCTCCCTCCCTCCCTCCCTTCCATCCATCCATCCATCCATCCATCCCCTCCCCTCCCTCCCATCCATCCCTCCCTCCCTCCCATCCATCCATCCATCCATCCATCCATCCATCCACCCATCCATCCATCCTCTCTGCCTCCCATCCCTTCCTTCCTTCCTTCCTTCCTTCCTTCCTTCCTTCCTTCCTTCCTTCCTTCCTTCCTTCCTTCCTTCCTTCCTTCTTTCCTTCCTTCCTTCCTTCCTCCCTCCCTCCCTCCCTACCTACCTACCTACTCTGCTGTACTTCAACATTGCTCATGAACCTCTTCAGTATTATGATTATGCTTTTAATATATATAAGATTTATGAAAATTCTGTCCTCCTGCTTCGCCCCCTTCCCGTGCTTTCCGAGGATCATAAATCACTAACGATTATTATTCAGAAGGTCATTTACCACACTCTGTTTTTTTCATTGATATTCTTACCTTTTTAATTACACTCTGGTGGGACTTCCCCTTATATCCTGCAGCCAACTCTAATTTAGTGTCTGTCATAATAATAAATTGAGAATATCATCACCGCCATCAGCATGTGCTCACTAGACTGGATTTGCGAGTGGTTTCTAGTTTCAGAAGCAGCCTTAGAGGCTCTTGTTATGTTTGCTGTAATCAAATTAAAATCCCATCAACACACCAGATGTGTCAGGAATGGGAGTCAGACCGTTCCCTGTCCTGCGTTAGTGGCCCCAAGGGTCTTTCATTCTAAGGAAAATAGTCTAAATAGAGCAATTGAGTCATATACTTGACAGATAATATCCGCCAACATAAAGACGGAAGGTTTAAAGGTCTCATCTTCCTTTTATCACAGCCCCACTTTTTTATTATAATGACACATGTCATATTTTGCTTGCCTCTAGAGCTTATCTGTTGAATTGAGAGGGTTCTGTTGATGAAAAATCTGGTTTCATCACTGTTGTTTATTTCCCTTTTTTTTTGCTGTTAAAGCAAGTCTGTCGAGAAAAAAAAAAAAAAAAAAAAAAAAAAAAAACTCTACAGAACATGTTGTTCAGACAAATTCACTCCAGCAACAAATGAATCCATGTACAGTTGCCATGGTTTGAAACCCTGGAGCTGCATGTGCTGTTGCATGAATAGAAACTTTATACTTATTTTAATCTAGTATCAACTTTGCTGACATTATTGTATCAATTTATCTAAATTCAAAGGAAATGCCAGTGCTTGCAAGGCTGAAAAATAAAACGTTTTGGTTATGCTTTTGTTTGTTTTTCTACATTAATTTAATGCCATTTTTCTGTTGTCATGGCAGTCAGAGCACGTCTTATTTTCAGTTGGCTGCAAATACTAAGAATATATCCCTGTGCTGTAAAGGACTCTGGAATTAGAACAAACCACTAAATCATGTTGGATTACTATTAATACATTTTCAAAACTGCAAACGGTGCATGCTCATTCTTGGTTTTGGACACCACATGCTTGTGGGTGGATGATATGGAGTTGCTGTGGGTTTTGAAATGGATGCTTAGTTGTTTTATTTATGTTGTTATGCTATTTAATAAAACGGTTCCAATCCTTGATTCTGATTGGTCAATAGCTGTGCTTTATTCATAATAAAACACGGCTATGACCGCTTCACCCAACAGTTCTATTTATCACTGCGCAACACTGCAGTTCCTATGTTGTTTTTATTTGAGATTTCATGCATATTACACATTGAAACGTTGTTGTTGTTCACGGTCAGGGACTATTTATTTTCTAGCGGAAGTGATTTTACTTAATGAAAGTTGCACTAATACATATATTTTTTTTTACTAAAGCAATAAGGTACTCGGAGGCAAGTGCTATATCGTGAATAAGTAACAGCTGAAGGGGTAACCTTGCTTCGCGTTGTGCCTAACAACGCCCTTCAGCCGTTACTTATTCACCATACAGCACAGCCTCTCGTACCTTATTGCTTACATTAGGATAAGCAATAAGAATAATTCCTTTTACTTTGTAGTGTTTTGTGCAGTTTTTTCTTCTAATGTTTTGTTTTGGTTTGTGATTTGCTTTGACACTTTGTAAGTTTGATCACTTAGTAATAGTATCCCTCCTCAACAAGTTGTATGATATGGGTTATCATTCATGTCCAAAATGTTGCATGATTATTTTGAAGTTTGTTCTGATGCTGAGTAGAATGATCTTCCACTTAATGTAAACCCTATACTCCTTTAATAGTGCCTGCACTTAAACTCATTAACAAAACCAATTTTACTTCAATTACTCTTAAACTAAATAAAATAATTAACATCTAATGCATAAATGTAATGGAACATTTTTTAAAACAAATTGCACAACCAAGTGATAATGATAGTGGGATGGATTGCACATCTTCACAATGAATAGGAAACTTTCCAAAAGAGTTTGGAGCAATATTTCTCTCCACAGTTATAAGTACAGGCTGATTGGATCTAAAGCTTATAATTGGAGGGGAGAAAGCAGCAGATAACTAGGGGGGACAACACTGAAATAATGAAGGGGTGAAAATGAAAACTTTCGGTTGCAATTGGAAGTTGGTTCTTTTACAGGGCTTTGCCTTTTCGAACACCAACCAGACTCCTTTGAAACACACTGGCAATTTTAATGAGGATGTGAGTCGGTGTGAACATAGTAACATACTATCAAACACACATCCTGAAAAACGAAACAAATGCTGGTAGAGCGGAAGGTGAGAGAAAATGAAAATCATAATATAAGAGTATCATAATATAATATCATAATATAATATCTTATATACCTCCCAAAGAAAAATAAATATACTAAAATTAAGAACACTTATTTAATACTGTAAAAAAATATTGACGGTTTAACTTAAAAAAGTAAGTAACATGGTTGCCTTTAAATTTTAAGTTCATTGAACTGGAAAAAGTGAGTTAATACAATGAAGGAGATTAATTTAACCACCAGAAGCTCAAAATTATATGTTATCTGAAGTAAATAAATTATTTAAGTTGATTTGACAAAAGAAAAAATGTTGTGATTACTACACTGTAAAAACAAAATATTGTTGGTTTAACTTAAAAAAGTAAGTAACCTGGGTTGCCTTAAAATTTTAAGTTGATTGAACTGGAAAAAGTGAGTTAATACAATGAAGGAGATTAATTTAACCATCAGAAACTCAAAATAATAAGTTATCCCAACTAAATAGATTATTATAAAGTTGATTTGACAAAAGAAAATATGTTGTGATAACAAATCTTGAAAATATTTTTTACAGTGTACAAGTACATTTGCATATGTACTTAATATAAATGCCCTGCTATTGTACTTTCGGTATTCTAAATTTATATTCTTAAGTCTGTAGCAAATGCAACATATAATAATATACATAAAATGTATTAAAGGGGGCCGAAGGCCAATTTAGCTCAAAGGGAAATGATTCATTGATTTGCAATGAATCTATGGAACCGAATCACTGAACCGAGCAAATGACTCGCTTAGAGTTCATTTGAACGGGCCGTAATTATAACCAAATCTATAGTGAAACACTATGTCTTAGCAAGGTAACTTTAAATCGAACAGTACAAGACATTAAATGTGCAAACACGACACAAGAAGATTTATCTTTTCAAATATATGGACAAGACTTTATTAGCTATTCTAAGCACAAAACTAAGGTCTAAACATAATCACGCACACGCACACACACATTCATACAGTCGCGAAAGGGAAAGAGTGAGTTGGAAAGAGTGAGGGAAAGTTTCAACTTTCTATATGCACGTAAGACATAACCTGAAAGGACCACCAAGCATTAATTTGAACCTTCATTTCTTAGAGAGGTTATTCAATTAACATTAAAGCACCAGTTCAGTTAGAGCTTGGAGTACTTGCGCTTTGTAGTGGCTGAGGGAATTCCCTTTGTCTGCGTCGCATCGAAGGGGGGTTTCCCGGCCGGGTCCGTTGCTTGGTTTGTTGTCTTTGAAGTGCAGGGATGGAAGTTTCGCCGCTGGTCACGTGTGATTAGCAAGCGAATGAGAGTCTTTTCCAATTCGAAGCGCGTTGCAAACTTAACTTTGAAACAAGACTTTTACGAAAAAGGAAATAAAGGAAAGAAATGAAAGCAAGGCGAGTCGGATGGCTTGACTGAGCTGAATTGTAACCCTGATCTTGATGGGTTATTCGTCTGCTGGTCGAATTTGGTCTAGTCGATGTAGAAGCATGTGGACATGTTCTTTGTTTCAGAGATAAGCACGAACAGAACACTCTCTTGCTGGTTTTAGAGAGAGGCACGGACTTAACAGTTACAGAACAGAACAAAAATCACCTGAAATCTTCTAAAATCTACAAAAATCACGATCTTGAGGTCCTTTGTTCGGATCTTTAACTTAAACTCTAGTCCAACCTCCAAGAAGCTTCTGGCCAATTGGAGGCTGATCTACTTCTTGCTTTATCATAATTTATGCATGGTCTGTGAGCTGGTCTCCAGCACTTAGCAGAGACAAAAGACCATCGTTTTAACCTTATGATAATTATAATAATAAAACAAAACCTTTTACGCAGATTTCAATCAAGCCATCTTTTGAATTACGAGAATACGGTTCGTTTAAGAGCAAACGAGGCATTCACACTTCTAATGGTTGTATAACAATTACAAGAGTTAATAGTTAACAACAATTACATGGTTATTATGTGATCTAAGCATAATAACACATGAAGTGTAGGAACAACAAGAATTATGATTGGTTATAGGTCCAAGAATTGTTCTGTGGTGAGTTCATATTATTTTATGTGTGAGATCTTCGATCTCAACCGTAAGGTTACTGAGAGTTCAACTCGAAGGGGGACGAGGCAAAGGTGTTCTGTGTAACATCTCTGTCAGGGCATCAGAGGGGTCTTTGATGTGAGATCTCGTTCCACCATTTTGGAGCTGATTTGTCTTAGTTAAAATTACCATATTGACACGTTCGTCCTGTTTAGTGCCCATCTCTTGGGCCTGTGGGGCAATAAAAGTCCTTATCTGCAGACAGCACGGAGTCGTTCCGTGACTCTGGAATGTGGGCTCCAGAACTTGGAGTGTTGAAGCCTTGTGAATTAATCCCATGAGAGATTAATTTGATTAAGTTGTGTTTGATTCGCCTTGATTCTCTACATATTCCCCCCTCGATCGATGATGGGTTGAGAAGAAGACATCATTGAACGCTGGAGAAACAGAAGAAGAAGAAGCAAACACACACAGCAAACAACAAGGCAACTCCTCCATGACTGGTCACTTTACTGGTGCAGGGCATTAGGTTATCTAGGCCTAACGAGTTCACTCTCTCAATATAGTCAATTATGTGGAAAAAGTTTAGTTCAATTTTAGGACCGTTATTCTAGTTTGTGTTAAACGGTGATTGATCAACTTTGTGACTAAATTTGATTTGTTTGTTTTATTCTCTCCTAAATTGTTCTAGGTTTAGACCAATTTACCTTCCAAATTTTGATTCGAATGATGCAGGGAGTTCTCTGGCTAACATTCGTTCTAAGGTGACTTGCAAACGTCAGGCGTGGTGCGTCAATCCTTATATTGTAACCTTGACCCTTATGGGGCAAAAGGGATTTTACCTAATAAGAGAAGAAGGGAAGGAAGAGGTAAAACAAAACAAAGCAGTTGAGTGACTCCAGTATGGGTACTGTGATGCAGTGACAGGTGTCAACATGTAATGAGAGGTGTTATACTTGTTGGGTGTATTGCTATATGTTTCCTGTGGTGGAAAGGTTAGCTAATACAATGAAAAACATGTTTGTTGAATGTTTTCATGGTAGATGTGTTTAACTTGTGTTTGTCAGTACAGTGTAGTGTAGTGCATGTACTGTATGTATGCTGTATGTATGTCAGATCTGTCTCAGTCTGTTTTGCTCCCCCCTTTGCTTGATGGCTTAGCTTTGATGAGCTTGTCACATCTTTGCCTTGGAAAGGGATCTTCTGTGATCTGCTGGGGGTCAGTCCCGTTAGGCAGGAAGTTCTCTGGCAGACATTGGGAGGTGGTTTGGCACGGATGCGTGAAGCTGTAGTGCAAAACGTGGTCTCCTTGTTGCATTCCACTTGTGATGCCTTCTGGTTGTGACAGACAGTCTGACTTCTGTGCTTACTGGTGTTGCGGCAGCACCCAGATGGTTCTTGAGTTTGGAGCTTGTGGTGTGATGGGTAACCAGGATGGTGTTTTCTGGTACCTCTGGGTGTTTGTCAGTGGTTGACTGTGAGAGGCCACTTTGTTCTGTGTTGTTGTAGAACAGGTGGGCGTCTCAGGAAGGTGTGCAAGGTGATCACTGGTCTTCTGTGTTCAGCTTGTCTTTGAAGAACACTCGCAGTCGACTCAGTAGTTGCTCCATGTCTTCTGAGGGGAGACTGTCGTGTTCTTGGACACACTCAGTGTGGTGTGGAGGTGGGTTTCGTTGTCGCTTACCCACATAGAATGCTTTTGGATGCACTCGTTGATTCCAGTTGTTTCCTTCTGGTGGGTCCCATGACTTTTCCACGTGGTTGGAGTGGTCGCTGTCGTTAGCATGGGAGTAGCATTCTCTGTGCTCCTGATGAAGGACTGTGGAGTTGTCATGCCACTGGGTGTCTTCCAGTGCAAGGCTTGTGTCTTGGCTGCTGGAGTTTGACACTGTGGATGTTTTCAAACCTTTCTTGGAAGTCATCTTTTGTTTGATGTAGGCCTTGTGTGTCAGGTCACGTAGCTGTTGAAGCGTCATGGTGACTGGGCAGGCCATGATGCCGAGATGACGACTCAGTCCTGGGTGCAGGTTTCTCAGGAAGAGGGTTTTGAAGTTCAGATCCTCTTCAGATTCAGGTTTGCTATGTGCACCGAAGTAGGCTTGTCGGAAACGGTGATAATAGGCTTGGGGAGTCTCTTGACGACCTTGTTTGGTTTCCAAGGCGACTAACACACCATGTTCTGACTCTTGACTTGTAAATTCTTTAATCAGGATCTCACGTAGCAGCTGGTAGTTTGACTTGACATGAGCAGGTTGTCGGTCTAGGACGCTTCGTACCTCTTGACTGGATGTGGATCTGAGGAGGTATAGAATGTCTCTGTCAGTCATATGGGGTCTCACCTCTAGGAGGAAGTCGATATCTTGGAGGTAGGCCTGGATGCAGTGGCCCTCCGTGGAGTTCGGGTCGAACTGGGTGATGTTCTTAGCCAGCTGGTTGAGATCTTTGAAGGTCATTCCATTTGCAGCTTTGGAGTCTGGCTGGATGATCTCTCTTTGTCGGTTGGCAGGGAAGAGTTCTGTGGTGAAGGCCGGTGACGTTTTGGGGTGTGGCCATTCACTTCTTCCGTAGGATGACAGTTCTTGAATGGAGGACTCTGTTCTGCTCAGCAGTGATGATGCTGAGGGAGGTCTCTCCCTTCTTGGCTCTGGTTTCTGTGTAAAGACATGTTGGAGTTCATTTCTGACCGCGTAGAGCTCGTCGTTGGCGTCGTCTCGCTGTTGGGTCAGATGGTCAATTTCAACGCTGCACCTTTGCAGGTGGTCTTCCAGAGCAGTGAGTTTAGAGTTCTTACTTTCAATGTCAGCTTTGGCTTTCTCTAGCTGATGTTCAGCAGACTGGAGTTGGTTTTCCAGGTGCTTCTGGACAGTCTTTAACTCTTGTTTGTCACGTTCAGTGACTGCAAGGGCTTCTTGGAGCTTGTCAACTTGGGTCTTTGTTTCTTGCTCCGCTTCGTTGGACGCTTTGAGCTGGTCTTTGCAGTGTTGAGTGTGCATCAGCTCTCTCAGGAACCCGGTGGTCTTGAGGTCGTCCTGGACTTTCACTTCCAGCTTGTCTATGCGGCTTTGAGCACGTGTCAGCTCCTCCTGAAGGTGGGTGACGTGCTGGTGGCTTAGGTTTAGCTGGGCTGTGAAGGCATTGCTTAGGGAACAGGTTATTTTGGTTAGTTCCACATGGCTTTGGTTTTGGCTTGAATCATGTGTCAGGAATCTTCTCAGAATTATGATTATTATTAAGAATAATAACAGTTCAATTGTCTTTGGTGTGAGGCAGTCTGTAATGCCTCTGAGCCAGGCGTCCATGTCTTCCCGTTGGGCAGTGGGGTTTGTCGTCCACGACATGTTGGCACGCTCGGTGAAGAGACTGACACAGATCTGTGTGGTATAAGCCTATATGTGGTTGCACGGCTGAGTGTAGTTTCAGTAAGTGTGCACCAATAGTGAAGTGTCGTGATGACTAAATGTTGGTCTAAGTGTACACAGTGAGGCTAGGGATGTGAAGATCTCGTCACTCAACTGGGTAAAGGAAAGAAAAAGAAAGAGGTTTAAACAAATCTCAAATGGAAAAAGCTTTTTTTTTTTTTCAATGGGAGAAAATATTTTTGTAAATATTTTCTATCACTGGAAAGCTGGTTTCAACTCGTGATGTGAGGACTTCAACTGAGTAAGAGAAGAAGCGAGAAAAGTTAACAACCAATTTCAAATGAGAGAGAAACGAAACAAAAAGGAAATTATTAACTAGGGAAAGTATTAATTTCTCATAAATGTTTCTATCAATGACAATCTGTTTCCAGAAAGGTAAACAATATTTTTGATTATGTTTGCAATGAAAAATAATACAATAATAATGCTGATACCTCTTTTCTGAGTTTGACAGGATTGACACACACACCTTCGGTTGGACCGCTTACAGCAGGGCTTACAGCAGGGATGCTTTGAAGGCGGAGTTTGCTCAACACTTGTCTCTGTTAATTAATCTTGGATAAGATGTCAAAGTTTAAATTGCGTTTACAAATGCAGGGAGAGTGAGAAGAACACAAGAGGGTTTGATTAAAAATCAAATACCTAATAATCTGTTTGGGAAAGATTATCTTTGTCTCTTTTTAGAGTTGGTTGATGGTTCTTCCAGGTTTGTTCCCTACAAATGTGCAAAATTAGATGGAATAAAGCAGGACAGAACAGGAAAGATGTGATGAGGAGGAAATGAAGCAAGGAGGTTGGATCCCGCTACCTTTAGATCTACTACGAGTATAGAATTGATAGTTGATGAACAACTAAACACACAAATAAACTTTGTAAAAGACGATTGTCTCTGGTTTATTTGAAACTCGTATTGAGATGGTAATGTCTCCTATTGAAGCGTCACGCAAATGAATTATTCCAATATAGTGGTTAAGTTTATAACCAACCAGCCGAAAGGATAAAGCGCAATGACAATAATAAGCAAATCTGAGTCTAACACTATTTTTGTAATAGTAATAACGACTTTCCAAATTTTAACTTTCAGAGTTCTTAAGTTTCAAAACTAATTCACCTAAAGTGATTGGATCTCAAAGAGAAATGTAAAAATTATGAAAATTATGCAATTAGAATTATTACAAAAATAAATCTAAAAATCATTAGAAATGATCTGTTTAGAAAGGTAGAATCTCAATTTTGCAATTTCTTGTTCTTTTAAAATCAAATTCGAAATTTGACAATTAATAATCATAAACCAGCATTTTCTTTTTCAAGTAAAATGCAGGTAAAACAATTAATAATGGTACACCAGTATTTTCCTTTCAGGAAAAATATGGTTAACTTTAAAGAAGAGTGTGACAAAGTTAAAAGAAGAAACAAGAAAAGATCGATAGGTGTCTAAATGGTTAAATCGCTTTAACGTTGTTCAAACAGACACTATAGCTAACCGCTGGGGTTAGTATTGATAATAGTAACTGATGCTAAAGGCTTTAGCACAGGCCTCAATGCAAACAACCGCTCAGCTTTAGCTTAGCCTAGCTTAGCTTAGCGTAGCGTTTGTTTGGTTTGTTTACAAAGTTCGAGGGGGTCAGAGTTCACCCGGAAGTGTTGGTTAAGACTTCCGTGTCACGATAGCAACTAAAGCGATCAAGCGAACGCTAGTGGGCGAACCGTGAATTGCAGTTGGTCAGTTTGTTAGAGTTCCATGCAATGTGAGCGCATTTCCATGTTCACAGAACATGTACAGTAACAATCGACCATATTACGGGAAATGTCGGCGAATTTCACACTGTTCAAATAAAATACACCACTCGTAGCTGGGTTTACGACATGGGGCTTCACTCAGTTTGTTGAGAGTGATAACTTTAAGCACGCGGCGGTGCGCTGTATGAGAGCAATGATCTCGTCTCTGTCTTTGTGCAGGTTTAGTTTCACACAAAGTAACAGGGTCTAGCTTGGTTCAGTTTCTAAACAAGCTTTACTTGGACAAAACTTAAAATAAGTCCTATTCAATTACACTCGGACACGCGCAGTGTTTACACGATAAATAATTGAATAGACATACACAGAAAAGCATTAACTTTAACGTTAACTGTTTATCACGGGGATCACGGATAGTGGGACACGCACTGGTGATCAAATAAAATAAACAGATAAGCATTAAGTGTTTATCACAATGGAACACGCACTGCGATCAAACAAATAAACAGATAAGCATTAAGTGTGTATCGCGGAGATTACAATGGAACACGCACTGCGATCAAATAAAATAAACAGAAAGCATTAAGCATTTATCACGGAGAAGCAATGGAACACGCACTGCGATCAGATAAATAACTTTAAGGCTTTTATGACTAGATTCGACAAGGAACACGCTTGGCGCTCTGTCAGGAAAATATTGTAACTTACAGGGTTAGTTTTAACTACTGCAGTTTGATTTCGTTCGGCTTCTCTGACTGATATAAACACACACACAACGTTATAGCTCTATGAAAGACTCTGGAACACGCAGATGTCGATCAGCTATAACGAGGTATTTTTCTGGAAATAAGGAACACGCTTAATTCCTACCTTATTGTAGTGTGAGATCTTATATCTTATGCAGGTATAAAGAAAACAAAATAGGCGACAGACTAGACTTCTCAGCTTTCTCTGGGAGCTTCACTCACAGATAACAGCAGCAGCAGCATTCAATCGTGCGCGCGGCGCATACGTCACACACAGACTCGCGGAGGTTCGGATCTCGCATCCGCAACCAAAAATGAAAAGATAATTTCTTGATATATGTTCACAATTTAGGTTGAACTGCCTTTCATTCTCCACCAATATGTAGCAAATGCAACATATAATAATATACATAAAATGTATTAAAGGGGGCCGAAGGCCAATTTAGCTCAAAGGGAAATGATTCATTGATTTGCAATGAATCTATGGAACCGAATCACTGAACCGAGCAAATGACTCGCTTAGAGTTCATTTGAACGGGCCGTAATTATAACCAAATCTATAGTGAAACACTATGTCTTAGCAAGGTAACTTTAAATCGAACAGTACAAGACATTAAATGTGCAAACACGACACAAGAAGATTTATCTTTTCAAATATATGGACAAGACTTTATTAGCTATTCTAAGCACAAAACTAAGGTCTAAACATAATCACGCACATGCACACACACATTCATACAGTCGCGAAAGGGAAAGAGTGAGTTGGAAAGAGTGAGGGAAAGTTTCAACTTTCTATATGCACGTAAGACATAACCTGAAAGGACCACCAAGCATTAATTTGAACCTTCATTTCTTAGAGAGGTTATTCAATTAACATTAAAGCACCAGTTCAGTTAGAGCTTGGAGTACTTGCGCTTTGTAGTGGCTGAGGGAATTCCCTTTGTCTGCGTCGCATCGAAGGGGGGTTTCCCGGCCGAGTCATTTGCTCGGTTCAGTGATTCGGTTCCATAGATTCATTGCAAATCAATGAATCATTTCCCTTTGAGCTAAATTGGCCTTCGGCCCCCTTTAATACATTTTATGTATATTATTATATGTTGCATTTGCTACAGTCTATTTATAAAGATTACAGTTGTGGTCAGAATTAATGGCACCCCTGGTAAATATGATCAAAAATAGATGCAAAAAAAAAATCTGCATTGTTTATCCTTTTGATCTTTCATTCAAAAAAAAAGTAAAAAAAAAAAAAATCTAACCTTTCATTGAAGTAGGCTATGGATCACATTATGAATATATATTTTTTTTCTCCAAAACATGCTACAGGTATTGGCACCCGTTCATTACATACTTTTTGCAATCTTCTTTTGCCAAGATAACAGTTCTGAGTTTTCTCCAATAATGCCTGATGAGTTTGGAGAACACCTGACAAGAGATAAGAGACCGTTCCTCCAGAATCTCTCCAGATCCATGTTGGTGGTGCTTCTCTTCAGTTCACTCCTTTCATCAGGGGTAAAAAAAAAAAAACGAAAGCATCATTAGCCAACTATACGTCAGCGGTTACGTCGTTGTACGGGAAAGGCCCCCCTGATTTCTTCAACGATGCATCATATTATGGTTACAAAGCGGCGAGTTACGTCATTGCACGCGAAACACCCCCTGATTTCTTGAACGATGTATCGTACTGTGGCAGCTAAGCGTCGAGTTACGCCGTTGTATAGGAAACGCCCCCTGATTTCTTGAACGATGTATCGTACTGTGGCAGCTAAGCGGCCGGTTACGTCGTTGTATAGGAAACGCCCCCTGATTTCTTGAACGATGTATCGTACTGTGGCAGCTAAGCGGCGGGTTACGTCGCAGCACAGGAAACAGCCCCCTGATTTCTTCAACGATGTATTGTACTATGGTAGCTAAGCGGCGAGTTACGTCATTGTATGGGAAACACCCCCTGATTTCTTCAACAATGCATCGTAGTATGGTAGCTAAGCGGCGAGTTAGGCTGTTTTAC
>NW_024121255.1:324990-402490 GCF_016745375.1 Pimephales promelas
TTTTTCAATCCGTGCATCATTGTTTTCCTCTTCTCCCCATCTCACCTCTCCTTTGAAAGATATCTCATTTTTTGAGGTCACCTTCAGAACCTTTAGAGAAGGGAACGTCCTCTCCGACTGCGGACCGTCTATTAATGTAAATGCTATTAGTTCTATTATTTATCCACTCTCTATCCCGTTCCGCTCCCTCCTTTTCCGCATTTGGCTTCTTCCCCGCGTCTGTCGGGAAACCCCTCCACGGCTTTCATCTCTTTCTTTCTCTCTCTCGCAGTCTATTTTTCTCGAACACAATTCTCTTCAACACCTGCAGATATCCACCATGCTACCTTAATGTGGCAATTCTCCAAAGTCATTTTCAATTATGCTTCAATGAGCTCTGTTATTAGAGCAGAGACGCTGCCGCTGACAGTCTGCCTCAGGCCTGAATCGTGTGAGCGTGTGTGTGATTGTCTCTGCTGTGTGTCTGAGAGGAAATTGAAAGGTGTATACTTGTGCCAGATTGAAAGCGTCTTTGTGTGTGAGGATATACGTTTGTCTTTGTTGCGGTTTTACAAGGAAATTGCTTAAGGCGGCATCCCACTATAGCCAACTCGCTTTTGGATGAGGGTGTCACACCTATAGCGACCGTTTTTTGGGTGAGTGACTAAACGACCGCCTGTGACTTTTCTCTCCTATCCGCTGTCATGGATTGCCAAAATAAGTGCAGGGGTGCAGAGCAACCAATTGTAAAAGACTGAATTAGACTCAATCCGTGTGTGTTCCTGTGAGGCTTTCTCATAGAAAGGATTTGTACAGTTTCAATGATGAAGTTACATATGTTTAATATTGGCATTTAATAATAGAAAAAAAAAATACACATTAACACACATTTTGTTGAAAGGCCAGAAAAAAGTAAAAAAGCTACTACTGTGTTTAAATCTATGTCCGAGGCAGTTCGACTTCACGAGCGCATTTCTTTACTAAAAAAAACGGTATTATTCTTGCAATATTTCATATTTAATCTCAAAATATTTTGATCTTATATTTGAAATATGCAAATAAATAAATAAATACTTATTTTTAATTTATTTTTTTATGTTGCGTTTTAGATTCCGCAATTATTTATAGTACTTATTAATGTTTTGAATTAGTTTATATTTTTACATTTTTTTAATTTTAAAATGTAACTTTTAAGTTTAAGTAATTTTGTTAAGTGCTTATTCACTTTATTTTATTCCTAGTCTTAAATTGAATTGTTTTGAATAATTTTAGTAATTCAATTTAAACGCATTTTATTTCAGTTAAGGCATCTAATATTTAAAATGTATTTTATTTCAGATTTAATTTTATGATCGGTAACTCTTTTTTATAGTCTTAGTTTTAGTGAACAATAAGCACAATGATTTGGTATGGTAATTTACAGTTAACTAATTGAGTCTTTTTTTTTTTTTTTTTTTTTTTTACATTTTTTCCCCGATAAAATTATTAAACATTATTGGCAATAATTTTATCACTTAAAACTCATCTTTGATCACCAACATTGCATATTTAAACATATTTAAACTTGTATGCCTTAAAATACTTTGAATGTAACTCAACCTTGCCTCATTTAGTATACATGGTTCTATGAATATGCACATTAGCCCCACCTCCACTCACTCACACCAGCTCAGAGATTCACTCGTTGACGATCACACGTTGACCTGATTGGTTACAAGGTAGTTTGTGACATCAGAAACACCAGAGATTTCAAACCGTGTCCTTGTTTCAAGGAGAAAATACTCAGCAATGGTGTTAACTCATGAATTTGCACATGGCTTGTCTAATAGCATATTAAAATCACCACATTTTAAAAGCACAACATTTAAAAGCTTGATTTTCACCAGAGGTAGCTTTAAAGTGTTGATAGGTAAACGTATTGGTGTGAATGCACATTCCAGCATTAAACACATTAAACACAATGACAGCATGCACACAAACTCTCTTCTTTCTGAGATAAGCTTGCTGATGACATCCAGATTATGAAAATTTTATTTGCTGCCATTTCCTTGGACACCCTGATTGCAAACGCATCCGTCACGTCTCCGCCGTCCTCGTCTCAGCTTAGCAGAATGGATTTTCATAGTCATCATAAAACTTTCAGTCATGCATCTGGGTGTGAAGTCAAGTCTGTTTGAGCTCTCCGATGGAACTGTAGTGATACAACAATGGGATTTAAAAATGAACTAAAAGTCTGTTACTCCACTGCAAGTATTCCGTCCTGACGTTTTGAAAGCAACATGCACAAATCACCAGTGAGACAATAACTGGAGGTCAAGAGTGTTCAGGAGGCTTTCTTTATAACACAACATGTGCTATATCTGTCAGACGGTATCAAGCGTCACAGTTTCAGCAAAACTTTCTGTTTTGTTTTCCATATCACTGTTATACTTTGAACAAACTAGGGTTTAAGAGTGCCGTACTCTATACTAGGATGTTACTTGTCGTTTCTAGAGAGTCACTAGGTGGTTGCTAGGTTGTTCTGGATGGTTTCCATGTAATTTGTTACAGGTATAATTCAATATTCAGTTTATGAAGTCTTGGTATGGCTCAGGTCCTTCTTTTTAATATAAGTCAAAAGGCTTTTTCTTACTTATCATTCGCCAAGTTGATTTTAAAACACACCTTACCTGAACAAGCTGTGCAATTGTAAGGTAACGAAGTGATTCACTCATAAAGAAGATTACAGTTAGTTAGTTAGTAAGTTAGTTGAGGGTGATAATGTATCTTGTTAGAGTGGCGAGCTCTCTTGGTGACTATCAAGATAATGGTCAATGAATGGCTTTTTGTGACAAGGCAGTTTACAACATGTCCCACACATTTCAAAATCTAAGGCCACGTTTACACAAAGCCGGGTATTTAGCAAAACGAATATTTTCCCCCTCTCCGTTTTCAAAAATAACATCGTTTACACACCTGCATAAATACGCCGTCAAGCGCCATCATAACTATGCCAAACCTATTGGCGGCAGTGTAGGGGTTAAGGATAAAGCCATGCAAGCCAATCAGAATCCTCAGAATCGACAAGAGAGAACCTAAAACGTCGTTTCTCCCAGTTCACACGACAACACATAACCGGCGTTTTCAGAAATCTCCACTTTGGCCGGAGTTTTTAGAAATAATCGTTTTCTGTGATAAAAACAGGGTTTTCTGTAAATGAGAGGCCAATCCGCAGGGAAATATCTGCGTTTTCCCTTCGTGTAAACGGGGGCTAAGTTTTGTCCCCCCACTATTTCCCAATGTAAGATTTTGTTTTGCATTGCCTGCCTATCTCTGCCAATTTCGGAGTCTCCCAATGAATCCATTCTGCAACTTTTAAATACATAATTAAATGTTTTAAAAACGGCCATATTCTTTAGCTGTTTATGTCGTCAGTCGACCATGATCGCGCTCCGCTCGCGCACGCACATCTAGGTGAAACGGATAAATGTATGCATCAATAGAGTGCCAAAGTTACGACGTCACTCTGTAGGCCAAAACGCGGAAGTGCGTTAGCATTTTAGCACTCCCGATTCCCTCGCTCTAAAGTCTATGGGATTTTTGAATTGGTTTTTGCTAAAATGCCTGAAATAAGATCTGTGGTGAACAAAGCCTCTAAATATTTTCACGTTTTGATCTATGGCATAGAATAACAGTCTCATCCCAAGTCGTCATATAACTGACATCTTGGGACGTCTTTTGACCATACGTCAACATCCGCCTTTTTACGTCGGTTAGTTGACGATCCCGGGCCGTCATACAACTGACGCTTTACCTTTATCGTCAGTTGGGTGACAGGGGTAGGTTTAGGTCAGGGGTAGGGTTAGGATCCAATAACGTCATCTAACCGACATTTAAGGGTACCCTAAAAAGGCGGATGTTGACGTATGGTCAAAAGGCGTCCCAAGACGTCAGTTATATGACGTCTTGTGATGAGACTGCACTGCATAGAACACACAGTTATAACCTAAACTTTATTGTGTCTGCTTGTGTTTTTAAAAAAAACTTTATATAGGCTTCAAAATGTATAAATTTTGGCTTAACTTGTAAAGATTATCTTGATAGACAAAACGTGTACGAACGCAGATCGTATTTTATTGGACAAACATTCATGATGAAATCTGAAAACGGCAACTTCAACTCTTGTCCCGCCATTGACGGACATTTCCGTCTTTTTACTGTTATGGTAGGGGGCGCTATTACGCATCTTCTGAAAGAGTAGTGAATCTCCTGATGATAATACCTGTCTTATCTCTCTCCCCCAAACCACCACACAGTTGATTTATGTCAACGTCGGCAGCTTGGAGTCAGATTAACCTCCACCTCACACACAAACTTCCTCGGCATAATATATCACAACAGAATCTTAAAGCGGGAAGTGATGCATCGTACCTGCGTTTTGCCCGTGTTCACCTCTCTTTCCGCCTTTGTTCCCACATAGCCAAACAATACTGAATGTGTATTGCCATCCTCCAGGCTCACGTTAGCCCCAGGGCTGCCAAAGCGAGAGGGATTCAGGTCTCTCTACAGTCTCATCTTACTAGCACAAGTTCAAGTACGATTTTTTATTTTTTTTTCCGTTCACAATCCTTTTCAGGTCTCCCTGTGGAATATAAGGCCAAGCAATTGATCCTGTGGGTATCTTTCCCTGCCTTTCATTTTCCACTGCTCTCTACACCTTTGTGTGTTTGCCTGGTGTTATCAGAGCGAACACGGACACTATCTGCTGGACAGTGGCCAGCTGGCATCAGACAAGTAGAGCTATGTGTCTGTGAATTGAGGAACAGATCAAGAACAAGTTCTATATTTTTAGGTGGAATCACAGAGGTCTAAACTAGATCTTTGTGAGTTTGTCTTGATGAGAAGTGCTGCTCTGTGTGGGTTTTTTTCCAGGGAGTCTGATGTGCAAATTAATATTGATCAAACTCGTACGTCCTACATCGTGTCTACACTAGAAACGTTGACACTTCCAGATCTTTCACCCTTTCACTAATTGGACTGTAGACTTGGCAACAGTGATATAATGATATATTCCATGTACTTCAATTCAAAAGTTCATAAGATTGTTTTTTTACAGTCTTAAAACAGAATCTTGAAATATTACAATTTAAAATTACTTTTGTTTCTTTTATTTTTTATAATAATTTTTTTAGCAGATATAAATATTGGGTAACACTTTACTTGAAGGGGTGTTCATAAGACTGACATGACACATTCATAACCATGACATGAAGGTTTATGTATGTTTAAGATAACTGTCATTAAGTGTCTTTTGCTTAATAATGACATTTTGAATGCAAATGTGACATTGTTTAAGATGTCTTTGTTATGAGACAACATCATAACCTGCCAGTGTCTTTGTCATGACAACTTGACATTAAATGAAGTTAAACTGTCATGTGGTTGGCTTTGACATTGGCTGTTATAACTGTGTCGTGAATATTTTTGCCATGCACCATGTATCTCCAAACTATGATCATTATAATGCTCTGCCATACAATCGCCAACTTATTCTTTCGAAATCCTTCCATATTTTGGACTCCGGTATTTAAGCTAAAGTTAATAGTCTTAATTTTGTTAACCACGATCAGGCTTGATGACGCATTTAGTGATACTGAAATCCAACTAAGCTCACCAGCAATTAGTTATTTATACAGTAAGTGGAGAATCATTTCTTCTCCCTTTTTTCTTTTTCAGGCGCCGGAAAATAAATGACATTATAATTTCCATATTCATTCTGGTCAATTTACACATCAGAGGTACGTCGGGCTCCTCGGATTTCGTGATTTCACACTTCTAGGGCAAAGGTTTCTGCACATGAAAGAAAAAAATATCAAACTAAATCTATTTAAAACATCATATGCATCAGAGTTACCATACATATTACTAAGGGAATGATTGAAACAACAGTTGATGTTACAGCATCGGTTATTCTGCGTATTTTGAGTGATTTTTGAGGAGGTTCAGCCTCTCTTGGTAATGTGGTGGGTTGTTTTTGAAGTTCTCTGCTGTGTTCATTGTTCTTTTGCCATCCCTGGAGCCTGGTGCACATGCCTCCACATTGTTCTACTTTACTGCCTCACCATCTGGCTTCTCCTCACAGACAATCCCTAACGTGATACCTGGCCACCAACCCTCTCGTTTTCACATTCTCTCCATGTCTTTGTCTAGCATGCTTCCTTCATTCACTGAAAGTTTGTGTTGAGTTTCCTGTCGCCATGCGGCTCCAGATTCAGAGGACTAAGCCAATTTTCACAGAAACAAAGATGGCACTTGGTCAAACGTCGGGAATCACATCTTGGCATTGGGTGTCTCCACATTGTAGAACACAGTTTTCTTGTGTGTGTTTTTTAGTGTTGTACGGTGCACCGATGCAGATCGCGATTCTCAGAAATTAAAAACCTCACGATACCTACATTTATTAGTATCGATACTTTTATGAAGGACCACGTTTCAGATTTGAGAGACATATTTCATGTTGGCGTGTGCAACGCACGTCTCCAGTGCTTCCCTATGGACTTCTGTGTTTCTCCTCACGCATTATTAAGGCTGAAACGTTTAGTCGACATTGTCAACAACGTCGACAATAAGAAATTGTCGACAAATATCTTTGTTGTTGAGTACTCATTTGATCTCACGTGACCTAATGTAAGGGCGTGCAATACCACGATTTGACCGCTACAGCGCTCTAGCACTAGAGTGTAATGCGTGGCGCAAATGCTATTGCGGCAAAAGAAAAAACAGCGCGAATTATGACGGAGTGCAAACGAATTAATAAAAAATCAGAATAATCGTTCCAAACCCATTGATTAGGCGGTGAAATAATCGACGATTAGTCGATTAATCGCTCTACTAATCATTCGATTAATCGATTATCAAAATAATCTTTTGTTGCAACCCTACATTGCAAATTCTTAGCAACACAATCCGGCGGCCGCTCAAACTGCAGAATAGTCTCCGCAACAGCGATAGATCCGAGTGAAGATGGTGCGTGACTGCGCAAGCCGCAAAAGACACTGTGTACATGCAAATGATCAGCGAAAAAGAGCGCTTAATTTAAAAAAAAACAACAACAACAGATTTTAGCACTAAATCTCTTATTTAATAGCGAACTAAATTAATTATCTGCTAGTTAACTGGAGATATTTTATTTATTTTTGTATAAGGTGTACAACTTTCCACCCAACTTTAATTGATAGCTGCTAAAATAAAGCACACAAAACATCAGCTAAAATGATCTATATAGCCTATAGATCATTTTAGCTGATGTTTTGTGTGCTTTATTCTAGCAGCTATTATTTTAGCAGCTATCAATGGCAGCTATCTATGATTATAATCAGAGCATGTGCATGTTTGTCAGTGATTTATTTATATTAGGTACAGCATTTAAAGAGCAAAGGAGGTGCATGTGAAACGCCTTGTAAGAAATACTTTTCCTTTTCAGGAAAAGTATCGAAAAAAGTATCGAAATCGCTATTCTCGACTTAGTGTTTTTCCTGTTGAAATGCCATATTTCCCAGATGCGCATTCCAATCTTCAACATGAAAATGGAAGACAAGGTAAAATGATACCATATAAGACGCAAAACGTGCCCAAAGTGTGGGCGTCCCCGTAGCTTTCAGTGTGAAATGCCCACACACGTGCCACCGCAGAACAAAGTATCTTTTTATTTCCCAACCTTAAATTCACACTGGGATTTTGATGCAGTGCTTTTTCACAGCATTCATTTCTCTCCTGAAAGGCTTGTAAAGGTCCATGCTGTGTTTTTAGGCCGTGTTAATGTCACCACTGCTTCAGGCATTTGCTTTTTATTGGTCTTTTATGTCTCTGACTTGTGTTTTTCTCCTAACATACTGTTTTTTTTGTTTTGTTTTTTTTGATGTTCGTTATTCTTAATGGTTTTCTAAAGTCCCTGTCGCAATTCTCCAAACTGGCTAGCAGGTGTATAAACATAATTATACCAGCCATCTCGACAGAGCTCTTCTGGTGGGAACTGAATAATTGAATAACATGACAAAACACATCTTTCTTAGCTGTGTGCAAGGAAAACATTATAAACATTAGAGCATCATACAAATGCAGGAAAACCTCACACCACTTTTAGCATGTTACCCCTCAATGGCTCACACCTGCATAATTCAACTCCTGTGTCTTCTGACATCATATAAATACATTACTAACATTATCACGATACAGCACTTGCCTCGAGTACCTCATTGAAGGTACTCAAGAAGACTGAGGTGGTTCATATTTTTATAGTATCATGACATTCTGAAAGAATAATGTTAGCAGTTTTCATGCTCGAGTACCTTATTCGGTGTTCATGTTCGAGTATCTTGTTGCTTACATAAGCCTCTTATGCTGTATCGTGAATAAGCCATTACTTATTCACAATACAGCACTTGCCTCGAGTACCTTATAGAGTCCCTCAATGGCGAGAGACAACACATATTTTGATCTTGTGCCCTGAATTACACATTTGATGTTTGTCAATTTAAAAGATACATTTTAAAGTCAAGAAAGTTTGATGTAAAACTGTTGAGGTATTAGACTGTGAAAATACATCATTACAAAGACTACAAACCCCAAAGGCGCACATTTTCTCTCAATGAATGAAGCTAACTTTTTTGGGACGAGTTTTGCGCGCGTTATTCGCCGACGTTTAACGCCTCATGACTACACAAAGGGCGCCAATGTGAGTGTGCACACCGTTGCGTAAAACGCCATGCATAAAAGCGTCATTTAAAAAAAAAAAAAACCCTCGGGTTCGTTTTTTTAGCTTGACGCGCTACGTCAAAAACTATCCGACCAATGAGATTGGCACTTTTACTCACTTGTTTTGAGCTTCTGAGTTTACAGTAAAACACAACTTGGGGGCGCTCAAACACAAAACAGTCGTGCCGAGCACACGTATTCTACGACAAAGAAGATATACGGCAAGTAGCGTCGCCGTCTAGACAATCAGACGAGGAAGATGCAAGGCAAAATGAATAAAGAGCTGCTGTTCTCGTTGGTGCTAGAACATAAAGAACTATATGACAAACGCGACAGGGACTACAAACATCTTGATAAAAGAAAACTGATAGGTAGTGGTATTGCAGAGCAAATTGGCGCCATCTAATGTCAGGTAATGAATTTGCATGTTCACTCGGATCATCGTCAGAGAAAATCGCTTGGGTGTGAACACAAAAAAACGCGTTGAAAAACGCTGACGAATAACGCACGCTGATGTTCGTCCATCCTAATGTTACGAGTGTTTTGTACCAGATGCACATAAGAGCAACGGATCTTACTCGTTGTTTCGCTTCCTGGGAGATGTAGTTCATTGCGCGATTTTCACATAAAACGAAATGTTACTCTGCTGTTTTATGACAAACTGAGACTTTCTTGACTTTCATAATTATCTTTTAAATTGACTAACATCATATGTGTAATTCAGATGGAATAAAAAGATAAGTTGTCTATTGCCATTGACTACCACACATATTTTTTTTTCCGAAATAAGGTCCCATGAGCCGGAAGCGAAAGGGGAGGGACTTAGGCTCTCTATTCAAGCCATAAAAGCATAAACTGTAGTTTTGCCGTAAAGCAGAAAATCTACCGGTTGATACATTTCAACAATTGTACGGTATATTCACCATCATACCACCCAGCTCTAGATGGAGTTTACTTTATTACAATATATTTCCTCTATTTATTTCTGACTTCACCTTCCTTTCACATTTATACCTAGAAGGAGTAACGGTCTCTTTACTGTGAATAATCCTTGTGGCCTTTATTTTGCTGCCACTCAAAATAAAACAGTAAAGGTAAGATTGCATTGTAATTTCACTGAAATCCATTACTGCCCCATTGGTGGTGGGAGCCGCTCCTAGGAAGAGGCAAAGAGGAATTGAGCGATGGAAAATGGGAATCCTCCATGGTGTCTCAAATTAGATTGCCTCTGTTTGAAAGCGGTGTGTGGGATGTGTTTCTGAGACTGTCACTTTGGTATGGGGTCAGCGATGGTGTTCAAAACACTATCGTCTCTGCACTATTGCTGTGAACAGCAAGCTAACGTGATGGAGAAGTATTAGAGATTCAGGGAGGATTGTGTTGGCTAACAGCTCGTTTCTCTTACTAAATTATTCAGACTTGAGAAGCTGGGCCTATTCACTTTCTTTTGCTTTGGCTATATTTTACATGCAAGTCATTGGGAGAGCATGAATTATTTACTTTGCGTTGTTCCCCACAGAAATGTGAATGTTTTTTTTTGGTTTTTTGTGAGCTGTCATATGTGATATTTTTCAACTTTAGCTTGTTCACAAGTAGTTTAAACAAAAGCATACGTAATGTTACGTGACATGTTACTGAGTCACATTTTCTGGGAAAGAATGAAAAAGCAATCTTCAAAAAGGATGCAGTAGCATCATAAATAAAGTATGTTTGTTAAATTTCTTATAAGATAGCTTTGTGTGAACTGAAGAACATGCTGAAATGTCAATTTTGCACTGGAAACTTGAGAACCTGATTAGTCTAAATCATGAATGAATCATTCAGATTGATTACATGAAAAGATCTAACTCATTCATGAATCAGATTGCTAATCACTTCAGTGAATTTGGGACGTTTGGTCATGAATTTCAAGCTGTTCCTAACACACAAACTCTTAGTGTGTGTTCACACTTGAGATGTTTGGTTCAATTAAAATGAACCCTGATGTGATTACTCTGTTAGTGCGGTTCATTCGAATAAGTGTGAACGCTGCCATCCAAACGCTGGTGCGCATCAAACAAGCGGATGTTCGGTAAATTCCGTCTTGAAATACATACGTAATAAAAGCCGACCAATCAGGTTGTGAACATATCCCTATGCGTTTAGGTTCGGTATCTTTAGATTTGATGTTAAAATGCCAATGTGAACGCTTAATGGACCTGGGCCCGTACTTATAAAGATTCTAAGAATCCTTTCAGAAAATTCTTAATTTAGCTTAAAAACTTTTACGTAGGAGTCTTAGCTTAAGAGCGATTCGGGACTGATCTGAGAGCAAGGAAAAGACAAAACTTTCATCCTAGTCAGGAGGCGGGGTTGACCCCGTTGCTATGTATGACACAAGACTTTTAAAGAACTCGTTCATCAAAATGAACAAATCTTTTTCTGAGTCAATTCGTTCGTTTTGTTCGTTGAATGAACCAAATGACACAAAAAAAATTTGTTCATTTTGATGAACGAGTTCGAACAGGTTTGAACAGGAGTTCGATTGCTCATTTTTTTAAATGAGTGATCATTTCGCTTGATAAAACCCTTATCAATCGTCTGGAATCGTTTAAAGCCCTTTGAATAGTTTGCAGTTTGCACTGAAACTGTCTTTTGGACCTTGAACCGTTTGGTTCTTTATAGTGGAAAAATGTTCTTAAAATCTCCAAACTAAGAAAAAAAAGTGGTTCTTTGGGGAACCAAAATGGTTCTTCTGTAGCATCTCTACAAAAAGAGAGAGAGAGAGAGAAAAAAAAAAAATTTTGAACCTTTTCTTTTTTTTTAAAGGGTGTGTCATTCACACTTGGTTTGTTTGGTCCAGACCAAAAAAATAAATAAATTTAGTCCTGGGCCCATATTCATAAAGAATCTTAATGCAAAGAGTAGCTCCTAGTGACAAAATTCTAAAAAAATTCTTAGAAATGTGGGCGTTTACTCTTAAAATTAAAGACACAATCCTAGTGAAAAAAAAGTAATTCAGAAAACATCTTAACCCTTAAAAAAGGTCTAAAGCAGTATTTTGTTTGGAGTACAGACAAGGCTTAAAAGTTTCTTTATCAGAGGAGAAAATGGCAGAAAAACGAAGAAGGAGAGGAAATGTGATAAAGACAATGGATGACACTGAGTTAATAAGATGCTGTAGATTGAAACCTGGCAGAATTTTCCTTCAAGGATGGCCTATTGGCCTTAAAGGAGTAGTTCACTTAAAAAAAACTTTTGCTGATAATTTACTCACCCCCATGTCATCCAAGATGTCCATGTCTTTCTTTCTTCAGTCGAAAAGAAATTGAGGTTTTTGATGAAAACATTCCAGGATTTTTCTCCATATAATGGATGGTAACCTTTTGTACAATGGAACATTTCCACGGATGCTAAAGGTTCTTCATGGAAGCATCATGATCAATGCCAATAAATAACCTTTTCTTTTTTTTTTTTTTTTTTTTTTTTTTTTAAAGAGTGTAGTTTTTGTGTGGAATGTACAACATTTGAATGAGAGTTGTCAGATATTTTGAAAGAATCAGGCCAGGATGTTCTTCAAAAATTGACCTTTTGTGTTCCTCAGAAGAAAATCACAAGGTGTTTAGAGTGACATGAGGGTGAGTAAATTATGACAGAGTTGATATTTTTGGAAGAACTATTCCTTTTAAGTCTTAAATAGCAAATATACATTTTCTTGGATGTTTAAAGAGCGTTATATTCCCACGCAGAGGTTGAATAAGAGGGAGAAATCGGTGGGTGAGACATGGGACACAAGCATGTTTTACTCAGCTGAAAAAGCCAACACTCAGGAGAACAAGAGAGGTGGAGGCAAAAATAGAGATGGCAGGAATGGCAAGGCAGAGTTGCTGAAATAAAATTAAGGGTTGGGGGGGAAAGAGAGTTCAAGAAAAGGAATTCAAAGCAAAAAATTAAACTCTATTTAGCTTTTTACAAAAACAACAACAACAACAACAACAACAAAAAACCTAAAAGTGTGATGTTTCTGTATTCACAGGCATATATTTTAATTTTAACATTTAGAGGCATTTTTCAATCTTATAATGTCAGGTTGTATATATACATTGTAGGGCTGCCAAACGATTAATCACGATTTATCGCATACAAAATAAAAGTTTGTGTTTACATAATATATGTGGGTGCACTGTGAATAATTATTTTGTATATAAATACACACACATGTATGTATATTTAAGAAAAAAAAATATTTATATATAAAATAATTATATTTAGTTTATACAGTTTATAGTTATAGTTATATAGTTTATATTTATACAGTATATAGATGAAAATATTTCTTAAATATACAAGCATCTGTGTGTATTATATATATATATATATATAGAGTATATGTATATATATATATATATATATACACACAGTGTGCACCTACATATATTGTATAAACACAAACTTTTATTTTGGATGCGATTAATCGCGATTAATCATTTGACAGCCCTAATATATATATATATATATATATATATATATATATATATATTAGGGCTGACAAATTTCTATTCTATTAATTTATACATATAAAAAAAACATTTACTGTATACCTTTAAATGCAGTGTGATTTTATAAAAGGATTTTTAAATGTTAAAATCAAAAGCTTTATATATATTATTGTGGTTGTCGGGTGTTTTTTAGTTATTTTGTTTGTACTTCTCCTCATGTGACCTGTATACCTGTATACAAATACATTCTGAACTATTGTAGTGAGAAGCAAAGTGCTTCTCACTACAATAGTTCAGAATGTATTTTGTCAGCAATAGCACCTGTTGTTTTGGTTGCAATGATAAACACATAGAGTATAAACACCTCTCAGGTCCACTGACATGCCATTGCACATCATTACTGGATATTATGCGAAATAAAATCCTTTCATTTGATCGGTTAGAAATGCTTATCATTCAGTAGTCTCTCGTATCTTTATCAGGGACATGTTCCTACCGTCCGTGCTCACGTCTGTATTGCAAGACTGTAAATATCATTAGCCTTTCCAAACAAATCAGCGTATGCTCTGGATCAGTTGTCACTGTTATGCCCAGGGGTTGCAGGGGGATGTTAGTTTTTCTATTTGTAGAACAAGGCAGAATTTCTCAGCATATGCTCAGCAGATTGTGTTTGTCTTAGCGAGCTATTTCGCTCATCGCTGAGGATCAGGGAAATATAAATAGCCAGGAAAAAGAACAAAAAATCTATGAAAGGCCCTCATGAATATAATTTGCAGAAATCTGTTCAATCATTTTGGGTTCGGCTGAGGTCCACAAATTCCAATCTCTGTTCATTTTGCTGGGGAATGTACTCATTTCGGCCAGGTTATGAATGGAGGATGGATATTCACACACAAACACACACACACACACGCACATACAAACGTTGGTGCATCTATTATCATGAGGACTCTTCATACACATAATGGTTTTTATACTGTACAAACAGTATATTTTATGTATAATTATGACCCCTACACCTAGCCAACCTAGCCATGTGGAAACTTGTTGGAAACCAAACAATGTCCCCACAAGGGTTTTACTATAATTGTCCCCATAAAATAGGGAATACCAGGACCCTTCCCACATCACACACATAAAATTTCATTTTAAAAATGTTGCTTCTATTTGCAGGTCAACTGATTATGGCAGCACTTATGAGAGGCTGAACGATAAAGTGGGAGTCAAGACCGTTTTGAGTTACCTCTATGTCTGCCCCACCAACAAGAGAAAGGTAAGATGCCTTTTATTCTCTCTGAGAGGCTCCATGTTCCCCTACTTCAAATAAAGCTAGTTATTTTGAAATATTTCTTTATTTTCTGCTTTCCAAAAGCCTATAAAAAGATCATATACCAACCTAAACAACCTGCAGCAATACTTGGAATAATGAGCCAAAAACAAACCTGAACATATTATATTATATTATATTATATTATATTATATTATATTATATTATATTATATTATATTATATTATATTATATTATATTATATTATATTATATTATATTATATTATATTATAGTTAGGGATCTGCGAAGATTAATTGCGATTATTTGCATCCAAAATAAAAGTTTGTGTTTACATAATATATGTGTGTGTGTGCTGTGTATAATTATTTTGTATATATATACATATATATATATATGAAAATACATAATCTATATTATGTATAAATATAAATATTTTATATATGAATTAAACATTTTCTAAAATATATACATGCATGTGTGTGGGTATTTATATATACAAAATATTTATAAACAGCACACACACAAATATATTATGTAAACACAAACTTTTATGTTGGATGCGATTAATCACAATTAATCTTTGCACAGCCCTAATTATTATATTATATTATATTATATTATATTATATTATATTATATTATATTATATTATATTATATTATAGTTAGGGATCTGCGAAGATTAATTGCGATTATTTGCATCCAAAATAAAAGTTTGTGTTTACATAATATATGTGTGTGTGTGCTGTGTATAATTATTTTGTATATATATATATATATATATATATATATGAAAATACATAATCTATATTATGTATAAATATAAATATTTTATATATGAATTAAACATTTTCTAAAATATATACATGCATGTGTGTGGGTATTTATATATACAAAATATTTATAAACAGCACACACACAAATATATTATGTAAACACAAACTTTTATGTTGGATGCGATTAATCACAATTAATCTTTGCACAGCCCTAATTATTATATTATATTATATTATATTATATTATATTATATTATATTATATTATATTATATTATATTATATTATATTATATTATATTATATTATATTATAGTTAGGGATCTGCGAAGATTAATTGCGATTATTTGCATCCAAAATAAAAGTTTGTGTTTACATAATATATGTGTGTGTGTGCTGTGTATAATTATTTTGTATATATATATATATATATATATGAAAATACATAATCTATATTATGTATAAATATAAATATTTTATATATGAATTAAACATTTTCTAAAATATATACATGCATGTGTGTGGGTATTTATATATACAAAATATTTATAAACAGCACACACACACAAATATATTATGTAAACACAAACTTTTATGTTGGATGCGATTAATCACAATTAATCTTTGCACAGCCCTAATTATTATATTATATTATATTATATTATATTATATTATATTATATTATATTATATTATATTATATTATATTATATTATATTATAATATAATATAATATATTATATTAAATAAAGGGGAGTTTTTGCTAAATTGACGGAAATTCCATTTAGCGTATTTTCATTTCGCAATTTCAATTTGCGCAATTTGAAGGGTAATGGAAACACGGCTTGTGACTTTGAACGTAGCATGTGTGCCGGACTGGCTGATCTGAGTATTTCAGAAACTTCTGACTTAGGGATTTGCACACTCAACCTGGGTGAAAATGCCTTGTTGATGTCAGGGGTTTGAAGAGAGTGACCAGACTTGTTTGAGCTGATTTAATTTGAGTGTATTTATGTTTCTAACGGGTCAGGTTCTAACCTTATTGATGAACATGAATTGTAGTTTGTGAGTATAGCTGCAACTTCCTCCATCAACGTCAGATGCCCTCTTAATAATCTTCTGATGCGTGCAGTACAATTAAGTGAAAATCTCTGCGCTGCGTCTAAGTGATAAATCTATTAGACAGTCTATTAGGGAAAGCACTTTTCATCCTGTTTTCATCAAAAACACGGCCCAGAATGTTAAGTGCAATGTGAGTGCAGGCCAGCAGGGAGTCAAATAACCCCTCGTAACCACCGAGTTCTGCAGAAGAGTGTCTCTGAACACGTCCAACCTTGAAGCAGACGGACAACAGCAAAACACACACCAGTGCCGCTCTTGCCAGATCACCAAATTTGGACAATATAAGATTGGAAAAATGTTGCCTGGTCTGATGAGTCTTAATTTCTGCTGCGACATTCAGATGGTCACGTCAGAATTTGGCTTAAACAACATGAAAGCATGGATCCATCCTGCCTTGTACCATTTGTAATGGTGTGAGGATATTTTCTTGGCACACTTTGTGTCCCTTGGTACCAGTTGAGCATTGTTTAAACGCCACAGTCTATCTGAGTATTGAGCTGCCCATGTCCATTCCTTCATTATCATCACAGTGACTACGTACTCCATCTGTTTGCATCTGTAGATTTAACGCATTCTCATCCTTTAACGTCATATAGAACGCTATATGACAAAACGACGCTATACTACGCACATGGCACCCGTTATCGTTAATATAACACGTGCTGTGAGGGCTAAGTTTAGGTGTGGGGTAGGGTGTGCGTGTCATATTCACGCTAAAGGATTTATAACGTCGTGGGTTCGCGTGTTATATTAACGATAAAGGGTGCCATGTGCGTAGTATAGCGCCGTTTTGTCATATAGCGTTCTATATGACGTTAAAGGATGAGAACGGGCTGGTAGATTTATTTTAAATTCACCAATTTAGATTTCTAAATTTCAGGAGGAAAGACTCTTGATGTATGCAAGTCATTAACTTTAAAAATACGAATTTTAGGCCATAAAAAACGTCTGGATTTTCCATACAAATTCAAATATTACGTTCAGCCACGTCTTAAATTGATATTTTTTTAATTCAACTTCGAGTCAAATATCGTCGAAATCAATATCGAGTTTGATAAATGTTCGATAATGTTTATGTGCCAAAAGCGGAACGAAACTCATTTGAACCGTTTTAAAATAACCGTTTTCTATTTCAGCAACCATTACCCCAGTCTTCAGAGTCACATTTTCCATACAAGTCCAGATACAAGTCCGAGTCCGGATTTTCCATACAAGTTCAAAAATTACGTTCAGCCAAGTCTTAAATTGATATTTTTTTAAATTCAATTTCGAGTCAAATATCGTCGAAATCAATATCGAGTTTGATAAATATTCTATAATGTTTATGTGCCAAAAGCGGAACGAAACTTATTTGAACCGTTTTAAAATAACCGTTTTCTATTTCAGCAACCATTACCCCAGTCTTCAGAGTCACATTTTCCATACAAGTCCGGATACAAGTCCGAGTCCGGATTTTCCATACAAGTTCAAAAATTACGTTCAGCCACGTCTTAAATTGATATTTTTTTTTAATTCAATTTCGAGTCAAATATCGTCGAAATCAATATCGAGTTTGATAAATGTTCGATAATGTTTATGTGCCAAAAGCGGAACGAAACTCATTTGAACTCGTTTCAGCAACCATTACCCCAGTCTTCAGAGTCACATGAAAAGTCAGTACTCATTCTAATTTGGGGCTCAATAAACCTTTCTTCTTAGTTGAAAATGGTTAATGAAGTACGGAAAGTGTTTTTTTTTTTTTTTTTCAGCAAAATGATGTGATTTTGTTGTTGTTGTAGCCTTGCTTATTAAAAGTATCAGTATCTTGAAAGAGCCCATAAACATCCAAAAATAAACCACAGCATCATACAGTACTAGTCCTTCAAGCATATCTTAAACTTTGGTCCCTATCTGCCCTCAGACTGTTCATTGGTCCCATTAGTACAATTTCCCATCAGAACAGATAGATGGTCTCCTTGGAACAGCTCTAGATTTTAGTTTATTTCTGCTTTTGTGAACTGTATCTGCTCATTGGACACGCACAGCGCACAATATGCATCATCTGAAGGTATCGTTGTTGTTTAGTGGCTCTATGCACAAACTGGATTAATGCGTCTGCTTATTTCTCTGACTATGTGGGCAAACACAGTCCCTATCTAGAGAATAGGATTGACTCTGGCAGATCCCATGGCTATTTTCAAATAGGGCTAAGTTTAGGCCTATAACCTTTAACAGAACACTTTTCCATTTGAGAGATGGGCATGACATTTCCGCAGCTCTTAAATGGGAACTTGCCAAGAATCCAAAGTGCTTTGTGTGCGGCTCTTTTAGCACCCGATGGGGACGAGATTACATGCTGATGCGAAGATCGCCGACAAATGAGCCCGTTTATATTTCCACCACTCTATTTGTTATAAAACCCAGTTGATCGGCCATGACATGATTAATTTGAGACTCTGTGTCCTTTCCTGCTGTTTACACTACCTTACCGGTGCTGACACCAATCTTGTATAGCGGCGAGAGGCTTGGTGTGGGCCATTAACTGTGCGCTGCATGTAGATTAGTTTGCAGGATAGTATAGCCGTTTGGGTGTCGGCAGATAACAGAGAGCCCTCAACACTATTGATTGTACTTTTCAACTCTCCTCATTCCTTTGTTCAGCTCAGAAACATTTGTTCACAGTTGTCATGTTCTAGTGACTTGAAGACTTAATTATCTGCTAATGCTCCACCAGTATGTGTTTGACCTCAGATTTGCGGTTTCCCGCTGCACAGCCCAGTTGTGACTCTCAGATCCCGTCTACACCTGGTATTAACATGGACAGTACTAAATAAAAGTGTAAATTGGATCCGTTCTGATGTCAATCTTTTAGCATGAACATAGACTAAAAACTGTGAATGGAAAAGTCAGAAGACTGCAGATCTATAGTACATTATCTGAGTGTTATCTCTATGTGCATATAATCTATAGAATATTTTGCCTCACATACTAAAAAAGTAGCACATTTGTGCAAATTTTGAACTTTCATTACAGCATATCCAGTATCCATTTATTACATCAGTAAAGGGTGAAGATCTCCACCCATTAATTTAATCTCCAGGGGAAAATGGGAATTGCTAGTGCAAGCATGTTATGCTTAGCTCTATGAGAACGCTGTCAAGTAAAATAGTCCAGTACATCTGACTATATACCTTCTTGAAATAAAGGCATATGGTTCCATGAAAAACATTTTAACATCCATGGAACCTTTCCAGAATGTTCTTAAAAGCAGCGCTTTTTCAACATTTTTGTTTCCAAGGTCCCTGATTGTCCATAACACTATTTGTCTTTTCCAGTTGTTAATAATTTAGAAGGATGGGTTTTTTTTTTAATGTTATTTTACCTAATGATACAATAAATATTTTTTTGGTATTTTAATAGTTTATTCATTTCCGTGAGATTTGCAGGTCTAGAATCACTTTTAATTTTCCCTTACTATATATATCCATGTTTTCCAAGACTGGGAATCTTGTTGGAAAAAAAAGTTGAGGGGTTTATTATAATGAGAAGTATTGATTTTTAATTGTTTTTTCATGCTTGTTTTGTCTTATTTTTAACCCTTTTAAACTTTTAGTCATCTTGAGGCACCTTTGTAAATATATATATTAGGGCTATATACAGTATATATTAGGGCTGTCAGTTAAACACGTTATTAACGGCGTTAATGCAAATCCATTTTAACATCGTAAATTTTTTTTTTATCCTGCGATTAACGGTCGTTTTGTCCTAGCAAACTTTGTATTTTTTATTTTTTTTTGGTAGATTTTGCAACGGGACGCGGCAAATGCGTGGCGCTGCGCTATGAAACCCATTAATTTCAATGGCTTGCACCACACACGGAGGACGTTACGTAGCTTCATCAAACAAAGCGCAAGCGTGCCTGTTGTTTTGTTTCCGGTCTAGCTAGATCCGCCTGCATACGGTGACATAAAAGTTCGTGAAATTCAATGTAGTATGCACTCCAGGCATCTAGGTGGCAATGTGAAACACTGCCACACAACAACAACACCAAGTCAGACTTTTGCGTTTTTACCCTTTACACGGGAACGCGGCGGTGGAGCGTTTTTAAGATTTCCACTCTGGAGGGTGGTTTCACTTTTTTGCGTTTTTAAGCCCCCAAAACGCAGTCGCCGTGTAAAGGAAAGGGACATCCGATAAAATATTTTTACGTTTTCTCCCGCAATCGTTCTCGTGTAAACAGGGCCTTATTGATGGACAGTGTTACATTGTGTGAAAGATTATTTGCTCCAAGTGAGAATGTTTTAGTGTGAAATTGAACACAGTATATGACAATATTGTTTTCAATAAAAAACATTTGCACAAAGCAAGCCGATCCACTTTTCCATGTTGATAAGAACATTAAAATGAGAAAATACAATGTGAGAAAAAGAAATCAAGAGACATTTAGAATAGATGTGCGATTAATCACGAGTTAACTACTACATTAATGCGATTAATCGCGATTAAATATTTGAATCGTTTGACGATTACATATATATATATATATATATATATATATATATATATATATATATAAAATTGCAAAGCACACACGAAAAAAAAAAAAAACACAAGATATCATTCGTAATTTTAACCAATCAGAAAATCGATTGAGATTCAGGAACCTCTCTGATTGGTGGAGCATTGGGTCCCGGCGGGTCATAATACACACAATTCTATCGTTATGTTTAGCATTACAACATAACAACATGGTACGGCCAGAAACATAAATCAATGCCTGCTTCAGATGATGTGACTGAAAGTTGTTCTTCTTGAGCTCTAAGTTAACTAGACATAATGCGGAAGTCTTTTCCCTTTGATAACAAATGCTGCTACTCAATGCAATTTTACGAAAAAAATAATTAGACCTTAAAATCTCTGAATTGTATCTGACAAGCTCAAAGACACCAGAAGACACAAGGGGCCCTTTTCCATCTTCTTATAATGATAATGAACAGTAAAAATCGGGGGCCCAGGCCAACAAAATCCTGGCTGCGTTTCGGCTGGCTGTTTATTGCCGCTTAATGAAAAACAATTTATCTAAATCACCGCCCCGGAGGATTCGTAGTTAAAGCATGTGGAGAGAGAGGTGGGATTTTTGTCAGTGACAAATGCACCACTGTTTTTCCAATTCAAATCCAGTTGAGGGAAGAAAACCACAGTTTAGATTTAGGGTGTTATGGAGGCGAGAGAAAGAGTGAGACGATGGAGGTAGGAAGGTCTCGAGCTTATGTTCCAGTTTGCTTGGGAAATATTAACACATCTAGATGTCAACTATAAGTGTGCACGCTTAAATTAATGTGCGGCGAAATGCTTTAGAGCCTGTTAGTTTCCACTTAAACTTGTATAACTTTGAATATACATTAAACGTGCCATTTTTTTTTTCCAAGCAGTAAAAATCCGTAATGAAAATGTCTGCATCCATTTTTAGCACTGAGGCTATTCTCGTATGACAGTGAACACAGCGCCTGGCATTCAGGTGCGAGCCCATTTAATGTGCAGACAGGTGAACTTACCCTTTAATTATCAAAGAGTTCAGATGCAGCTGCCCAGTCAAGCATCCTTTTTTCATAAAAAGAGAAACAATTTGCGTAATGCAGCATATTCAGTACAAGAAGAGTTTTAATTCAATGGTTTGCCCATCCACAGAGTTGCCTTACAGACAGAAACAATTTTGGAAGAGCTTGAAAATGAAGTCAAGGTCAGTTCTAAAGTGGAACGAGTTTTCTCAGTGTGTCACTGTTATTCCATTTAGACTGGAAGTAATGGTCAACCTTGACCTAGTCTGAGCTTTAGGTTTAAAGCCTTATCGGAGGAATAGTTCACCTAAAAGTTGAAATTAAATAGAGTAAAATGGTCATACCGTGGGGATTTAGACACATCATTCTCCTTTTAGTTGTCCCTTGTCGGTTCACTCTGACAGACTAATTGGGCGATACAGAATTACAACTGATATTTACTGAACAAAATTATAAACGCAACACTTTTGTTTTTGCCCCCATTTTTCACGAGCTGAACTCAAAGACTTTTTCCTATGTACACAAAATGCCTATTTCTCTCAAATATTGTTCACAAATCTGCCTAAATCAGTGTTAGCAGAGAACGTCTAATTGAAGAGAATTGGCACTGGCTGGTTACTTCCGGTTTCTGGACTGGCTGCAGTAACACGTCTCTGTCCATGCGGGGGCGCTCGCGGTCGAGTGGAGAATGAATGGGAGTCAATGGGGTTTCACCCCCAGAAATCCACTTTTCTCAGGATGTAATTTTTTGTCAAGTAATTTGAAAGTTGCATTCAAAGGGGAGGGCTAAGATAATACACTCAGCTGAAAATTGCATTTTTAAGTTCACTTATCCGTTCTAAAAATCCGTTCAAAACTGTGATGACGTCACACAATAGCAGAATGCTAGCGTGTTCCGGCCAACAACGGCCTAACTTGTAAGAAATCAAAAGGACATAAGTACTCGTTCATTCGACTTTTGGCCTATAATCTATATTGAACTTGCGGAATCAACAATAAAATCTATGTTGATTTAACGACAAGCTGGAGAAAGAGACACATTTAGCCGTTTAGCCCCATAGACTCCCATTCATTCTGCACTCGCCCGCGATCACCTCCAGTGGAATTCTAATGAAACTGCAACCAAGATGACACACAATGGGGATAATAGGAAGTGCCAAGGCTCTCCGTTAGATGGTGTTAGTGAGCACTTCTCCTTTGCCGAGATAATCCACCCTCCTCACAGGTGTGGCGTATCAAGATGCTGATTAGACAGCATGATTGTTGCACAGGTGTGCCTTAGGCTGTCCACAATAAAAGGCCACTCTTAAAATGGGGGCAACAAAAAAGTGGTTTATAATTTTGTTCAGTGTATTTGCGTTTAATGTCATTAGTCTGCTATACTGTTGGAAAGATCTTACTGATTTACATTGCAACTTTTTGGCTAAGAGTTGGTTCAGACTATTATTTTAATATATTGAGCTTTACAGGGTTAACCACTGTGCTTTTCTGTTTTCTTTTTTCTTTTTCTTAGATAATGGTGCTGACGGACCCGGAGTTTGAAAGCAGTGTTCTCATCAGCTCAGATGAGGGTGCCAGTTATCAGAAATACCGCTTGAGCTTTTTCGTTTTAAGTCTGCTTTTCCATCACACACAAGAGGACTGGGCATTAGCCTACAGCCATGACCAGAAGGTAAGCAATGCTGATTCTGAGCAAAATAATGAGCCTCCAGTGGTAAAAAAACACAGTTGATACCTGATCTTATTGAAAATTACTCATCAGTTCTTGTTACTCCAAAAATAAAGGTTCCAAAATGGTGTTTTCGCAGCATTGAATAGCAATTGTCTCATTGAGTAGCAATTGTTCAGTGTACAATAAGAAACTGAGCAGTGAAGGGTATTTTCTGCTTGTTTAGGCTGCATAAAGAACTAGGCAATCGTGGCGATTTCTGTTCCCAAACGGTGGTCCTCCATCTTACGGTGAGAGAGGTTCAAAGACGGCCTTTGTCACATCTTGCGACCAAGAATTGCTTGTTAGACTTTTGACTTTTAAAGGTGTCCTTTTATTTGGTCCTGATTCATATTCGTAGTCGGCCCTTAAAGAAACCCTGTGTGAACAGAATTGACATCCAGCAAAGTGAAATTAGCTAAAGCTTGTAAATATATCAAACATTTCTTTGTATTAGTCCTTTGATGCATAGAAGGATAATTTGTATGGATTTGTTGTGTTTTATAGCATGTGAATGTTGATTACATTTATACTGTTCAAAAGTTTGGTGTCAGTAATATATGTATTTATTCAGCAAGGACACATTAAATGAATTAAAAGTGACAGTAAAGACATTTATAATGTTACATCAGATTTATATTCCAAATAATTGCTGTTCTTTTAAACATCCTAAAAAAAAAGTATCATGGTTTGCGAAAATATATTAAGGCGCACAACTGTCTTCAACATTGATAATAATGTTTCTTGAGGAGCAAATCAGCATATTAAAATGATTTCTGAAGGATCATGTGACACTAAAGACTGACAGTGTTGAAAATTAAAAAAAAAAAAAATGGAAGTAGTTTACATGTTCCAAGTGTGATTTGTAAGCATGGATGCAAAAAGACTGATTATTATGTCAATGTAGAATCCTTTTCACTTCTGTCTCTAAACTTTTAGTGATAAAACATGGACTATCTCAGCCACACTGCAATGTGCTTGGAGACAGTCATGCTTACTCGCCAAAAAAAGTGACACGCATTAATGCTGTGGCGACATGGCACTAAAGTGTCTTATTTTCTGAATGGACAAGGGTGGCTGACACTGTGTCTAGTCTCATCAGGAACAGAGCAGAACTGTGGAATAGGTCAACACCTGAAACATTGTCTTATAGAGAGGTGTCAGGCTGGTCAGCTCCACTCCTTGATGATTCATTAAAAACAGATGGTGGTTTAGGCTCAGCTTTCTGCCTTTCCTTTAAAGAACTCCAGCTCATGTCCTTTTACAATAAAGGAGCCTCTGGGAATCTGGCAGAAGAAATAGCAATTGATCCCTGCTCACTCGCTAAGCCTGGTTAACTGAGGTTTCATTGACCAGCAAAAGTCCACAAAAGCCATTCGATGTCTTTAATGATACTAATAGCTGACTCTAAATGGCTATTTTATGCAACCTTGAGGAAAAAGATTGCCACAGAAACAACCATGGCCGTGATACACCAAACAAGCCTCGCTTTATTTGCTGCAATTGGCTTGCAATGTAAAAAATATTTTCAAGATTTGTTATCACAACATATTTTCTTTTGTCAAATCAACTTTATAATAATTTATTTAGTTCAGATAACTTATTATTTTGAGTTTCCGATGGTTAAATTAATCTTCTTCACTTTTTCCAGTTCAATCAACTTAAAATTTTAAGGCAACCCAGGTTACTTACTTTTTTGAGTTAAACCAACTATATATTTTTTACAGTGTAGTAATCACAACATTTTTTCGTTTGTCAAATCAACTTAAATAATTTATTTAGTTCAGAAAACATATGATTTTGAGTTTCTGATGGTTAAATTAATCTCCTTCATTGTATTAACTCACTTTTTCCAGTTCAATTAACTTAAAATTTTAAGGCAACCAGGTTACTTACTTTTTTAAGTTAAACCATCAATATTTTTTTTACAGTGTGGAATATTCTGGGTATGCACAATCAATAGTAGTTGTTGCAAATTAAGGTTACAGCAAGGCATTTACATATTTAAGGAAGTGAATGGGGCCAATTTTTGAAGGTTTTAAAAAAAAAAAAAAAACTTGAAGCTTATAATTCATGACAAAATTCATAACATTAATTATATTGTTAAATCAATTATTTTATGTCGCTGGCAAATAATCATATTTACAGTCATTTTGGGGTTTATAGCATTGCATTTTCATGGAAATGTTTCTACATTTTTTAAATCAAAACAAGTGATTTTAAAATCATTGTACCATGTTGTTTGCATCTCGTGGGAATATTATTGAAACAGTAAGTATTTTAATGAGTCATAAGTCGGGTCAGAGGTCACCCTTCCGCTTGAACTCGACTCTCCTGTGAACATGTATACAGCCATTGCCAGTGATTATAGTTTATTAAGTTTTAAATATGGATATTTTTCTTACAAAAATCCATCGCTTCGCTTCAGATTGCATTTATTAATCCATTGTAATCGTATTGATTACTTTTATGATGGATGGATGTGCTTTTTTGGGCAAAGACCCATTATATTATTTATTACAACTCATACCCCTAGAATAGCTTGAGGGTGAGTAAATTATGGGATACATTTTATTTTTGGGTGAACTATTCCTTTAAGAAATTAACCCTTGTGCGACCTCATGGCCATTTTTGTCATCAGTTTGCCTGTGTTAATGCCAGCTGCATGCATTTTGGCACAGGTGTGTATTTTTATTGGAATTTTTATTTTTCACACCCATTTACTTCAATAAATCTATTTTGCACTAGGTACACAAAATAGTTCCTCTCAGGACCTTAAGGACAAAAATGTCCCCATTGAAACCTTTGCAATTTTTTAATCTCAGGGCCATTTAACTAGAAACTTATGCAGTTTTTGTCTTTTGTCTTTCATTCTTTTGGCAAGGCTTCAAAATTATAATTTCTTTGCTATTGTTTTAGACCAGACGGTGCCATTTTTTCAGTATAAAGAAAATACTTGCTTTTTCCTGGTGTCTGCTTCTGCATATTATGTCAATTGGATAAATTATGTAACAATAATTCTGTGTCTGAAAAAAAACAAATGTGTGTGCTTGTAATATTTGAGATATCCACCAGTGAACCACAAACTTCACCAGTGGAGTTTTGCTGGCATCTAACTGGGAAAACGGTACTGCGCCCAAACAAAATCTTTCTAAAAGCTAAAACCTCAAATATAAACTTTTTGATATTTATGCCTTTGATTTTCTAGCAGTATATTTTTACTTTTGTTTTATTTCAACAATAATCTGCTATGGGTCTTCTTAAAATGAGACCAAACTTAAGCCTCTGCTCCCAAACTTCAAATTTGTATGACAGGTTTTTTTTTTTTTTTTTTTTTTTTGACACAGATATTTTTATCCACTGTGGACCTACGGTATGTGTAACTTTTTTTTTAAAAAAGCCTTCCGAGAGGTTTCTGGCCTTGATATGCTGTAAGCAAAAGGTTAAATGAATTTCAAACATGTCCAAATAAATTCTATGAAGAACTCTATGTAGAACTTTGGCCTGAACTGATGAGAATGTTTTTTTATCTGCAGTCAAATGTCTGAAACCATGAATTCAAGGTTTTACAGGTTTCTCCATTCAAAAATATGTCAGAAATGGCAGATAATCCAGTGTATTGAAGTAGATCTTTTACCAATTTGCTTCTGGAGTGCTGTAACTTTCTTAAAAGACTTTTCCTCAAGGACTGTGTACATAGTTTTGGTGCCATCAGCCCTTCAGACAACGTTCGCCAGGTATTACAGACCCCCTTTCCTGAAACATATGTTTGGTGTGCAAATCTTCCAGCTTTGGGTGTTTATGGAAGAATTGAGAATAAAATTATGCATGGTAGATCGTTGAGAGATGACAAAACTTTCATTCTCCTTCAGGCACAGCATTGGCTTCTCCTCTGTAATCTTCCATTTTAAAATTGAAGAAAAAATATATCATCAATGTCACTGCTAAAGAATTCAACTGTTGTTTCTCATTTGTTGCAGGAGTTGTCTAAATAAATGACAAATAAATTATACCCACATTCTATCATTCCAGCATTTTGCTCTTGATAACAGACATGTCATTCTTAAAGTTCTGCGTTTTGTCAGCTTTATCATTCCTGCTGAATGAGATGACAGAGAATTCATTTGAGCTTCAGGGACTTTGCACCATTGCAATATTCATTGAATTGGTTGTTTTTGTCATGCCATTTTCGTCCAATTCTTTTATGTTGTGATTATTGGTTGTTTTATGAACCCATACTGAAGCAATGTACTGACATACTTTGAGTCACAATGTGCAATTCAACTCTGTATTCTTTATTATCACAGGTTTGAATGACTCCAAATATAAAATAAGAGTTGTCATATTGCCTACCCCAACTTTGGCCGAATGGTCTGTCAATCATTTTTCTGGTTTACTTTTTTCTTCTTCATCTGGCCAAGCTACATTTTTAAACTAGATAACTTAGTTTGGCACGTGAATGCCTTGAAAAACAAACACAACACATATAAAGTGGGAAAACGCTTTGCGATTGACTGTACAACTAGATTTGACAAAAAAAAAAAAACGGAGGTATAGAAGAGCAAATGGATCGCTGCAATTCACAGAAACAACTGGACTCGAAAGCGAAAGGTGGATTTGCAGTTCATTTTGTGTCAATATGGTGAATATTGGTGTAAAACCATACCCATAGACAGTATTTTGTATTGTTATATATATATATATATATATATATATATATATATATATATATTAACAACTCATCAATTAAATATTTATCATTGCATATTCTGCATTATTGGAATTTTTTTTAATAAACACCAAAAAAAAAAACACTATAAAGTTTTAGGGCTGGACGATATGATGATGATATATATATATAGCTATATATAACACTGATATAAGTGATCACCCGGATTTAGACCTACCTATATTGTATTTATATAAAGCGTTCAAAGGCATTTTTGCTGTACTTTTAGGTCTATATTACTTTTATTTCCCCGGTGTCGAAATCAGGCAATCATAAATGTCAGTCAACACGATTCCTGGCTGCATGTCAATATCCATGGATCACTGGATCGTTAGTAAGTTGAAAGGAACACTATATTAAGTCCAACATTTAGTTTAAATTTATAAAATTGTTAGTTTTAGTCGCATTTTCGCAGTTTCCCCTATTAAATCCAGTCACGCAGCAGATCTTTTGCCTCTCAGTCAGGCTGAGGGGGCGGGAAAGTGACGTCAATGCATTCCCTCTATTCTCCAAAAAAAAGTTCACCAGAGTGACGTTGTGATGTTCCAATATAAGAGTCACTAGAGTGAGGTTTTCTTATGAGAGTGTTTTGCTTTGTTCCATCAAAAAAAAAAAAAAAAAAAAAAAAACATTTATCTGTTCAGATGAGTGCATATCATTGTCACATACTTCTGACAATCTGACATATTCACAATCAGATAAACACTCTGTGTTATCACTGTGACTCACTTGAAGCATCTCTTGCGTCTTGTCTCGAGTCGAAAACAAACACCTGTCTGAAAAACTGAGCATATTTCATTGTCATATTTTTCTTTTTTTATACAGAACTTGACATTTTACAGAATTCCCTTCATAATGTTCCTTCGAAAGAGATAATAAAGAATAAACAATGCGCTAAAAAAGACTAAAAACACCCAATCCAAGCATGATAAAGAGATAAACAGAAGAAATATTAGGCCATATTTATATAACGGAAACAGCAATAGCAAGCGTTTTGTGCATTTGAGAAATTTTAGTAATGGATTATTACTTACTGTACACCGCACTACTCACACTATATATATATATATATATATATATATATATATATATATATAAATTGTATTGGAAAGTGTGCATTTTTCGTTTCAATTTCCTATCTGAAAATGAATGTACCTTATCCATTTTGTGAGGTCTAAAAATAAATTATTATAGAAATTAGAATATTTTTCAAACAACATCACGATTGAGAGCTATTGTTCCCGAAAAAACAGCATCATGCCAAAGTAGTGATACTCAGAAGTAAAAAAGGTATTATTTCAAATGTGATATTGCTTGCATTCAACAGTTTAATAAACAAAATGCTAATTTTGAGAAACTTGTATTTTAGACACATTTTCCAGTTACTTTGTCTGCTTTTTACTCCATCAACGATAAAAAAGCATAGTTCTAAACAGAGACTAGCTGTAATTCATTTCTGAGTGAGTGTTTTTGAACAAATCAATTGAAGTGAATAATTCAGTGACTCAACGATAAAGAGTCACTCGTGTCATTCCATAGGTGATTCATTTCTGAGTGAATCAGCGTTTTTAAGCCAATCGACTGAGCTAATAATTCATTGTCCGAAATTTAATTTAAAATTTAACGACTCGCTCATATAGATATTGCCTCCTACTGGCATAATAGTTGCTGAAAAATCCCCACCAGACTCACTGAAATATGTAAACAATTACAATACAATACTAATTTACAGACGTATATCGTCAAAACGATCCCCGTTCACACGGATCCACAAAAATGGCTGAAAACACTGTATTCTGCTGCCAGGCCAGTAGATGGCGATGCCACTTTGTAAAGAAACACTTTGCGCTTATTGACTGGACACGTAATATGACATCACTGTTTTTACAAATTCACGTTTACTCTGAGACGATAATGGTATCATTTTTTAAAAATTAAGGGTTGTGTTTTCCCGTCCCCCAGAACGCTGTTATTTTGTAATCGTGAATGACCAAAACACATGAAGTTTTACGATTATAGTTGAAAATGGGATAGTGTAGACTGCAACAGTTATGCGAGGGGCATAACTGACTTCAAAATGTTATAAACACTCTTGAAGAAAAAAAAATGAGATGACTAATTTTAAAGACTAGTCTAGCAGTTTATTGTAAATTATAAATAAAACACATACCTTGTATTCGAATGAGTTTAGGTAATATTTCAATTATAAATAATCATTCTGAGATTATTGGCCAGTACAATGTGAAAATATAGTATGCCATTCCAAATATATACCCTATGTGCTATTTTTTGTAAGCATGCTCTGGCAATATATTTATGCATGTGTAACCTTTTTGCTCTCGTCTTTGTGGGATTACAAAACACATTGGCCGTATTCAAACCCCAGTCACACTGTCAGCACTGTAGTTCTCCTGCTCTCTGACCTCTCTCCTGGGGTGGCTACCACACGGGACAGCTCATAAATGCCTGTGGATAACTCCTCAGGTGCTCCCTGACCTCTCGCATCATTCACACAGCTGAAATACCTCCCCAGAGAGACAGCCAGGGAGAGGGAGGGAGGGAGGGAGGGTTGATGGGGGATAACAGTTTGATAGAATAGGAGAGAGATTGAAGTATAGAAATTCATATGGTATCATGACACGTTCTCCAGAAAGATACAGAGAGAATTAGACGAGACAGAGCTGGGAACGAGCTGACAATTCTACGTTCACATCGGACGCGAATAGCGCGTCAAATTCGCGTCTACTGCATCTAGTTTGACCCTTGACCACTTTGTGTTAATTTCGCGAAACTGACGTTGGTAAAATTAAAAGTTTGAAGCGAAATTTGCGCGCATCAAAACCGAAACCCGTTGACGGCCATCTTTGTTTATGTTGATCGAGCATTCATCGAGAGATTCACCGCACTGTATTTGCTCTGGAGAGCTAGAACAGCGGCGTGGGGATCATCGTCGCCGTATTTGTGACCCTTCGGAGGCGAACCGTTTGGCGAGTTTCACCATTTGCTCGCTCCAGGAGCTGCGCCGGGATGACGGCCGCTGTAAGCGTTACTTCCGCCTGTCCCGCGCCCAGTTTGATGACCTGTTGTCCCGCATCGAAGCAAGGATCACCCTCGCCCTCATCCACCTAATCTAGCTGTCATTTATTTTTGTTTTGATGATAAATAGAGCCAGCTTCCAAAAGTTATTAACCTGTGATTTTTTTCTCTCTCACATCCAGACATGAACTTATGCACATATGTTGATTGTCATAATAGTATTTCATATAATCTAGATATGCAATGAATAACTTTCAATACAAAAGGAACATGTCTCGTATATAGAAATAATGTTTTAAGTGATAAAACATTTGCTTTGTTGTGCATAATCCCACCATACATTTAGTCATATACAAAATAATTTGTTGAAGCATCCAGACACTTCACCACATGAGCAAGCAGCTAGGCTCCTGATTGGTTAACACAACGCGAATTCATGCCAAAGTTCATATTTTTCAACTCGGGCGGCAGACACGAATTTGCGTCAAATGCACAAATGGCACTAACTAAATAATTTGCGCTTAACACGGCAGACGCTCAATACGCGCGAATGAGGCGTCTTCCGCGCCGCGCTCCACGCCTCATTCGCGCCACAGGAATTTTTCACGTGCGTAACGCGTCTTTGCATTGACTTAACGTTGAAATCATTCGCACCTGACACGCTATTCGCGTCCGGTGTGAAGATACCATAAAGGTTTATTTACATAAACCCCGCCCCCAGGAACACAATTTATATATTATCATGACAGAATATGCTAATCAATGACTAGATAGCTAATTCCTCATCAGCTACATAAATTCATCAACTAAGCATTCAGAAATGTCCTGTTGCATTCTACGTCACTTCTTCTTGAGTCTCTATCGTTGTCCGACTCCGGTTTGAACATAAAAGGCTGAACAGTTTATGACATTTTCAGTGACTGTCAGTGTGAAGTAATGAAGTGACACTCATAAGCTCTTGAAGCTCCGCCCGAGAGCAGCAGCTCATTTGGATTTAAAGGGACACAAAAAACAGTGCTTTTTTTCACCCTCAAAAAGTGACAATTTTAACATGCTGGTATTTTGAGCTAAAACTTCACATCAGAGGGTTATTTTACATCTAGTGAAAAGGGTATTATAGGACCCATTTAATTTTTTTAAATAAATGTAATGTTTTTTATATATATATATATATATATATATGACAATGAGTCATATGTATATGTATATCTATATCTATATGTATATCTATATGTATATGTGTATAAAATTAGTATTGAACACTTCACCATTTTTCTCAGTAAATATATTTCTAAAGGTGCTACTGACATGAAACAACCCACATGCAAAGAAATCAGATCATTGATGTCCATAAATTAGGTTATGTGTAATAATGTTAAACGACACAGGGGGAAAGTATTGAACAAGCTTACTGAGATTTACTTAATACTTTGTTTAAAAGCCTTTGTTGGTAATGACAGAATCTAGTAGTATGCATTGCTCTAGTGTGATTTTGGCCCATTCTTCCACACAAACAGTCTCCAAATCTTGAAGGTCCCAAGGGCTTCTTCAATGAACTCCGATCTTTAGTTATTTCCATAGATTTTCAATTGGATTCAAGTCTGATTGTCTGGGTCATTCTAGCAGGTTTATTTTCTTTCTCTTAAACCAATTGAGAGTTTCCTTGGCTGTGTGTTTAGGATCATTGTCTTTTTGAAATTGTCTCGCTTCGTCTTCATCCTCCTGGTAGATGGCAGCAGATTTTTATCAATAATGTCTCTGTACATTTTTCCAATTATCCTTCCATCAATTATGTTAAGTTAACCAATACCGTATACTGAAAAACAGCCCAAACTTCCAAACTTCACTGTTGGTATGGTGTTTGGGGTGTTGTGCAGTGCCATTTCTCCTCCAAACATGGTTTTGTGTTATGTAATTTGGAGCCCGATCTCATGAAAGTTCGTATCTATAGCACGAATGTCATTTCTCGTGGCATTTATACGCCAAAAACAGTTTTTGCGTGTATATGGTACGTGTTTTTCGCATGCATATGATACTCACTTTTTTCATATGAAACTCCCCACCCCCTCCCCCCTAAACCTACCCCAGGGTTTTTTAGTGCGTAGCATATGCACGCAAAAAACATTTTGGGCGTATAAATGCCACGAGAAATGACTTTCGTGATATAGATACGCATTTTCATGAGACTGTGTTGGTAATTTGATGGCACATCCATATTTAATATTTTCCTAATGTCTTGTAGCCTACCGTTAAACATGGTATCATGTGGATTCCGCTGACTGGGATTTATAAAGTGAATTCTGCTCAGGTTCTGGCATTTATTTATTTATTTATTTTGCGTAACCGATTCTGGCTTCCGGGCGCACGTACACCTTTTAGTATCCTACGCACAGTTTTATAAATAAGACGCCAGGTCTTTCTGAAACTGTCCACAAGTGGTCCTTGGACAACTCTGTCAGACAATTTGCGAGGAACACCTGGTCGTGCCCGGTTAAAGGTGAAATAATGTTCTTTCCTCTTCCGGATTATGGCCCGTTTTGAGATGTTTCTTGTGTGACACCTTGCTAATGAGACACCTTTTTATAGGCCATCAGTTTGGACTGAACCAGCTGATATTAATTTGCACTGACAAAGGGCAGGATGGATTTCTAATTACTGATTGTCTTGGCTTTCCATGCCTTTCTGCACCTCACTTTCTTCCTGTGTTCATTACTTTTCCCCTATGTCATTTGACATTATTAGACATAACTTACTTTATGGACATCTATGGTTTGATTTCTTTGCATTTGCAGATGTTTCCAACATCTGGTGAAAATTGCATGTCAATAGCACCTTTAGGAACCCGCTGTATATATATATAAAACACAATTATGATATACTTTTTCTTAAAATGCTTATCTAAAAACATTGTGTCCCATATATCCTGTCTGTGCAGGTCAGGTTTTATCTAGGGCGGCAAGTTTTTACCGTTTGTCTACATTTTCCTGTTATACTATTTTGGTCCTTTCAGCTTTCGTTCTAAGGTCAGCTTACGGTCTCCACTGCATTCCAAGTCCTAGATCTGCATGGAAGGGCAGCTTACAAAACTGTGCTGTCAGACTGAAGTCTATAGTAGCTCAGACAGATCTTTACAGAGCCAAGCCATGCACAATAGTGGAAAACAACAGAACTCTGTTAAATGAAATGGGGCTCTGGTTTGAACGGTTCTCTGGGGCTTTACCCAGCCCCCAAATTGACTGGCGAACAGCGAATGGTGTGGAAATATCTGACAAGTACTCAATACCAGCAGCATTAAGGTGCCATGACATGAGAGAGTCTCAACTATTCATTGGTAAACAAAAGAACCTTCCCTACAATGTGCTTCAAAGCGACTGAAGAATAACATGTCTCTCAATGCATTGACTATTATAGCTACAACGGCTTCTCTTTGGAGATCTCCCCATGGGTTGAACATTTAAAAGTGAATGCACTCGTCTTAGAGTCGATTAGCATAACTTCCTCGGCCTTCAGACTGGGTAGTGCAACTGATATGTTAATTTAAGATGTTACATCATGCAGACCTTCACCAGACTTGCATCAGTGAGGTTTTTTTTTTTTTTTCCTGTGTTGCTTCCTTTTGATTTCTGAAGCTTTTGTGCTTTTTTTTATGGAGTGCCATGAATATCCATTGTTTATATTGTATAGAATTGTTTTTGTATTTACTCACAAATAGAGACACTTGTTAGTCAGAGGCTAGTTAGTCGAGGGAATATTTAGGGCCCGAGCACTAACAGTGCGAGGACCCTATTGAAATTGTTAGGGCCCGAGCACTAACAGTGCGAGGACCCTATTGAAACTGTTAGGATTATTTTTTTTTTTTATTTTTTTTTTTTTCTTTTTTCTGCAAAGTAAGTGCCATTTTCGGGGCCGCAACATGCTCAAAAACTCACCAAATTTGGCACGCATGTCAGGACTGGTGAAAAATTTCGTATTTTGTGGGTTTCGCAGATGGGCGGGGCAAAATGGCACGCTAGCGCCACCTAGAAAATTGGAAAAAATTAGCCCCTCGTCCACGTTCAACCTACATGCACGAAATTTGGTAGGGACGTGTATCATATCAAGACGCACAAAAAAGCCTCAAGAACCCATACCCTAAACTCGACAGGAGGTCCGCCATTTTGAATTTGGCGGCCATTTTTGGACGATTTACAGACTCCGTACTTTAACGAACTCCTCCTAGGGATTTAGTCGGATCGACTTAAAATTTCTGCTGTGCCTTCTAAAGGCATTGACGATGTAAAGTTGTGCTATCTGCGCGTTTTCGTCGATGGGCGTGTCCGTGGCGTCGAAGATTCGCCATGAAACAGGAAGTTGTAGTAACTTGGCTGTAAATGCCCAGATCTGCACGAAATTTGACACATTTGACAAGAGTCCCGCCCTGAACAAATCTACATGCCGACATTCACCCACAGTCATAGCGCCACCTGCTGGCAACAGGAAGTGACCTTTAACGAAGCAGCCCCCGCCGCTTGTTTGACCGACATGTACGAAATTTCTGTGGTACATCTACCATGACCAGACGCACAAAAAAGCCTCAAGAACCCATACCCTAAACTCGACAGGAAGTCCGCCATTTTGAATTCGGCGACCGATTTGGGACGATTTACACACTCCGTACTTTAACGAACTCCTCCTAGGGATTTAGTCGGATCAACTTCAAATTTCTGTTGTACCTTCTAAAGGCATTGACGATGTAAAGTTGTGCTATCTGCGCGTTTTCGTCGATGGGCGTGTCCGTGGCGTCGATGATTCGCCATGAAACAGGAAGTTGTAGTAACTTGGCTGTAAATGCCCAGATCTACACGAAATTTTACACATTTGACAAGAGTCCCGCCCTGAACAAATCTACATGCCGACATTCACCCACATTCATAGCGCCACCTAGTGGCAAGAGGAAGTGACATTTAACGAAGCAGCCCCCGTCGCATGTTTGACCGACATGTACGAAATTTCTGTGGTACATCTACCATGTCCAGACGCACTGAAAAGTCTCTTGGAGCGATGCCCTAAACTCAACAGGAAGTCAGCCATTTCTAATTTTACCGCCATTTTTGGATGATTTACTCATTACGTACTTTAACTAACTCCTCCTAGGGCTTTAGTCGGATCGACATCACATTTCTGATGTGCCTTCTAAAGGCATTGACGATGTAAAGTTGTGCTATCTGTGCGTTTTCGTCGATGGGCGTGTCCGTGGCGTCGAAGATTCGCCATGAAACAGGAAGTTGTAGTAACTTGGCTGTAAATGCCCAGATCTGCACGAAATTTTACACATTTGACAAGAGTCCCGCGTTGAACAAATCTACATGCCGACATTCACCCACAGTCATAGTGCCACCTGCTGGCAACAGGAAGTGACCTTTAACGAAGCAGCGTAGCAAATGCACAGCCGCACTGGCTGAGCTGCAGAATATGCAACGCAGCCGCCTCACACCCCGACGCGCTACAGGTGCGAGGGCCCGCCCATCGCTGCTTGCAGCTTTAATTTTTTTTATTTTTTTTATTTTTTTTATTTTTTTTTATTTTTTCTGCAAAGTAAGTGCCATTTTCGGGGCCGCAACATGCTCAAAAACTCACCAAATTTGGCACGCATGTCAGGACTGGTGAAAAATTTTGTATTTTGTGGGTTTCGCAGATGGGCGGGGCAAAATGTCACGCTAGCGCCACCTAGAAAATTGGAAAAAATTAGCCCCTCGTCCACGTTCAACCTACATGCACGAAATTTGGTGGGGACGTGTATCATATCAAGACGCACAAAAAAGCCTCAAGAACCCATACCCTAAACTCGACAGGAGGTCCGCCATTTTGAATTTGGCGGCCATTTTTGGACGATTTACAGACTCCGTACTTTAACGAACTCCTCCTAGGGATTTAGTCGGATCGACTTAAAATTTCTGCTGTGCCTTCTAAAGGCATTGACGATGTAAAGTTGTGCTATCTGCGCGTTTTCGTCGATGGGCGTGTCCGTGGCGTCGAAGATTCGCCATGAAACAGGAAGTTGTACTAACTTGGCTGTAAATGCCCAGATCTGCACGAAATTTTACACATTTGACAAGAGTCACGCCCTGAACAAATCTACATGCCGACATTCACCCACAGTCATAGCGCCACCTGCTGGCAACAGGAAGTGACCTTTAACGAAGCAGCCCCCGCCGCTTGTTTGACCGACATGTACGAAATTTCTGTGGTACATCTACCATGACCAGACGCACAAAAAAGCCTCAAGAACCCATACCCTAAACTCGACAGGAAGTCCGCCATTTTGAATTCGGCGACCGATTTGGGACGATTTACACACTCCGTACTTTAACGAACTCCTCCTAGGGATTTAGTCGGATCAACTTCAAATTTCTGCTGTACCTTCTAAAGGCATTGACGATGTAAAGTTGTGCTATCTGCGCGTTTTCGTCGATGGGCGTGTCCGTGGCGTCGATGATTCGCCATGAAACAGGAAGTTGTAGTAACTTGGCTGTAAATGCCCAGATCTACACGAAATTTTACACATTTGACAAGAGTCCCGCCCTGAACAAATCTACATGCCGACATTCACCCACATTCATAGCGCCACCTAGTGGCAAGAGGAAGTGACATTTAACGAAGCAGCCCCCGTCGCATGTTTGACCGACATGTACGAAATTTCTGTGGTACATCTACCATGTCCAGACGCACAGAAAAGTCTCTTGGAGCGATGCCCTAAACTCAACAGGAAGTCAGCCATTTCTAATTTTACCGCCATTTTTGGATGATTTACTCATTACGTACTTTAACTAACTCCTCCTAGGGCTTTAGTCGGATCGCCTTCAAATTTCTGCTGTGCCTTCTAAAGGCATTGACGATGAAAAGTTGTGCTATCTGCGCGTTTTTGTCGATGGGCGTGTCCGTGGCGTTGATGATTCGCCATGAAACAGGAAGTTGTAGTAACTTGGCTGTAAATGCCCAGATCTGCACGAAATTTAACACATTTGACAAGAGTCCCGCCCTGATCAAATCTACATGCCGACATTCACCCACAGTCATAGCGCCACCTGCTGGCAACAGGAAGTGGCCTTTAACGAAGCAGTGTGGCAAATGCACAGCCGCACTGGCTGAGCTGCAGAAAATGAAACGCGGCCGCCTCAGACCCCGACGTGCTACAGGTGCGAGGGCCCGCCCATCGCTGCTTGCAGCTTTAATTAGGATTATTTTTTTTTCTTTTTTCTTTTTTCTGCAAAGTAAGCGCCTTTTTCGGGGCCGCAACATGCTCAAAAACTCACCAAATTTGGCACGCATGTCAGGACTGGTGAAAAATTTCGTATTTTGTGGGTTTCGCGGATGGGCGGGGCAAAATGGCTCGCTAGCGCCACCTAGAAAATTGGAAAAAATTAGCCCCTCGTCCACGTTCAACCTACATGCACGAAATTTGGTGGGGATGTGTATCATTTCAAGATGCACAAAAAAGCCTCAAGAACCCATACCCTAAACTCGACAGGAAGTCCACCATTTTGAATTTGGCGACTGATTTGGGACGATTTACACACTCCGTACTTTAACGAACTCCTCCTAGGGAATTAGTCGGATCAACTTCAAATTTCTGCTGTACCTTCTAAAGGCATTGACGATGTAAAGTTGTGCTATCTGCGTGTTTTCGTCGATGGGCGTGTCCGTGGCGTCGATGATTCGCCATGAAACAGGAAATTGTTGTAACTTGGCTGTAAATGCCCAGACATGCACGAAATTTTACACATTTGACAAGAGTCCCACCCTGAACAAATCTACATGCCGACATTCACCCACAGTCATAGCGCCACCTGCTGGCAACAGGAAGTGGCCTTTAACAAAGCAGCCCCCGCCACATGTTTGACAGACATGTAAGAAATTTCTGTGGTACATCTACCATGGCCAGACGCACAGAAAAGTCTCTTGGAGCGATGCCTTAAACTCAACAGGAAGTCGGCCATTTCTAATTTTACCGCCATTTTTGGATGATTTACTCATTACGTACTTTAACTAACTCATCCTAGGGCTTTAGTCGGATCGACTTCACATTTCTGCTGTGCCTTCTAAAGGCATTGACGATGTAAAGTTGTGCTATCTGCGGGTTTTCGTCGATGGGCGTGTCCGTGGCGTCGATGATTCGCCATGAAACAGGAAGTTGTAGTAACTTGGCTGTAAATGCCCAGATCTGCACGAAATTTAACACATTTGACAAGAGTCCCGCCCTGAACAAATCTGCATGCCGACATTCACCCACAGTCATAGCGCCACCTGCTGGAAACAGGAAGTGGCCTTTAACGAAGCAGTGTGGCGAATGCACAGCCGCACTGGCTGAGCTGCAGAAAATGAAACGCGGCCGCCTCAGACCCCGACGTGCTACAGGTGCGAGGGCCCGCCCATTGCTGCTTGCAGCTTTAATTATTCAATGTTTTTGCATAATTTTTCCAGAAGATAGTGTCTGTGGGGGGAAAAAAGCTTTATTTTATTCTTTTGTTATTGTTATTAACATATGAGGCAGTTAGAGATCCATCCATGTTCGATCCGGGTCACCAAAGACCCGGATGTGTAATTATTATTGGATAAACATTCATGAATCTAAGGGGTAATTTGAGTAATATTAATGTAATAGAGATGAGGTGAGGATGTACTGTAGTTGCAGCAGGTTAGCTTTTATTTTCAAGAACATAGAAGAAATAAAACGCTAATGAACAGACTACGTATTTGCAAGAACAGAACAACCAAGCTAAGCTAGTACACTAATATACAAAACACAGGGCTTAATTTAGACAAAAAATATTAGTCTTGATTTCTGTTGAGACATTCAGATGGTAGAGACAGAATTTGGCGTAAACAGAATGAGAACATGGGTCCATCATGCCTTGTTACCACTGTGCAGGCTGCTGGTGGTGGTGTAATGGTGTGGGGGTGTTTTCTTGGCACACTTTAGGCCCCTTAGTGCCATTTGGGCATCGTTTAAATGCCACGGCCTACCTGGGCATTGTTTCTGACCTTGTCCATCCCTTTATGGCCACCATGTACCCATCCTCTGATGGCTGCTTCCAGCAGGATAATGCACCATGTCACAAAGCTTGAATCATTTATAATTAGTTTCTTGAACATGACAATGAGTTTACTCTACTAAAATGGCCCCCACAGTTACAGTATTACACAGTTTTTATTTGTTTTCTTGGATCAGTGTGAATGGAGATCATTTTGACAATCGTGGGGTCCGTACACGGAAAACTTGAGGAAAATCTTCACCGTTTTAAGCATATAGTTGTCGTGTAAATGCAGGCTAACAACTAACACGTGACACATGCGTAAATAATTCTACTACTCAAATACATTTATTTTCATATATATATATATATATATATATATATACGCAGTTATGTTATAAGATGTATTAATTGTGTATTGTATTATTTAACAATATTTTTTTTTAACCACACAGATTAGATTGGTAATCACTGGGTTACAAACAATCAGCTGAAAAAATGCTGGTTTTAAAGCATTTTCACATTTTCAGTTTATTTATATTCCTTTTAAAAGGGATGCTTCGTTTGATTGACAATATCATCATCATCATCATCATCAGTAGTATTAGCTTGCCAAATTTCGAGAAACGCCAGCCAAGTCCTGGTGTTGTGTAAGCCAGTAAACAACGCAGCATCCTCGCCCATCACGGTACGCCACATCCAAGCCATCTATATATAAAACTATTACATTTTCCCTTTTTTAAACTGCGCCATACCCATAACATCTCTGGCAGAACCAGTCCATGATTATCAGAGAAAAATGACTTGCTTTTAGTGTGAACATTAGCTAGCGAGTTGTTACGCAGGCAGAGACACGCTGTCAATCAAATGCCACAGCCTTTTCAATGCGGGAGAATAAAACAGCGTCTGAGAGGCGCTGCAGATCAATCGCTCTGACAAGTTTGCCCCTTAATGGCTGTACAGATTACACATGATTGACACTAGCATAACCACATATCACACATTAATTACAGGGCCTGAGATGGCATCACATCCACTGAGAGCTCTCAGGGTGTTTCAATGCATTTACTTGTGCATGTGTCTGACATAAGCAAATGTGATACCGCCTGCACACGTCTGCACTAAATGTCTTCACCTTATTCTCGATGTGAAAGCAGACACGGACATTGTACACTTTTGTAACGGTCTCATCCGCCGTAGTTATTTTAGCTTTACAGAAACTGTCCGTTATGCTGCTTGATATTGAAAAATATCACATTATTTCATTTATTTTTATATTAATAAAATGAATAAATTTATATTATAAATATATGTGTGTATGTATGTTCTGAATGCTTTTATTTCAATTTTAATATATATGATTGATCCTATAAGTTGAACTATTTTAATTCAATTATTTAAAATTGTAAACTAGAGCAGTTTGGTGCACAACTTTTGTACAAATTGCTTACCTTTTCTGAACGGGAGAAACTCCGGTGCACAGATCTTCTTAGAAGCAAATTTATTAGAGGTGCAACAATTGACTAACGTTTCGATGTACAACTATCTTCATCAGAGTACTTTTTTGCTTACCTTTTCTGCTTTGTTGTAATGACTAAAACCCTAAAACATTATTAATTAATACTATATTACTGAATTAAACAGATTTACAGCGTGAATGAAAGGTTTTAACAGAAGAATTAATGTTAGTGGGTTTTTTTTAAATTACAAGCTTCACATTTCTGCTTTTAAATATGTCAAAAAATGTTGGTTAAGATCAATTCCTTTTAAGGTTTAATCAACATTCATCAAATGCTGTCATTTACCTTGTATTGAACCTAGAATATCCCTTTAATTAGGATAAACTGCAAAGTGATGATCAAGACATCAGCAGTCACTGTGGCACACAACATTAGTCATGCATAGGCAAAAGCGGTGCTTGTGTTAACTAATAAGCAACCGATATAAATAAACTTGAGAAGTTGTTGCATCTGTGAAGTTTTCCAGCTTTTTTTCCTTTTGTGCTTGCTGTGGATGATGCAGATGAAAAAGACAGGTGGATGCGAGCGTACGCCTGTTGAATCTCTAAAGAATGCAGCCACACACCTGCAACTCGATTGCACCCCGGAATCAAAGATGCGCAGCAAGAATTATAGTTGGGTTCCTATGAAGTGCCATTGCTTTATGGAAGAAAAATTGCCAGGAGACAGATGGAATAACACTTGGGACTGAGAAATAGAGTGCTTGTGTTGTGAGCTTAGCAGATGGTGCATTGTGGGTAAAATGCATCCAAATTGAAAGGTGTTAGATGATGTTGCAGAAACATTGATAAACATAGGGGGTTTCTTTAGCAATTTTAAATCGGGCTCTTTGGGTATAATGTTTATTTGGTGTGTGTTGTTGTTTTGCAAGGCAAGTCTGCTATTTATTTTTTATTCAACTTTGCAGTGTGTATATTACAGCATGAGGCTAAAAGCAACAATTAAGATTTTATGAAGTAATGATGCGTAATTTAGGGTGGCATGATTGAGGCTTTTGTCGATGAGTTATATTTCATTAAGAAAAATATCATTTTTGGGTATTATTCCCATATTCATAACCACTGCAATGAGGCCTATTCAAAAGAAAGCATTGTTTTAAGCCCTTGACTATTTAGAATTCAGCTTTTTCATATGTGCGCTGACCTTTCGTTATTATTATTATTTTTTTTTTTACCTGACCAGTTCTTTTAAAGGTGGGAGCTGTCATTTAGCCTTTGTCATCTTGGATAATAACTGCTAGAAAGGTGTGTGTGTGTGTGTGTTATAAATAGAGTGAACAAGTGAAGGGACGGCATATACTAACAAAATCAAAAGAAAGTAATGGTAGATGTAGGGGTAAAAATCTAGATTGGACGTGACAGTTTATAATGCAATAACAAGGTAATCAGTAAGAAATGCCTTCAGGTTCTAATTGATTCTCTCTTTTTTGCTTTTAAATAATTTACTGACTTTTTAAAGCAGCTTTGAAAATACTTCCCAAACTCATTATAAATAAAGTTTGACTCTAATTTCTGTGTATAGTCAGAGTGAATGTTATATGATCCCTTTCATGTATGTATATATATATATATATATATATATATATATATATATAAACATACATTTTAATTACTAATTTATTGGCTTCAGAAGAGAGAAATATCATGTAAGCAAGGAACTTTTCCTAAAAAAAAAATTGTGGCAACAGATTACAAGCAATATCATTAATTAAATTTAACAAATTACAATTAAGTAATAATTAATCAAATTAATTCCTTAAAAGTTCAACATTTAAAATGATTAAAACTTACAAAAACATAAATTTAAGTCACCATTATGGTGATCGGTGTTTGTTTTAGGTTTGTTTTAAAATTGCGTTTTTTTTTTGTTAATCATTTTAAATGGTTAACTTTTAATGAATAATTTGATTAATTATTACTCAATTCTAATTTGTTCAATTTAATTAATCATATTGCTTGCAATCTGTTGCCACAATTCTATTGATTAGATAAAGCATTTTCATTTTTTACAGTGTATATGAGTTCAATATATTGTCATTTTTCACAAATCGTGTGAGATGAGTTTCATAAAGCTTTAATAAAAGGGTATTTCTTTAACTATGGGGATTTTGATAGTCCATGGGTTTATTTATGAAGAATAAAAATGTATGTATATGTTATTAATAATAATAAAAAAAACTATATAAATATGTTTACGCGTACACAAACACTTGGGTTTTAAATTTTTGATGTGGACATTACATTGACATAGTGATTTTTATAATGTACAAACTGCATATTATATCACTTAACCCTAACCATCACAGAAAACTTTCTGCATTATTACATTTTCAAAAAAAAACAACAACAGAAAAACATCATCTGGTATGATTTATGATTTAGTGGACCAAAAAAATATCTTCCCCATAACCTAATGTATACCTGTGTCACTAAAGACCATACATTTCTTACTTTCTAATGAAGTTTTGTGTCTTTTAACTCCATGTCAGACTTTTCACTTTCCTGAAGTGAACCAGTAACCCACCGTGGGAGTCACTTGATGCTGTGTTGCTCACATGCTTCCTGTTCAACCTCTGTCACCTCTCCTCTCTCACACTCCCTGTATTATTCCTACGTCTTTGCCTTCGTTTTTGAACCTGTCATCACAGTTTGCCATCAAAGACCACATAGGGGCTGTAGACAAGGCTGACATTTACTTACGCAAACTTGAGCAGCCTGGTGTCGCCACTCTGTACCCTCAATACGTCTGTTGAGAAGTGTGGACAAATAGCCCTCAATTCGCACACGTTTAGAGCGTGTGTGCAAGTATTTTACATGTATTTAACTTTTTTTGTACTTCTGTTTAGTTATTGTACTACCAAAAAATGTCTACCACAAGTGTTCAGTCGGTGGATGCTACTCACCATATTCTTGTCATTATTATATTACAATAATAATTTGATTGCAATTAGAATTACAAGCTCACAAAGTCTAGATGCAATGGTCTTCATTTACAGTATTACAGTAATAGTAGGGCCGCAACTAACGATTATTTCGATCATCGATTAATCGGACGATTTTTTTTCTCGATTCGAATCGATTAATCGGATGGGAACTGAGGGAGAGAGACCTTGCGTATGTGTGTCTGTGTGCCTCATAGAGCATCATGATTGGCCTGTTTCAACCAATCACCAATAAACAATCCCTGTGACATAATCAGACCAACTAATCGATAATGACATTCGTTGAGAACGATTTTCATAATCGATTATAACCGATTTTATCGATTAGTTGTTGCAACCCTAGCATCGATGTTTGTGTGCGATTCGCCTCAATAACTCTTATTGTACCACTTTAGCGCTAGAGCCACTGTCAACCTGTTTTATTTAAGCTTGTTTAAGTTTTTATTTGTCATTGTTAGCAGAAAATTGATAAAAGGGACAGATTATTCTTCACCAGAAACTTCACCGGTACTTAAAGGTCAATTCCTTACGGGACAGTGAGAATCCATCAAATTGCTTGCTCAGCATCTAGGAGTCATCCAGCATAGAGCTGCACACTTCAACCATGAGAAGTCTTTTAAGAAGTGAACTGGAAGAGCTGGTTGCAGCTACGAAACCGTTCTTGCGGAAAGCCAGCTAGCTGAAGAGATTACAGTAGCTATATGAAAGTCCACGAAGCACAGAGTGACAACCAGTGACGGAAAGTCCTGTTGAGGACAAATCTAAAACATTTCCGATTCACAAAGGCACCAGTATGCCAGAAGAAGTGTTGGGGAGATGCATACTGATGTCTGCAGCTTGTGGATGCAGCAGCCAATGGAGGAGCCAAAAAGCATGTTTCGCTTTGGGAAAAGTGACTGACTGTAGCTTCATCTTCAACAAATCCATCACTAGCTTCAACATAACAAGCTGCAGACTTATATTTGCAATTAAGATCTACTCTGAGCGAATGACAGTTCGCAATTGTGTGAATACAATCCAGTATGAGTTGCATAGACCGTAAAATTTGAATATCATAGTAGGGATGCAGCTTACGAGTATTTTAGTAATCGAGTACCGATTATTTCATCAGATTTACAGATGAGTTACGATACAAAAATTGAGTAATGACACACAGTGCATTTCCAGATTCATGTTTTTAGCAACCCAAACTCAAAGCATGAAGAGATGGTTATCATTTAAATGGATCCATGCATATACATGAATACAGTGCAACTTTGAAACAAACTGCATCCGACTTTTTTGGTTTTCCCAAATGTCAGCCCGTTCTCATCCCAAGGCGTCATCTAACTGACGCTTTTGACCATGTGTCATCTAAACTGACGCTTTAGGCACCCCTTTGTGGTAATTTTTAGGCACCTCATTTTGAGGTAATTTGCACGCATGCAAATAATTAAAGTGTTGTGCTTCTCTGTGAACAAAAAAACCTTTGTGATTTCATAATAGCACTATAACGGTACCAATCCGGCACTAATAGAGTACTAATACCGATACGGTTCATGGATTCTCGTCCGTGGAACACACCTCTTCTCATATTTTGTCGGTTACTCGACGCAGGGAAATTTCAAGTGAGAATTTTATTTTATTTTTAAATCAAGTGCTCAACTTTAATCAAGGAATCGTAACAGCCCTATATCATATACTGTTAGAAAAAAAGGGTTCATTGGGGTTCTATATATGAAGCATGGGTTCTTTACTCAACTCCAAAGAAACTTTTATGCTAAAAAAGGTATTATAATGGCCTTTTGGCACAACGGTTCTTTATAGGCTATTATTCATTCATATATGACATTATTCTGCAACATTTTGTAGTTGTAATTAAATTATTGTTTATTAAACCGTAGTAACTTTAATATCACATTTTAATCATGCTGATTTTTGGAGGAGAAAAACTGACATGGCACTCTTAGTGTGATATTGATTAACTACATAAAATGATATAAATATAGACATTTTCTAACCCCTATATCTTGAATTTTGTGATCATTCACATGCATTCATAAATACATTTTAGGGTCTTGATGTTTGTCATTAATATGAAATATTTAATCCGGAAAGGACAAAACAAATGATAATGAATGAACCAAAAGGTTCCATATAGAACATTTTTCCTGGTTCTAAAAAAACCTAAAGGGGTTCTTATTATTGAACCCTTAAAAAGGGTTCTGTATAGAACCTTTTCCATAGCACTGATAGAACCTTTTAAGGTTCTATATAGAACCTTTTCTTCTAAGAGTGTAGTATGACGCATTTCTTGTTGCTGCTTGTCTTCAAAGATTATGCCGCTTGTGAGCAGCTCACATTCTTAGCATCTCCTGCAGTAAATCTGGACACAATGACAACATCCTGAGTTGTTACCTAGCTACACCGTTAAATACCTACCATTAGTACTCATGGATGCAAAAGTAGAGCTTTTCAGAACCAAATGTTACAATGTGTCAAGAGACCTGTGGAGGCGAAGGGAGGGGGAACTCGAGTTCAGACCAAGCATGAAAGCAGCCTGCAACAGTGCAAGTAAAAGAATGACCTGTACGTTTACAGTAGCATGGCACTGGAATCTAATTTATCCAGGACTCCATACCGTCATTTACTAATTGGGCCATGAAATTAGAAGGCCGACGAGCCGCGGTCAGAGAGGCGAAGGAGGAACCAAAGATTTATAGTTACAAAGCGCAGTGCTTCTTCTCTTCTTCATTTCCACTCCCTGCTATTTCCACTAATGACCATAACTCGCCAGCATCTCCATTAATTCACAATGCACCGCATGGAAGTGTTTCAAACTGAAACGTATTTGCTCGCAGGAAAAAGAGCTATGGGAAAAATTAGCATGTTCATTTTGTTTCCTCATAAGTTAGTCGGACCTGTGGGGAAAGGTGGAATGTAATCTAGTCTTTTAAGTTTCACCACTTTTTCCTACAGACGTGTTTGGTGGCTGCAAGTTATAACTATTGCTTCCATTGCCACACTGCATGAATACAGTAAGTTTAGTTCCCCATAAAAATGCTACTTGTTTTCTCCTTAAAGGGATACTCCACTTTTTTTTTTTGGAAAGAGGCTCATTTTACCACTCCCCCAGAGTTAAACAGTTGAGTTTTACCATTTTCGAATCCATTCAGCCGATTTTGTGATATTTAGAAGAATATCAGTAATCAGACCAGTTTAGTTTCTGGTCTCATTGAAAAAAAAAATATATATTATGGAAGTCAATGAGACCAGAAACTGTCTGAAACTATATATATATATATATATATATATATATATAGTTTCAGACAGTAGGCCTATATCAATCAGAATATCAAAGATGAATTTTATCAATTAGTATATATATGAAGAGTTCAGATGCAAAAGCCTCTAAGTGCCATTTGAAATTTTCTTCTAGAATGATCATTTTTATCAAGCTTGTATATTTAAGTTCAGTGATTTCACTTAAATGGCAATGATAATTACCTATTAATTGTTATTTAAGTGAAATTACTGAACTTAAATATACAAGTTTGATAAAAATCATCATTAAAGAAGAAAATTTCAAATGGCATTTAGAGGCTTTTGCATCTGAACTCTTCATATATATATATATATATATATATATATATATATATATATATATATATATATATATATATATATATAAATCAGTATATCAAAGATGAATTTTATGGGATTTTATGGGATATATATATATATATATATATAAAGTATAAAGTCCCCTTGTAGTCAATAATGTTATCCCATATATATATATATATATATATATATATATTAAGGTCAATATTTTTGCAGACTTACAATGGAAAGGTGGCTTACATGTTTACAAGTATAAGGTATAAGACACTATAAGGTATAAGGAAGGTTTATTTTATTATATATATAATTTTTTATTATATATATATATATATATTAATATACATAATTATAATTTATATTATATATATATAATATAATAATATAATAATAACTGTGGCATCCTGTCCAGTCATGTAATTCGAGCACTGGCTGAACTCAAAGAAAATTCAAAGTTCAGTTTGTGTGGATTTTCTGAACAACATAAAGTGTATTCCAGACATTTTTGTCAGATCACATTAAACAGATGCTGCTACACCTGGATAAGCTTGACCTGACAGATGCCCATAGGATTACAGGTATTAGCTTTCAGAGAGAGTGGCTGCGAAATGGAAGGTTTGGTTGTACAAAAATGATGTCTGGTAAGTTGTGATCAGCTGTAGGTGAGGTTTAGTTTAAGTAGATGGATGCTACTTGTTAGTATGCGACACAGATACAGCAGTGATTTACATACTGCTTTGCTGCTCAAGCATCACATTTACGGACTGTGATTGCTTTTTCCTGAAGCTCTACCTGGAAAGTAATTAATTAAGTGTTTGTCAGGTTTAGCAACATGTGAGGCAACAAAACAAAACAGAACAAAAACGTCTTGTTTTTGTACCATCTCCCACATGACTTTTGCTGTCATTCAAATTGCATTAGTCGTCTTGGCTTGCTTTCAGAAGCATATTTGCTACCGTCAAACCTTGAACATTTCCAAGGTGTTTCAATTCTAACGATGCAAATGTATCCCGTTAATTATTGTGCACACAATTGTAGCCGCTAGCTTTGCAAAAGGAAATCGCTGGAAATACATCAGATTAACGTGGGAAGGGTAAACATTACAAGCATAAACACAAGAGACAACATCTTTTTTTGGTGGCGTTCGTGTATTTGCTGCTAAAATACATTGTGTTTTGAAATTAGCAGCACGATGTGTTAGTAGCGTGAACTGTGTCTCGACTCCGCACTTCTGGAGAGGCTGTGAGAGATTACCAGCTGTAGTAATGCACCATGTCTAACTAAAGTAGATGGATTTGTGTCTCTTAATGCATGGGATCATGTCATTTAAGCCTAGGACGCCACCTTTTATTCATCATTGCTTTTGATTAGTAATGCAGAATAACTTTGCAAGGAAGATTTTGGCATGTAGCTCTAAATGTGCCTTTTTGGAGTATTACAGTGGGTAAAAGAGCAGAGGCACACGCCTTCAACTTTAGTGAGTGCAATTGTGCACGTTATTGTCCATTCACATTGGTATACTATATAACTGAACTGTTTAATACATTGTTTTTATTTATTTATTTTTTAATTTTATTGTGTAGGATTATTTTTAAATGCATTTTATTTTTATTTTATTGTGTAGAACTCTTTATTAAAGGGATAGTTCACCCCCAAACCATCATGTTGTTCCAACCCCGTAATTTTCCTTCACCTTCGGAAACAAATTAAAGGGACAGTTCACTTTGAAATTAATTTTTGGTATGTTTTAGCTTTGGTATGATGTAGTTGATGTTGTTTCAGCAGTATTTTCAATTTTGATATTTTTAGGTTAAACTGTTCATATCTATCAGTCATATAATGGAGGTCTATGGTCACCACCTCAAAGAGCATGCACAGAGAAGTCCAAATTAAACATGATTTAATGACTCATAAATGTAAGTACACATTGATGGCCCAAGACACGAAACAAGCGTATTTATATCAAAACGAACAGTACTGTATTTATATCGTTTTTACCACATGTAACAAGAGGTAAAAACGATATAAATACTGTTTGTTTCCTCACATAAACCACTCGTTTCGTGTCTTCTTGTGCCATCAGTGTGTACTTACATTTACGAGTCATTAAATCATGTTTAATTTGGACTTGTCTGTGCATGCTCTTTGAGGTGGTGACCATAGACCTCCATTATATGACAGTTTTACTGTCGTGTCATTCTAGAATTCTCCTTTCACTCATCGTCTGTGAAGTAGAGCAGGACAACGTCCCACCAGTCCTATTGTTTCGGAGTCTGATCCACAGACACCTTGGTTTGGGTGTGGGAAGGGGCTTTTTCACTGCTGGATAAATCTAAGCAGCATGGCACAGCAGTTCATGTGCTCGTCTTCTCCTAATTAGAACCAGAAATAGATCCATATTAAAGGGATAGTTCACCCAAAATGAAAATTCTGGGAATGAGAGCCACTGACTATTATAGTATTAAGAGTGTCGTCAACTATTATTTGAAATATATCTTCTTTTGTTTTCAACAGAAGAAAAAAAATCATACAGGTTTGAAGAGTAAGTAAATGATGGCAAAGCAATTTTAGTTTACTCTTTAAAACAAAGGAAAGTGGATAATGGTTAGTATGCACGAACACCAGGAAACGTTATTCGTGCTGTGAGCATGACGAGAAATCGATTCCGATTTAAAGCTTGTGACAATGTAAACGTGCAAATCAACCTGATCACTTTATTTAGCGCTCATGTGAACGTTTGGATTCATTTCGATTCAAACAAAGTATTGTTGACCCCAAACTTTTGAATAATGGTGTACTTGTCGGGGACTATAATTAGATGATTTTTGTTGTTGTTTAAAGAAAATAATTTACTGGCATTTTATGAAGAAATAAGCACAAGGAACTTGATATATTCATGCCATAATATATTGTTGGCTGAAGGTTTCGCAGACAGGCCGCCGCGTGCCATGCCTGACAACAGCCTTAAGTCACGTCTATATTCACAATATATAATGGCCTGTCGTACCTCATAGCTCATGATGTAAACTTGAGTGACCTTAGTGTATATGTTCATGCACTCCATCAACCCTGTGTATAATCCTCTCTCAAACTCTGCGTGCCCCCGTGTGACTTCTCTTTTGAGTGCGTGAGCAATGAACGTGTGTGTCCGTCCGTGTGCACCTTTGCCTCTTTGCAGTGAAGTCAGTTGTTTCAGTGCTGTTAGAGCTGAATTTCTCAGCTCACTGCTCATCCAGATGGCACGTATCTTTAGCCGGATTCCCGCCTGTCACCTCCCTGTGTCTAACCTCCCTCTTCATGCCTCGCTTGAATGCCTCCTGACGAAGCCTCCCGGGCGTTCTGAACTTCCCTTAATGTGGAACACACAATACCAGTGCACAGCCAAGAGACTGTTTAGCTTCTCCGAATATTCATGATGACTAATGGAGTATTCATGAGGACTAATAGTTGTATTTCATTTATTTGAAATAGATATGTTTTGTAGCAGTGTAAATGTCTTTACTAAAATAAAAGTATGTTACTTTTGAAAAATAAATAAATTGTTGGACTTTACTTAACAGTACATGCACTTCCAATGTACTTAGAGTGTATGGGTTAGGGTTTAGGGGTATAGGTTCAGGGTTAGTACCTAGTAGTTATTTCCCAGTATCATCATTACTACAATAATGTGCGCACTAACTTGGATGGGTTGAATGAAGAGGTCTAATTCCACCTATGGGTTACTATACTTGGCCTTCACATGTCACTAAAGTAGTAAGTTGACTGTAAAATAATAACAAAGTGCTACCAAAATAATCTTACTGACCCCAAACTTTTGAACAGTAGTGTACAATAACAGGACAATATTCTGAAACACTGTTATAAATGGCTTTTGGACCCAATTCCCAATTTTAAAAGCTTATTAACCCATTTTTTACACCCCTATTGGCAACAAATGGAATTGCAACCTATAGACCTTAAAGGGATAGGTCACTTTGAAATTCATTTTTGGTATGTTTTAGCTTACCTCAAGGGCATCCAAAATGTAGGTGTCTTCGTTTCCGCAGTATTTTCAAATTTGATATTTTTAGGTCAAACTGTTCTTGTCTGTCAGTCATATAATGGAGGTCTATGGTCACCACCTCAAAGAGCACGCGCAGAGAAGTCCAAATTAAACATGATTTAATGACTCGTAAATGTAAGTACACATTGATGGCCTAAGACACGAAACGAGCGGTTTGTGTGAGAAAACGAACAGTATTTATATTGTTTTTACCTCTTGTAACCACAGCCACATCCAAGTGATCTGAGGGCGCCAAGTGACGCTTCGGTCTGCGCAAGCGCCGGAAAGCTCGCGATTGCGGAAAAAAAATCTAAATATCGAAATCGTCTTCCATTGTGATTTTCTCGTACATCTAAATATGTTCAGATCTTCACAGTGAAAGGTAACGCTTCTGAAATCTCTGTGTAAACAATGAGTGACGTACACGTGCGAGAGATCACTTCCGGCGCTTTTCGGACAGAAGCGCCCATGCCCACAGATCACTTGGATGTGGCTGTGGTTACAAGAGGTAAAAACGATATAAATACTGTTCCTAGGCCATCAATGTGTACTTACAATTACGAGTCTTTAAATCATGTTTAATTTCGACTTCTCTGTGCATGATCTTTGAGGTGGTGACCATAGACCTGCATTATATGACTAAAAGACAAGAACGGTTTGACCTAAAAATATCAAAATTGAAACTACTGCGGAAACAAAGACACCTACATCTTGGATGTCCTTGAGGTAAGCTAAAACACACCAAAAATGTATTTCAAAGTGAACTATCCCTTTTAAAAAAGTTACATATTACAATTTAGATAACATTAAAGTAACGAATGAATGAATGTTTATAGTAAAATACTTAATAGATGCACTTGAACTATACAAACTATAGTGATAATTTATTCAAATATTTCCACATTGCATGAACATCTGTTAATGAGGGGAAAAAAATCAGCAGAAGTAAAAATGGCTATTTCTTTTGTATCCTACATCTGTGTTTTACGGCGGTTACCTCATTGGCTTTGGAGAGCACGATGCGGTGCCAGACAGGATTTTGGAGGACTGTGCTTTTGATAAAGTGCCTGTAATAACCCGATCAATTCATTCATTTTCATGGGGTGGCTGGCTCATTGGGCAGATAAGACCACCTCATCAACTGTTGCCCCACAAGAATGCACAGATGCTGTCTGAACTTACCTGACACCATCTGAACCAGGTATGATGGTCAAAACAAACTAAAATCTCTGTTAGTTGATTTTTTTCTTCTTCAAAAGTGTTTACCAAATGGGACCTTCTTGTATTGTTCTTACTGTCCCAGACCTAACCGACGGAAAATGTAAAGTTGCGATTTTCTAGGCTGCGTCACATGGTACAGCAGTGAAGTTTCTTGATTATTTTCTTGATTAAAATCGCAACTTTACATTTTCCGTCGGTCTTAGTGCATGATGTAACTACAGAAGAGTCAAGTTTTAAATAGGAAAAATATCGAAACACTTTGCTCATTTTTTTAAGAAATGCTAATGGTCTTGTCCACTTCAATTATGTATGCTAAGCTATGCTAAAAGTCCCACTCACAGTTTTACAACTCTGGGGGAGTTGTAAAATTTTCAAAAAAAAAAAAAAAAAGACACCTGTTGTTTCATAAACAGACTTTCAACAATACATACTGTGTATCAACTGTAAGATATTGTAAATGGACAAGTTAAATCAAGTTTATTTTCAAAGTCAACAGGAAAGATCATGTCTACAAACACCCTTGAAAAATGCACCAGTCAAAACACTTTAAAAAATGCTAATGGTTTTGGCAAAATTGAGAGGGGTAGTTTAGAGAGGTGTAATGTTGGGGGCCTGGGTGTCAAAGATAAACCCCAACCCCAAACAAAAACTGATGCATGATTTGCATATATGCTACCTTCTTCTGCCTATAATGTATTGGGATTGTGATCACTGAGCGTGTTTTAGCTCGACAGGGAAATGAAGAAAGGAAGGATTAGTTCAGCTATTGCCATTGCAGGCTATCTCTATAGGACGCCGGATGATTTAGAGTGCTCTATATAAGTGCATCTGGAATTTATAGCTAACACAATTAGCTGGTATAAAAGTGAATTATGACACAGGAACAATAACGCTTGGTTGCTCATTTCCATAATTCTATAACCTACTCATTCTCCTGCTCTGCAGGTCAACACTTCACTGGAGTCACTGAATATTCTCTGAAAGCATTTAAGGGGTGTTTATATGCATGCGAACACTCTTCGAATCGTTTTTTAAAGAGATTAATTAAAAAGGTAAAGGAATTGTTTGGGTTAAATACAAGTTTAAAAGTCAAATTTGTAACTTCAGGGCTTTTAGACACCAAACAAAATTGCAAGTTTCCACTACATCAATTTTCTATTGATTGGACAAACAGATAGCCAAGGAGAAGAAAAAAAACACATGAATTAGGAGAAAGTTAGAATTTAGAAGAAAAGACTTTCTGGGTGGATTTTTTTTTTTTAAACGGAACTTCATTTAGACCCCGGGTTTCTGCGGTGTAAACACACCGAGTACCACCCCTAAGTTCCTAGATCCTGGGGAAAGTTCCTGCAGTGGAAAAGCGGCTAAACTGAGTCCCTTGAAAATCGCACTTGAGCAAACTAAATGTGTCCTCCTTCCACTGTGACTATACAATTATCTCACAAGATGGTACACGATATTGGCTTCACGAGATGAGATGATATATTAACACAATTTTTAAGAAATATTGGTAACACTGTACAATACGGGTGCACTAATATGCATTAATTCATGCTTGACTAATGCACAGATAATCATGAGTTAATGTATAACTAATGAAGAACTAAAATATTAATTAATGATTACTGCATCAGCAACTAATAAAGAGTCTATATGATTACTGGATTAAGTAAAACATGAATTGTTATTAATTCAATGTGTCATTGTGTATTAATTCCTTAATAACATATTTTATTAACTAATAATGTAAATGAATGTGTTAATTACCACAATTAGTCAAAGCTACGCACTTCAACTTCCAGTTGTCTGCTTTAATTAATCATTAGCTAATAATTTGCAAAGGTATCATTATGTTATGACTTTACTTGGTGGGGCACATCATTATTAACTAGTCATTTAGTAATTGTAGTAATTTGCACATGAATTTGGACTAACAATTAAGTAATTAATCATGTATTAATGCTTATTAGTGTACCTGTCATATAAAACTTAAACTTTGTTATTTATTTATAAAATGAGGGGTCGTTTCGCTTGATAAGACCCTTATTCATCGTCTGGAATCGTTTAAAGCCCTTTAAACAAGTTTGCAGTTTGTACAACGGTAATAGATCTAAATGGAACGTTGTATGTATCTACATGTTCATGATCAGGGCAAAACATGTAGCCCTAACTTGAATATTGCAGCGAGAAAAATCTACGTGAAGTGGGACAAATGTAAATGCGCTGTGTTCTGATTGGGTGATGCCATTACTTCTGAAACAAAACCCAAACTCAGCGGTTGCGGTCATGTTTTGTCTGCAGTTTCTTTTACAAACTACAGCCATTTGTTTCTTGTGTCTCTAAAACATTCCCAGATGAATTGCTTTCTTATCCCATGCTATTAAATGTCGTTTCTTATTTCCTGTCTTTTTTCTGGCATGGTTCATCCTCACCCTCCTCCTCCTCCAAACCATGCCTGATATTCCCTGCTCTCTCCATCACATTTTAATGGAAATGATCCAAGTGTTCAGGGCGTTATGCAAATATGTGCTATAGATTTTCTTTTTCATTATAAGTACATTATTAAAATCAGCTCTCCTCTCCCTGTTCCCCTCACCTCCTATTAGAAAGCCCCAGAGTCTCCCTGTTGGCAGTCACTGACTGTCAGCAGTGGGTCCTTGCTGCAGCTAGTGATTTATTGATGTAAGTGGGAAGCTATGAAGCCGACTTTGTGACAGCTCCGAGCTTTTAAAATTGAGCATGTCATCCGGCTGATGAATGACTACAGGTTGAGCTCAGCCAGCGGCACAATATGTCAACGTCCACGCTTATGAGGGACCCAGTGGTCCATAGGCTCTTACACCGACAAGGGATATATACAAGTCGCCCCAATCCACCCTGTCCCCCGTATTTGGACAGATTGCGTTAAATGTGAAAAGCCCGGGACAATTTGAGATTCGATCTGATTAAGAACTGACTTGTTTTGAAAGGTCTAAAAATTGGACGAGGCACTGGAACTCTTGTTTGCAGGGAGCCCGTGGGTTCTGACAAAGTCTTACATTCAGTCGGATCAAATTTAAGGTCATAAAAAGTCTCAAATGCATGTAAAATGGTATAACAAAAGTCTTTATAATAATGTCAAGAGGTGTTTTTTTTTAATGGAATATTACAAAAGTTGTTATGAATGATTTATCCATTCACATCATCTTTTAATTCATGTGCCCTTGTAATCTTTAATAACATAACTTCCCCTCCTTCCTGCAGGTCATCTCTTCTCATTTCTGATGATGTGTTTACTGGCGTTGAGGGTACAATTATTTTCCCCTCATTTGAGAAGCCGTTTCTCTCAGATATACTTAGGGAAGAAAAGTTAAATCAATTTTCCTTGTCCACTTTATTTATTTGTTAAGGCTTTTGCAATTATGTTCATTATATATGTAGTTTGTAAAGGTTAGTTTTTACTTTGATTAATTACTCACTTGTTGTTTCAAACGAGTAAGACTTTTGTTCATTTTCCGAACACGACTGCTGGTGTTGCGGAGCTGGCGTGTTACGGATGTAAGTTTTTTAATTATCAAAAAGCATGTCTAATTAATTGAAATCATGTATTATAAACCAATAGAACATTTTTTTTTTAAATCAAAGAAAAAAACAAAATCACACTATTTCTGTGTTTTTTTTTTTCTGGTAATAAAATGAAGACAATGCACAGATTTTATCATTTATCATCAATTTTAATCATATGAAATTAAATAAACTTTGTCATATAAAGCGCTGCGCAATGAGCTTTACTGTTAAAATTAAAACATGGAAGAAAAATGTATTATTCCTTAAAAAAATTAAGTATTGATGATAATTTATTTGGATTAGTGTTAGTATTATTACATTGGGACATATCTAAGTTCTGCTGTACAACAGTAATATATTTCTGTCAAGTTAAACCGGACTTTTATTTTGACGGGTTGCCGTGAAGACCCTTTGAGCTTCTGTGTGTTTATGTCATGATGATAGTTTCTCAAATGAAGCGGTTAAATGATCACAACGTGATTTTCAGAGTGGATATAGAGCCTGGAAGAGGAAGTTCATGCATCTTGTGTCTTCATATAGGCAAAAAAACAGCGAAAGCATCACAAGTGCTTCAGTGTGTGGTAAATTAAGCTGCACGTCGGCTGCACCATCATTCACACAGATTCGTATTTAAATAGCCTTTGTGGTTTAATATCCACACTACATTTCGATTAGATTTCAAGTGTACTGAACTGCTTTTTATTTATTCCTCAAAAAATTGTACAAATTCCGTGAAATTCTGCGTTAAACAGTTAATTCCGTTTTTATGACTGGATTTCGTCAGCATTTTAGGGGGTGGGGTGGGGGTGTGGGGGTGGGGGGTAAAGTGTTACCCAACTATCCCTCTAGTGTTATCATACAGAGACAGCTAAAATATTTATACAAAAGTTACATTAATCTAGTCATTAGTTCCTATATCATTTCCATTTTTAATACTCGGTCTCCATTAGCCATCAATAATCATAAAGAATTGTGGTTGAAATAGGCCACAGCTTGACTGGGTTGGTGCCTTCTCACTGTAGGACTAGAATAACAACGCTCTATTCCCGGCAGGGGGCCGATCAACAGTGGCATCAATCAGTGTAATAGGAACGCGCCAGGCTTTGTCATTAATTGTGCGGTTGGGCATGCAGAAACACAATTAGAGCAGTGGAAATTAGGCCATGTGTTTAGCAACTTGTAGGGGTCATGCTGGCACTCATATGTCATGAAGCCAGTTGGTGGGATGTTTCGAGTCAGTAAGGGGTGTATGTACAGTATGTCTAACTTATATGTCTGGTAATGCATGGGAAAACTCATGGGAGTCTGTTCTCCAACTCAGTAGCCTCACAATTAATTGGTTAACGATTAATTGATCATTAATTTAGACATTGATCGATTGTTGGAATTTATGTAAACTGACATCCTTAGTTTGTTCTGTACATTTTGAACGTTGTGTATTTCTGGATTTGATGTGGCTTCAATGAGATGGGTCTTTTCGGATCTCATCAAAAGCATCAGTCCTGTTATTGAGTGTTTGTGTTATGCTTCCAGCTCCTGTCAGTAAACTGCTTGTGGTGCGAACTCCGTTTGTTCTGTGTAAATGTAATGTTCAGTGACTTGTCAAGATGTACAATGCACTCGTGTCTCTGTTTGTTTGATTGCTTGAACCAACTACATCAAGGTTTCTGTAGAATTGAAGAGAGGATGACTATTCCACAACACACTTGGCACTTGCATTTTGTCTTTTTTATGTTAGAAAAACAATCCCTAACCCAGGGGTTCTCTAACTTTTTGAACCCTTTCATAAGTTCATAGCTGTTCACGGACTCTACTGTATCTCGCTTTTTAGAGCTGAATGGTTTGGTTCAACTCTTAAACACTTTATCTGAAATGTCTGTGGAGGAAATGAATAGGAAACCCAGACTGCAGAAAATGCTGCTTCTGTTGCATTCATATTGCTTGCAGTGCAATTTTTGTTCAAAATTCAGAAAGTTTCTGCGGTCCCTCCCCCCCCTGGCTATTTGAGACAGACTCCCGTTTTGAGACATGTTTGAGAAATGCTGTCCTGACGGCTCTAGAAAGAGATATTGAAGTAATAGGCCTGGTCTGTTCTTTTCTGTGGATCGAGACGAATGTACAGACTAGAGCACATAGTGGAGCAGAAACTTCCGAATGAATTCCCTCCGGATCTGAGTGAACTCATCTCATCCATTAAGATTCCCTTGAGATTCACCTCGCTACAAGTCCAAATAATTCCATTTAGACACATTATATGTGTGTCCTGTTTCACACGCTGCTAGCTCCAGGTAAAGTGCATAGGCTCAAATGATCCCAGTTCTGCCTGTCTATGGCCCACTGTCTGTCACATCACGATATTTGAGGTATAATACCGAGTTACCGATTCGGAAGTATAGCATTTTGCTAAATATCATTTGTCTGATATATTTCCTCAACACAATGGAGAAATGTATCGTCGTTGACTCTGACTTTGCGGTACTAAAGCAGATCATTTAGATATAATCCAGTAGGATATTGCATGGCTATCTGTTAAAAATGCAAAAGTGCTAAGCAACTTTTCATTTTTGAATTTTTTTTTCATATTCTTGACATATATATACTGTGTATATACACACGTTTATATATATATATATATATATATATATAAAACCAATTTGGTTAAACTGATATTGTAAAATATCATTGCACTTTAAAACAGGGTTTTTATTCCCTATATTCAATCTAAAACTATTACTAGCAAAAGTGATTAATAACTTATTTTCAATATTATATATTAGGGCTGTGCAAAGATTAATTATGATTAATCGCATCCAAAATAAAACGTGTTTACATAATATATTTGTGTGAGCTGTGTATAATTATTTTGTCCTGTATACATGAATACATATGCATGCATGTATATATTTAAGAATTATTTGCAAAGAATTATAAATGTATATATAAATACATAATCTATATTATATGTAAATATAAATATTTTATATTTGAATAAAATATTTTCTTAAATATATACATGCATGTGTGTGTGTGTATATATATATATATATATATATATATGAAGAGTTCAGATGCAAAAGCCTCTAAGTGTCATTTGAAATTTTCTTCTAAAATGGTCATTTTTATCAAGCTTGTATATTTAAGTTCAGTAATTTCACTTAAATGGCAATGAAGATTACCTATTAATTGTTATTTAAGTGAAATTACTGAACTTAAATATACAAGCTTAATAAAAAATGACCATTCTAGAAGAAAATTTCAAATGGCATTTAGAGGCTTTTGCATCTGAACTCTTCATATATATGTACAAAATAATTATACACAGCTCACACAAATATATGTGTATATGTGTAAATATATGCACAGCCCTATTATATATATATATATATATATATATATATATATATATATATATATAATATTTGGTTAAACTGATATTGTAAAATATCATTGCACTTTAAAACATGGTTTTTATTCCTTATATTCAATATAAAACTATTAAAAACATTGATGCTAATTGAAATAAAGTATAAATATTAGTTGAAAGCTATCAGTTGAAAACTTGAATTGTCTTAACTGAAATGATTTTAAATTGAAGCTCTAAAACTATTTACTGGAAATACATAAAATCTGAAACTAGCTAAAACTGCAATAAACATAAATTAAGCCTAAATAGCACTACTTAAAAAATAAATAATAAAACATATAAAATGACAAAATAACTCAATTACAAAACTATTACATATTTTTTTAAATATAAAACTATTAAATATAATACAAATATAAATTAAATATAAATATATATTAAATATAAAAATAAAAGCTATTTGAAAATATGAATAAAACTGTAATAAAGCTAAAATAAAAAAATAAAATAATACTGATGTAATGTAACTGTTTATATTTGACAATTTTTTAAAAATATAACTTATTTATGTGACAGCAACACAATTATTTATTTTAAAAAAAAATACATATTGACTAACCACAAAGTTTCGAAGGTGTAATATATTTACATATTATACATTATATTCTTTCTCAATAGATAGATGGATAGTTTTCAAACGAAACAAAAAAATGTGATCCTTATGATAAGACCCACTTAACAGTGTTTATCCGCAGTAAATACAATTTCCATTTTCCACACTAATAAAATAGCATATATTTCCATACGATTGTGTGTTTAATTACCTAGAAAAGCTCAACCATAATGGTGTTCTCCTTAACCCATGACAACTGATTTGAGAACTGTGCTTTTTGCTCAATCCTTTAAAAAGCACCACACACAATGATTCAACTATGTAATGAAATACAAATCACAATGACGAATCAGTTATTCTGCAGAAAAGGTTCTTAAATGAGATGAGAAGAAACTGCCTTCAAATGGTTACATGGCTTTAACTTAACAGAGCGAATGATTGCAGATTTTAATGGCTGCCTATTTTTTTTTTTCTCTTTCTCCCTCTCTCTCTTCTCTCCTCTTTTTGCAGCTGTATAGCTCATTTGACTTTGGCCGGAAGTGGCAGCTAGTTCATGAGCGAGTGACTCCAAACCGCTTCTACTGGTAGGTTGATGCTGTCACAAACACATCTCCATTTCTCACACATTATCACTAACTTTCAGTTTTATGGCCGAACAAGGTAAGTTTATAGAGCGCTGGTTGACATTGGCGCATTGATAAAATGTGGAAAGAGTTTGAGCGATCGAGAAGATGGATACGGCTGAAAATGGTGTCCCTTTTTTGCCTCTTATGCTTAGAAAAAGCACAGGCTGCTGTCTATGTGAGATGAAATATGCAGATGTTTGAGCTATAACCTTTACTGCACAACTCTTCTCTGTTCAATATCGAGGCAAAGAAGGGGAGAGAATAAGCATGGCAGGCAAGATGGAAAGAAAATAGAGGAATAATGATGGCTGAGGAGAGCAAAGGTTTAAGGAAGATTGTACTCCATACTGCATCTTGACTTTAAAGACGTAAAAAAAAAAAGTTTTACACAAAAAGAAATGGACAGTACTTTAAATTGTGCAAGGGGAAATCGAATGAAAAGTGAACAAATCACACAATATGTAGCTAAAATGATACTAATTATACTATAACTCAGTGTGAACCACTAAAGGATGCTTTAAACTGCTGGTGGGAAAGCAGAGCTTCGGAAGAATTTTCTCTTCAATTTGTGCACTAGTCACAGAGAAAGAGTGGTCTCTAGTACAGCCTACTTGAGCTATAAAAGACACTGTCAAGTTAATGCTAGGGTTGTTTGAGGGCTACTAATGCACTAGTATGGACATTAACAAACTCTAATGTGTCCAGCAGGTGTCATCATTCTAATTCCCATTATACTCTTTCACTGTCACCGCCATGCACAAATATACACCTACAGTGAGGAAATAAGTACTGTACCTGGTTTAAAATACATGGTTTTACACACTCTTCTAGTTACTGTTGCAAAATGTACCTTGATTACTTTTCCCATCGTGTGACATTTTGAAAAATAGCACCTCACAACACTTATGTCACTTTGCTGGCTGAAATGGACCTTCAGTAAGACATCAGTTATGGATTTTTTTTTTTTTTTTCCATCTCCCTGTGATAAAACACCTTTCTCCTCGCTCTGTTGTGTGTCTAATGCAGGTCAGTATCCGGTCTGGACAAGGAGTTAGATCTAGTGCACATGGAGGCCCACACTCCCGATGGCCGTGAGTTGCTTCTGTCTTTATTTGTCTGTATTTAATTCTGTCCTGTAATCTAGGGCTGAGAATTTTAAATCATCCCAGTGACTCTGAAAAGATTTTTTTGAATGGTCATGGCTTTAGCCATCTTCTATTCTATTCTATTCTATTCTATTCTATTCTATTCTATTCTATTCTATTCTAGTCTAGTCTAGTCTAGTCAAGTCAAGTCAAGTATATTTATATAGTGCTTTTCACAATATAGATTGCATCAAAGCAGCTTCACAGTATCAATCAAAATATAATAACAATGTTCGTCTATTAATGATTGGTTAATTAATTTGAATATCCCCAAATATCCGCAAGCCAAAGGCAAGAGTTCTATTATGTTCTATTATTGTATTATGTTCTATTATGTTATGTTATAAGTATATTATATTGTTGTATAATACTCTTAGGCTACGTTCACACTGCAGGGCTTAATGCTCAATTCCGATTTTTTGAAAAAATTCGATTTTTTTGCAAGGCCGTTCACATTTCCAAATAAATGCGACCTTTTGTGATCTCTTGTGTGAACGTGAAATGACCCAGAAGTGACCCGCATGCGCAGAAGAGTAATCAACGGTCAACGACGTCGCTTGTTGTTTGCGGAATAGTTCTTTTTTTTTTTCATGTGTTGCGAGCTTTTGTTTTATAATTATTATTGCCACAGCCCATATACAAACACAGACAATAATTATTTTATCGACGGGCAGTTTGCACATAAATGTAAGATTTTTCAGATCCTCAACGACCTCGTCATAAAACCCATTTAATTGATAGTGCGGGTCCGCGGCACTCCTTGCTTTGTCACCGGCGGCCGCGCTGCGACACTGGTGGCTGGTGTTGCCAGATTGGGTGTTTATTCGCTACATTTTAAGGCATGTTCACATGTGTTTTAGCCAGGTTTTCGCCTGGAAGGTTCTATAGAAATCTGGCACCCTACTGTACAAAGTTATACTGACAGAGAGCGCACGTTCACACACCAGAATGAACATGTTCACAGTAATGTTCATCAGGCAGTAATACAGTACGTTTATTTTGTACTGTATATGAACGTGTTCATGCACTATCGTACATTGAACGCGTTCAGGCACAACACTGGGGAAGAGACACGTCTGCAGCGGCCCATAACAGTGCAGAAACGTGTTGAAGTTAGCGTGTATTGGCTAGCTACAGGTGCGTGCAATGACGTGCGGGTCGGATATATGTGACCTGGCCGTTCAGATTGAAGTCGCATTTCAAAAGATCGGATACATATCGGATTTAGACCACATACCCAAGTGGCCTGGGTCGCATTTGAAAAGATCGGATCTGCGTCGTTCAGACTGTCATGAAAAAATCAGATACAGGTCGCATAGGGGCAAAAAAATCGGAATTAGGTCGTTTCAGCCTGCAGTGTGAACGTAGCCTTAAAGTACTATAAATCCGTTTATCAAAGATATAAAAAAAGAAAAAAAGTGATTATATTATTAGAAGTGAAAAGACTTCATTCAAAACATCATATTTTTCCAGATTTTATTAGTCATTTTATCATTCACTCAACAGATTAATTTGAAAAAGAAAAAGCCAGCAGATTCTCACTTATGCCTCACTGCGCATTCACATCGGACGCGAATAGTGCGTCAAATTCGCTTCTACCGTGTCTGGTTTGATGCTTGACCACTTTGTTTTAATTCACGTGTCAAGAGTGAAACTGACGCGTGTAAAAACAAAAGTTTGAAGCGAAATTTACGCACGTCAGAATCAAAATCCATTGGCGGCCATTTTTTTATGTCGACCGAGCATTCATCGCGAAAGAGTCACCGCTCTGTATTTGCTGTGGAGTGGTGTGGGGATCATCGTCGCCGTATTTGTGTCCACCGGACCCTTCAGAGGCTAACCGTTTGGCGAGTTTCACCATTTGTTCGCTCCAGGAGCTGCGCTGGACGACGGCCGCTGCCAGCGGTACTTCCGCCTGTCCCGCGCCCACTTTGATGACCTGTTTTCCCGCATCTGAGCGAGGATCACCGTCCCCCTCATCCATCTACTCTGTCATTTATTTTTGTTTTGATGATAAATAGAGCCAGCCTCCAAAAGTTATTAACCTGTCCTGTTATTTTTTTTCTCTCTCACGTCCAGACACGAACTTATGCACATGTATGTTGGTTGTCTTTACATCATAGTAATATTTCATATAATCTAGATATGAAATAAATAACATTCAATCCAAAATGAACATGTCTCGTGTATTGAAATGAATTTTTAAGTGATACAATATTTGCTTTGTTGTGCATTAGAATCCCACCACGCATTTAGTCATATTACAAAATAATTTATTGAAGCATCCAGATATTTCACCACGGGAGCAAGCAGCTAGGCTCCTGATTGGTTACCGCGGTGCGAATTTGACGCCAAAGTTCAGATTTTTCAACTCGGGCGGCAGGCGCGAATTTGCGTCAAACGCGTGAATGCACAAATAGCAAAACAAAATTTTTCGCGCTTAACGCGCCAGACGCTCAATTCGCGCGAACGAGGCGTATTCGTGTCTACCGCGCAGCGCTCTACGCCTAACCGTGCGTGTCCACTAGCGCGGTGCGAGCAGAGCGAGCGTTTTCAATTCATTCCTTTGGAAGTCGAGCTTCACGCTCACGTAGTGCATTTTGGGATTGACAGCGGACCGATAAAATCGTTGAGAGCGTCAAAAGGTTGGGCAGTTCTCGACTTTATGCAAATATCAAGCAAAAAACGCGGTCGGCATCTGATTGATGTGCTGTTCGGGATGTGACATCTGTTTTGAGATTTTAAAAATATGCAAATTGTGCCGGAGTTTATCCTGTATTTAGTGCGTAAATAATTTTGTTTACAAATTAGACGCTTTGCAGTTGTTATAGGCTATGTTAAATAATTTTGGATGTGAGAATTGTGATTATACTGGCTGGGTTTATAAAAGTTTGTAAAATTTTAGAAAATTGACGGGATATCTTTGCTTGGGGCATTTATGTAAACAAAGCTTGTCTATTTCCGAATGTAATTGTGTGCATCTCTGATGATTATACTGTGTGTATATGTTGAAAAAACATAGATTAAACACATTCGCAACTGAAACACCCCAAAGCAGAGACATTATAGTGTTGCCAGCGGCACTGAGCGGAGGTTTGATGCAGTAGTGGACACGCACCGTCATTCGCGACTTTTTTTTACGCGCTTAAAGCGCCTTTGCATTGACTTAACATTGAAATCATTCACGCCTAGTCACGTCTGTTGTGAACGCACCATCACTCTTGTGTATTTAAATCCTCAGTCATCATTTATATAGTGCTTTTCTGGGTACTCAAAGCGTTTTACATAGAACGAGGAAATCCAACACTATCTCACGACCAATTCGTACAAATTTGACGCATGATTAAAAAGTGTCTAATTCGTACGTCCTCACTCGTACTAATTCGTACGATTTGTCTAAACCCACGTGATGGTTAGGTTTAGGGGCGGGGTAAGGGGTAGGTCATTCGTACGAATTCATACGAATTGGCCAATTCGTAAAATATGTTACGATTTAGCAAAATCGTATTAATTCGTACGAGTGAGGTCGTATGAATTGTTACGAATTAGCCACTTTTTAATCATTCGTCGAATTCGTACGACTTGGTCGTGAGATCGGGTTGGGAAATCTCCTCAACCACCACCAATGTGCAGCATCCACCTTTTGTCCATTATATTGTGTTAAGGTTTCGTGTTGGTAAGTTTCTCTATGTTTCCTAGTGTCATTACATGTTTTCATCGTTCATCTGCGTCAAGCCTCATTTTTGGATCATCAAGTCAAGCCAGAACGTGACGCACTCAATCTAGTAATTCTGAAACATATCCCAGTACTTTCACCAGCTGTATTTTTTATTTTTTTTTTCGTTCAGTGTCACCGTGAGTCTCATTCAGACTCAAAACACTGAAAACACTGGGTCGCTCAGTAAAGGGATATATTCCTTGAGGATACTCGTCCATTCAAAGGAATGCTTCACATTATATACTATAAGGTTATTTCGAATTCTCTTTCCCCTGCATCTTCACACTTTTACCTTCCTCTCACATCCCATCTACTGATCTGCGGCCCACTCCTCCTTCAAACCTGATGCTAGAGGAGGAAAAGAGATGAGACGAGAGCCCGTGAGCTTGGGGATCAATTCCGAAGCTGAGGATAAAGCCAGTCCTGCAGGCAGCTAGACAGGATTACCGTCATGATAAATACACCATCTGATAGCAGATTAATGCAGGACCTGGACTCTCTCTGCCTTGCTTTCTCTCATTGGTTATAGGAATAGGTCACCCAAAAATGTAAAATCTGTCATTGTTTACTTACCCTCATGGTGTTTTTCTTCCTTCTTTTTTTTCTGCGGAACACAAAAGGGAGAATTGAGGAATTTTTCCGTACAATAATATTTCATAGCAACCAATCTATGAAATAAACAAAATTCGGAGAACATAAAACGACTTCCGCTTGATGTTCTCTGAAGTGCAGATGACCTTAGAGATTCTAAACAGCAGTCAGAGGATATTAAACTCAATGCTTCCAGAATCTGAATCTAATTAACAGCTAGAATCCTTTTTCTGTCTCTCCTTTCTACAGATTGTCAATATGTGACATGCAGAGCTCAATCCTGCTCTGAATCCAGCAAGACACATCCATTTTCTGGATATATTGAGACCAACTCACTCGTGGTTCAAGATGAATACGTGTTCGTTCAGGTAAGGACCAGAGATCACCTTACTTTAACATACAGTATGTCTTTGAGATTAGGACTTTCTTGAGCAACAGACCTGTTGGAATTTCTTGAGAAATGCTCTGTCATTACCGCTGCTCCTCATTTATAAGGCACTTGTAGGTGATCTTGTAACTCACGGTCTTGCAAAATCTCAAGCTTTGTGACTTCACCGAGAATCTAAGAACTAAACTGAAACAAGTGGCATCCAAAATTTGGTGCATTGACTTAATTAAAATATCTAGGTCTTACGAGGCAGATCACGTACAGTCCTCTGTCTTCACTCCCATGGCATCGCTACTCATTTGCACAAAGTTGAATTCTGCTCACCTTTGTCACATCGACAATGGTTCCTGCCACTCAAATCGCCCTCAAATCACCAAATCTCATTGAAAATGAATGACTTCTGCTTGCTTTGGGCTGCAGATCACTGTCAATGTGAATGTACCTTCACCCGAAAATGAACTTTCTGTTCATTTCCTCACCCTCATGACATTGCAAACCATAAAAATTTGTGAAGCTCTTTACCATTCAAGCGGAGTTTGTATGCATACTTATCTATTTGTTCATGCTTTTTGGTGTCATTTTCAACTTCCCGGTAGATCAGAATAATAATCGTATACTCAAGGGAAAACGGGAAATGGTAATGGCCTAAATTTCCAATTCCAATCCAGGACAGTTTTGGGATATATTAATTCCTGTCTGCATGCAAAACAATAATCTTCGAAACAGCGCAAATGAGGGTGGGAACTATTTTAGGGGCACCTACACTGAAAATGAAATTTTAAAAGTATATTAGTGTGCATTTTTCTATACTTTGATGGCGTTTTCACACTTGGCTCGTTTTGAGCATTTGTTTCAGAACCTGGCGCACTTTTTCTTTTAGTTTGGTAAGTTTGGGCATATATGAGCATGGCAAGCCCGGTTGGATCTGCACAAAAACAATTGCTCTGAGATCATCCGAACTAGGCTCGGCCTGATTGAAAACTAACTCTGGGACGGTTTGATTGAGGTGAGAAAGTAATCCAATCCAACGGGCCAACGAACCAAGTGGTATCAAAATTGCTAACAGCAGTGCCTGATTCTCTGAGTGAGCACATTAGTTATCGCAGTTGAAAACTAAACTGTGCCTCTTCATCTTAAAATATTGAATTATTGCTTTTCTTCGTGAGGTGCAATAATCAAGTCCCAACAAAGCCTTGATTCCCACTTTAACGGCATTATACATTTTATATATATTTAACCCGCAGGTGCTCTTCGTTTCGGAGTCACACTTGTTATCTTCCCGGTCAAAAGTGACCGGACACCTAAAAATGAAACTTTCTCTGTCCCAGTAATACCAATGCAATTTATTTTTGTTCTATAATATTTATTCTTTTTAATTTAGTATTTTGAGACAATTTAATTGAATTTATTAATATTTATGCAATATTTATGGTTTATTTTTGCCATGGAAATATATATTATATTTTTCTATATATATATATTATTTTTTTTTCAAAAAAAAAAAATATTAATGCAGTATTTTAGTTTAATATAGAGTCTAGGCCTTCAGAAAAAAAAAAAAAAAAATAAGAAAATTAGCACCATCTGGTTACAGTATAGAGAAAAAGCATAGAATCATGGTGTAACCACTAGATGGCTAAAACAGTCTCATCCCAAAAAGTCATATAACTGACGTCTTGGGACGTCTTTTGACCATACGTCAATATCCGCCTTTTTAGGGCCCCCTTAAACGTCGGTAGATGGCGATCCCGGGCCGTCATACAACTGACGCTTTACCTTTAACGTCAGTTAGGTGACGGGTTAGGTTTAGGGTTAGGTTTAGGTCTGGGGTAGAGTTAGGATCCCATAACCTCATCTACCGACGTTTAAGGGGGCCCTAAAAAGGCGAATATTGACGTATGGTCAAAAGACGTCCCAAAACGTCAGTTATATGACGTCTTGGGATGAGACCGGGTTGAGATGGCATGTACAGCTCTCTATGGACAGGCATGTGAAACTATTTCTTATAAAAAAAAAAATGACAAAAAACAAAAATTCACAATTTTTTTTTCTTTTTTTTTTTTTTTTTTTTTTTTTTTTTTTTTACAATTTCCCATTCATTTGCTATGATCAGTCATTTTTGACCGAAGAGCACAAGTGTGACTATTTTTTATATGACCACTTAGCCTGCTCGGACCATGACCTCAATTTTTGTGTGTGTGTGTTCACATACCCAATGCCATAAAAGTCACCAAGTTTCGTAACATTTCGATGAAGCTGTGATTTTTAAAATTTCAAAACAGAAATTTTTTCGGTCAGAAATGACCGAAGAGCACCAGAGGGTTAAATATATATATATTTGATCAGTTATTGCCGGGTTTTGCGTGTCATATTTTGGGTGAAATGTAGCAGTGTGGGAAAATACAAAAGAATTACATCTATAGTCATTAGCCAAAATTGGCCACAAATTCCCAGACTGGAAATTATAAATTGCAATATTTCCTAGCCAATCGGAAAGTTCCACACATTGATGGGAAGTTTCTAAAACATTTACTCCCATCCCTCTCGGAAGAACAGCAGAGCAGATAACACGCTCAACCCCAATGTTTTGTCACGTCGCATCACAGTCCAAAGAATGTGAAACAGAAAAATCGATCATCCCAATTTCTTCCGAAGTTCAGCTGCCCATGGAAACCATCGATCCTGCCTGCTCCTTCCTTCTGTTGCACGCAGAGCCGCTTTTCGAAGAAGACACGGCGGACATGCTGTTTGTTTAGAACTTTCCCCAGCCTCTCTCTCCCCCTTTATTGAAAGCATGTTACCCGCTAAGAAGCTTAATTGCTTCTGTCATACAATCATGGACCCAATTTATTCACATGTTCAAATCGGAATCCTGTTGGGTGTATATATATGCCCACTAATTAAAATTATGAAAAGCGGTGGGATGAATGAAACATACCCACTACTTTGGCAGAATGAAGTATCTTTTGTGCTGTGAAACGGTTATTTATTTCATTCTTCACCCCTTGTGTTGCTGTAGATTTGACGAGCTTCTGACAGTTCTTGCTGTGAATTCTAACAATGTGGATTCGCTACACACGCTATCATTAGCGGCAACAATCCCCCCCGGGGTGGGATGGGAGCAGCCGCGTTGCTTGCGAGAATTAAAGATGTCTCTTGACAGAGAATAATGAGGGTATTGATTGTCCTACAAGATATTTACCACTCTCCACTCCTGAACTGCAAAGGGCATCGACAAATCCAGACCATGCAGTATCCTCCAAATCATAGGGGGAGATTCTTTTAAACGAGCCGTTCTAGACATAACCTGCGCACTCCGTAACTGAATTAGCTTTCTGAATTTACGGCTTTGTTTGATGTGCTGGAGAAGACTGAAGGTTAATAGCTCAGGATCTCATTAAATGACTGGGCTAGGGCTGGATGCGCCATTTTTATTGTAGCTCTGTATATTTCTATGGCATCGCTTTTTACTTATTGTAGAGTTAGTGAAAGTTATCATGGGCTTTATGATGTTTGAAATGGATGTTATAACAAATGTCAGTATACCTGGAAGATTTTAAAGGGATATTCCACTTTTTTTTGGAAAATAGGCTCATTTTACAGTTGGGTTTTACCGTTTTCGAATGTATTCAGCCGATTTTTTGATTTAGAAGAATATCAGTAACCAGACAGTTTCTGGTCTCATTGACTTCCATAGTATATTTTGTTCCTACTATGGAAGTCAATGAGACCAGAATTGATCTGGTTACTGATATTCTTCTAAATATCAGACAATCGGCTGAATGGATTCGAAAACGGTAAAACTCAACTGTTTAACTCTGGGGGAGTTGTAAAATGAGCCTATTTCCCCAAAAAAGTGGAGTATCCCTTTAAAATGAGCAGTTCGTTCTGTCGAAACACAAACCGGAAGACAGAACTCAACGAGCGCAGTGCTGAAAAGGGGGCGGGGCTATATAAGGTCTATATATTATCTTTTGTTTTTTCTCTAAATGTTTTTAATGATTGTTTTCTTCGTTTATTAAGGACTCAATGAATTAGTAATGATTCATTTGATTCTCTGATTAATTTGCTCAACTTCCATTACCGGAATAGACGTTTTCCGATTATTTATACCACTACCGTTTAGACGTTTAACCCAATATGCTCTGTCCGAGACTAACCCATCTCTGAGTTGCCAGTTTGGTTACTTTTGACAAAGCCAATATTAGAGTGTATATTTTAATATACAGCATCAGTGTTATATAAAATTTATCATACTGTGTGATGTAAGATTTTGGTCATACTGGTCCCTTCTTAACTTTTCTTCAAAGTACAAAGGCAAATCAATATTTACTGTCAGTGGATCCTCCAGTGTTAAAGCCAGTTATTTGATATCTGAGATATAAGATGTGTTTCTTTTTTTCCCCATTCAGGTGACGACTACTGGCAGAGCGAGCTACTATGTGTCCTATCAAAGAGAACCTTTTGTACGCATCAAAATCCCCAAATACTCCCTTCCTAAGGTAAGAGGCTACATACAATTTCATTTATTTAGTTTTATTTAGTTACAGGGATGGATTTACCTCAAGTTGAAACATACAACAGGCAAAATCTTTTTTTTTTTTTTTTGGCCCATCCATCTGCCAAATTTTATGGCTTAACCAACCCGCTATTTGCGGTGCCAATAGAGTTACACGCTATACGCTATTTTTAATATTTTTTCATTGGTTAAATATTTGCAAATCCCAGAGACTGATGTTACAGGTGACAAAAAAGTAATGATTTATGAAAGACAAATTATGGAGATAGGGGGTTACTGTTTTACTTTGATTGTTTGTTTTAATTTATTCGTGCATTTTTATAATTTAATTATTAGCTTACAAATCCCCCTGCAGATACCTCGCTTGATACAACAGCAGTTTTGGCTTTTATACTTACACCTATTGGCTTGGATGAATAATAACACAAAAGTAAATGTGTTTCGTTACCAATGCCAAGCACATTTCTGAACATTTCTCCAGAACTGAAGTACAAAATCGTTTCAGTTGGCTAGCTTTGGTCAGCTGGGTATACATTAAAACACATGTTCAACTGAGCTCTGCGCAAACATGTAATCCCATAGATCATGCCCAGCAAGAACTAGCAGGGGTCCTTACTAATGACTTCAGCTTTCTTTTTTTCTCACCCTTCAGCCGTCTTTTCTCCTTCTTTCTTTTTCTAGGACATGCATATTGTGAGCACAGATCAAGGTCAGGTTTTCACCGCCGTCCAGGAGTGGAACCAGAACGACACCTACAACCTGTACATATCTGACACGCGTGGGGTGTACTTCACCTTGGCCCTGGAGAACGTCAGGACCAGCCGTGGCCTCGGAGGCAACAGCATGATCGACCTTTACGAGGCATAACTTCATCACTAACTTGTTAACACGCTAACATTAGCCTTCAAGTCAACGGCTTCATGCTAGATGCTCATTACTCCTCAGGCTGCATTAGAATTCATGTCAGACGCCACTTCTCGCCCTGGCACTCAAGCAGAGCCCACATTATCTTAAGCCTCTGGGGAATTAGCAAGCGTAAATGAACGATAGCAATGAAGACAGAGAGATAAATTGAGTTGTAGTTAAATGTTGTCGCGAGGAGAGGCTACTGATTCAATGGGAACTGCTCGCGTTTCATGTACAACCCCGTTTTAAAGGGGTTTCCCTTGATCTTTCGAGATAAAAGAGTTCATTGTACCATGAAAACAGACTGTAACTTTTTTTTCTCGCTCTGGGAAATCTAGCTTAAGTGTAGCAGTGTTTTGGATATGATAGCTGGTGTCTCGAGCACGGTTAAGGAATACTGACTAGGGCTGTCAAACGATTAATCGCGATTAATCGCATCCAAAATAAAAGTTTGTGTTTACATAATATATGTGGGTGAACTGTGTATACTTTTTTATATATAAATACATGCACATGCTTGTATTTATTTAAGAAATATTTTCATGTACTGTATATAGATTTATATATGATTTATATTTAATATAAATATAAATATTTAATATTTTTTTTCTTAAATATACATTCATGTGTGTGTAATATATATATATATATATATATATATAGGAAATATGTTCATGTATATACTGTATATATAATTATATATAATTTATATTATATAAATAATATTTTTTTTCTTAAATATACATGCATGTGTGTGTATTTATATATATACAAAATAATTATATATATATATATTATGTAAACACATATATATTATGTAAACACAAACTTTTATTTTGGATGCGATTAATCACGATTAATCATGATTAATAGTTTTACAGCCCTAATATATATATATATATATATATACAAAATAATTATACACAGTGCACGCACATATATTATGTAAACACAAACTTTTATTTTGGATGCGATTAATCGCGATTAATTGTTTGACAGCCCCAATTCTCACATAAAAATGAATATTGTCTTGTCTTAATTGTTTACGCAATTATTTCTTGTTTATTTAGTATCAACGTTAATGCATATCAGAACCTTAAAATAGTTGTGTATGACAGGTAATTATATCGACTCCTAGAGTGTCTATTTAATAATTGGGTGTCTTTTAGTTGTTTCAAAGGTCTTGTGAAAACAACAGAGTTTGGGGGTCATTATTATATTGTCAAGGAACAGCCTAAATTACTTACTTGACATTTTGTTCTCTTATGAGAGAAACATTCTCAGCTCATAAAAGAGTAGAACATACGGCAAGTGGAACTAAATGAAATGAAGTGCCTTTCTCTTTCTCCTGTTATGTCTCCTCATGTTCTTTAAACACCTCTCAGCAGTAGTCTGCATTAAACCCTTCTCAGGTCAATGGATTTGCTTTGCTTGCTTCTTTTAATAAGGCTAAATTCTCTATGTTGTAGTAATAGGCTGTTAGATCTTTTCTTTTCAAGTACTAAAGACCTTATTCACAGCAGCACCATCTTTGTCTTTTAAAGAGATACTCCACTTTTTTTTTGGAAATAGGCCCATTTTACAACTCCCTCAGAGTTAAACAGTTGAGTTTTACTGTTTTCATGTCCATTCAGCTGATTTTCTGATATTTAAAAGACTATCAGTAACCAGAGAGTTTATGGTCCCATTGACTTCCATAGTAGGAAAAAAAAATACATACTATGGAAGTCAATGAGACCAGAAACCATCTGGTTACTGATATTCTTCTAAATATCAGAAAATCGTGCTGAATGGATTTGAAAACGGTAAAACTCAACTGTTTAACTCTGAGGGAGTAAGTGGAGTATCCCTTTAACAAGAACGCATTTGAGGCTGTGAGGGATAGACATGCATCTCTTCACTGGGTTGTAATGTTATTTAATGTGTTTTTGGATTGCTCTGCTGATGAAACACTGCAAAAATATCTTTCCAAGTAATTTTAGTTATAAAAACAACGAGCTATGGAAAATTATAAGTTGTCTAAAGGAGCTTTATACAGCTTTTTTAAAGCAGATGCGATTGAAAACACAGTAAGTCTATCCCTCACAGGGAGGGATTTGCAGTCTAATTGTCATTATTGAGGGAATGACACTTAAAGACAGTTGTCATAAATTTGCATAAACCCTATTTCATATTCATGGCATACGTATGTCATGGTTATGAAGGTGTCATGCCAGGCTTATGCACACCCCTTCAAGCAAAGTGTTACCTTTAATTTAAACCGTATCATATGCATGACTTTATACTAAATATAAAAATCATCTACCACAATCAATGTTATTTTGGGAGGATAAGTCCTCAAATTTTAAGCAACGGAAGTATCAGTATTTCAAGATCGATCCAGCTGTCTCTTTGTGGCCAAGAACATTGTAGTTTTTCTCTAAGAATACATTTTCCAATTGAGTTCAAGGAAACCATTCTTCCTTCATCATGACAGTAAGATTACCATCAGACTATGGATGCTCTCAGCATACTATATTGTATTGCTTTAAAATTAGCAGCCTGCACCAAAAAAAAAAAAAAGTTGAGGACTGAAACATTCCCTCCCCTTGTCCAAGCAGCTAAAAATAGTCTCCATTAGTGAGTGCAAGCAAGGATGGTTTCATTAATGCATTGGTTATGATGCGCCTCCCCATTGCTGTGCCAAGGCTGGCTCAATGCACGCTTACCCTGCCAATACTGAATCAGCAGTCCATCCATATCTCTAATAGATTGGAGCAGCCTTCATTACTGCTTATTGAAAATTGGCCTTTTTCAATGAAACTCCAGTTGGAGCCTAGACGCGGTTTGTGGCTGGAAGTTTGTCATATTTATCTGCTTATTGATCGGAGAGAAGTGGAGTTGTTTACTTTTTTATATAGTTTTATAACAGTAATGATTAATAATGCATATTTTGATTCTGGCACCATTTGCACAAACTTTGTTTGGTGTTGGCATCAGCGGCATGTCATTCTGTTGGCAAAGTAGACACTACTTTGCCATTTCCTTGGCAACACTAAAATAGAGACTACCGTTCAAAAGTTTGAGGTCAGAAATTAATACTTTTATGCAGCCATGATGTATTAAATTGGTAAAAATAACAGTAAGGACTTCTAAATTTTTAGAAAAAATAATGGAAAGTTCCTAAAAATGAAAATTCTGTATCATTTTCTCACCCAAGTTGTTCCAAACGAGTTTGAACACAATATAATATATTTAGAAGAATGTCAGTAACCAAAGAGTTGATGGACCCCATTGACTTCCATAGATTTTTTTTTTTCTCCACAAGAAGTCAATCCATCAACTGTTTGGTTACCCATATTCCTCAAAATATCTTGTGTTGAGCAGAAGAAAGAAATTCATACATAATTCGTACATTTTCCGGAAAACTATCCCTTTAAATGTTCTTCATGTGACCATGCCAATAAGGAACCTTTATATTTTAAGAGTGTAGACCCAAAAAGTTTATGGACATCATAGTTTCAATGTTTACTTTCTCAAAATAAAATTGGCATGGCCATTTTTTATTATTACTACTAAGCAACTGGTCTCAAAATTGATTATAAGTGGATGTAGAAAGTCAGTTCCCCGGGTTGCCAATGATTTCCAATTTGTTGCACCCCAAATGGCTTCTTAAACAGTTAAAACATCATTTACTGTTTTTAACAGTAAGGATCTTTGCTTTGTTTGCTCTTTTGATTGTTTGCATAGTGCTGAACATGTAGTCCTGATGAATTCATTGTAAACACGAATGAGCAGCCGATCCACTCACTGAAGTGTGACCCGATTTGCAGAGCATGCTTAATATGAACCACTCTACCACAACCAGTACACCCATCTTCCGGGAAGAACATTGGAATGGAGAGATGGAAGCTAAAGGATAATAAATAATTACCACTGTGATTGACACGTCTAGCCAGCGGAGGAGGGGACATCATTAGCCGTGTCCATCCAATGCGGCTCCGTCACTGTGACACTGTCAAGTGCAGTCCCTATTAGTGCCACTTACAGACTCGGACCCTGGCTTAGAGCAGGCTTCGCTAGCGGGAGCGATTTAAACCGGTCTCTAGCACCACTGTCACGATTCAATATTGCTAAGTTTGGACTTGTTTCAAGCCAAGGATGAGCAGCCTGGCTGTGGGTTAGATGCTTGTCAGATAGAGGAATACCTTGAAATTGTGTGGAACATGTCAGCTAGTTTGAGCTATCATAGAGTGGGCGCTAGATACTGGGTTAATTAAGAGGCTTTATTAGATGACAGTTGAAAGAGCTGTAACCATGGATATAGATGTTCATATTTGTATCGTATTTCTTCTCCCTTGTTCCCAGGCAGCAGGGATTGAAGGTA
>NW_024121255.1:404990-512272 GCF_016745375.1 Pimephales promelas
TGATCCCTAAACCTACACATCTCCACCCCCTGATCCCTAAACCCACCCCTAAACCTACTCAACTCCACCCCCTGATCCCTAAACCCACCCCTAAACCTACCCAACTCCACCCCCTGATCCCTAAACCCACCCGTAAACCTACCAAGCTCCACCCCCTGATACCTAAACCCACCCCTAAACCTACCCAACTTCACCCCCTGATCCCTAAACCCACCCGTAAACCTACCGAGCTCCACCCCCTGATACCTAAACCTACCCCTAAACCTACCCAGCTCCACCCCCTGATACCTAAACCCACCCCTAAACCTACCCAACTTCACCCCCTGATCCCTAAACCCACCTGTAAACCTACCAAGCTCCACCCCCTGATACCTAAACCCACCCCTAAACCTACCCAACTTCACCCCCTGATCCCGAAACCCACCCGTAAACCTACCGAGCTCCACCCCCTGATACCTAAACCCACCCCTAAACCTACCCAGCTCCAGCCCCTGATACCTAAACCTACCTAACTTCACCCCCTGATCCCTAAACCTACCCAACTCCACCCCCTGATCCCTAAACCTACCCAACTCCACCCCCTGATCCCTAAACCCACCCCTAAACCTACCCAGCTCCACCCACTGATCCCTAAACCCACCCCTAAACCTACCCAGCTCCACCTCCTGATCCCTAAACCCACCCCTAAACCTACCTAGCTCCATCCCCTGATCCCTAAACCTACCCAACCCCACCCCTTGATCCCTAAACCTACCCCTAAACCTACCCAGCTCCACCCCTGATCCCTAAACCCACCCCTAAACCTACCCAGCTCCACCTCCTGATCCCTAAACCCACCCTTAAACCTACCCAGCTCCACCTCCTGATCCCTAAACCCACCCCTAAACCTACCTAGCTCCACCCCCTGATCCCTAAACCCACCCCTAAACCTACTTAGCTCCACCCCTGATCCCTAAACCCACCCCTAAACCTACCTAGCTCCACCCCCTGATCCCTAAACCCACCTCTAAACCTACCCAATTCCACCCCTCAGATCTGGATCCGACTCCGACTCCGCCCCCTGGATCTTGTGTACTGCAATGAGGTGCTAGGTAATAGAACGACATGTAAACTTGGAAAGTCATACAAAAATTCACAACTCAGGACATCATTGTGCAGTGTTTCTGCACCCAGGGAGATGTTCCAAAGGTAATTAAAAAACATAGCAAACAAACAAAACGCATCAATGAGTCAAAGCTCCGAAATTATGTGATAAAACGTTAGCAAACGTGTGCAGAGACAGGGGCGATCATCTGTATTGATAATTGTACACCTATAACACATCACATAACATTGTTTATCCTCCACAAATTGGTTTCCAGGTGACTCTGTTGACAGCCAAACACCTACTAATCTAACAGGAGCATTGTCATTTTGTTGTGTTTTTGTATCGTCTACCAAAAATCTGGCCTTTGGTGGATTTAACTTTAGATATTTCGAAAATAACAAATATGGAACGCAGCATTATTCTCACAACAGCTGTATTTTTCTAAATTCTACATGTGTTGCCTTGATAAGCGTAGTATCTCTTCGCAGCATTGTCCTCTAGGTTTGCTTCATATATTTATTGCCTTGATTTACCTGAGCTGTTATTTTGTTTACATGCACATATCCGACCACAAGATTAACAGTACCCAGTACACAATGGATCGCACTATCAGGACAGTGAATTATGGGAGTTGTTTCTATATCATGAATTGTATAATATTAAGCATAATGTCACCTACTGTATGGCCAACACATCACTGTTTGCGCGCTTATTGTCTTAGACTTTTGCATGCCTGCGGGATCACTTTGGCTCGCTTTGATTGACAGCTACATAATAGCTTTGTTGTGGCTAATAGAGGATGTGTCACTTTCTCTCTGCTCAGCCGTTTTGTTCGCTGCACCTACAACTGCAGATGTCAGAGAACCCGTACCTCTCAGGCTCCATCTCCACCAAGAGCTCGGCGCCGGGAGTCATCGTTGCTACAGGTAAATGGGAAAACCTGAACGACATGTGTGGGACTGTCATGTTCGGTTGCTGTTGTGTGTGTGTCGGCATGTTCGTGAGAAACTAAAATGTTGCTTGTTACTTCAGGCTGGTCACTAAGAATGCTATTACACTCAGAGCTTTTGCTGTTCGCAGTGATGTGTCCTGTTAGTTGGTCTGAAAGTGGCTTTTGGCATCAAATGGAAATGTGATTTACTCATTGCAAAGCTGAGAGGAGTCATACGCCAATTCACCCTAAATAACAAAAACAAACCACAAGAGAAAATTTCTGTCACTTACTCAGCCTTATGTCATTCCAAAATGAAATGTCCATAGAGTGGAAGTCAGTCATTGTGTTCTGCAGAAGAAAGTCATACAGCTTTAGAATGACAATTTTAATATCCAATCTCATAGTGAACAGCTTGTATAGTCTTTGAATGCTTAATTCGCTAAGTAGCAGAAGTGACGTGCCACATTTAACCCCTTAACGCCCACTGTCGCAAATATGCAACAAACCGTTTGACTCAGTCAATCAGCCGAGATAACGTCTGCATTCCCCCAATGTCGGTTAGTGCATATTCGCTACGGACCGAGGACCTTCAACAAGCACTTGTTTCTAGTGGGACCTCAAAGTGACGGACGTATTTCCTAGTTTACGCATGGTCAGGAACATTTGCAACATTTGCAACATACCAAATTGACCATTATGCCCGCTGTTGCAGATTTGCAACATACCAAATTGACCCCAAATTGACCAATGCCCGCTGTTGCAGATTTGCAGCACACCAAATTGACCCCAAATTGACCATTATGCCCGCTGTTGCAGATTTGCAACATACCAAATTGACCCCAAATTGACCATTATGCCCGCTGTTGCAGATTTGCAACATACCAAATTGACCCCAAATTGACCATTATGCCCGCTGTTGCAGATTTGCAACATACCAAATTGACCCCAAATTGACCATTATGCCCGCTGTTGCAGATTTGCAACATACCAAATTGACCCCAAATTGACCATTTGCAACATACCAAATTGACCCCAAATTGACCATTTGCAACATAGCAAATTGACCCCAAATTGACCAATGCCCGCTGTTGCAGATTTGCAACATACCAAATTGACCCCAAATTGACCATTATGCCCGCTGTTGCAGATTTGCAACATAACACAATTTTGATTATGTGTTGTGCAAAAGTGAAATTGATAATCTCAACATTATTTACCATCCACTTAAAGGCAAAGCACACATAAAACATTTTTTTTTATATACAGCTATATAAATTCAGGTGTTAAGGGGTTAAATTTCAGTTGTGCAGGTTTTGTTACACTTCCGTAATGCAGTTACATGCAGTTAGCAATGTACAGTAATGCCAGCCCATTCTCATCCCAAGGCGCCAACTGACGCTTTTGGCCATGCGTCAACATCCGACGCACATGGCACCCTTTAGCATCCATATGAGATGCGCCTCCTAGTGGGCTAACCCTAACCCTACCACAGACCTAAACCTACCCGCATTATCTAACTAACACAGTCTCATCCCAAGACGTCATTAGTTTGCGTTGCGGTACCATACGTCAACATCTGCCTTTTTAGGGTACCCTTAAACGTCGGTTAGATGACAATCCCGGGCCTTCATACAACTGATGCTTTACCTTTAACGTCAGTTAGGTGATGGGGTAGGTGATGGGGTAGGTTTAGGTCTGGGGTAGGGTTAGGATCCTATAACGTCATCTAACCGACATTTGAGGGTACCCTAAAAGGCGGATGTTGACGTATGGTCAAAAGACGTCCCAAGATTATATTACATTACCAAGATTACAATTATATAACGTCTTGGGATGAGACTGCGCTGATCTAACTGACGCTAAAGGACTCAAAATATCAATTTAAAAACTATTGTATTGCTTCCGCTAAAGAAAATAGTCAATTCCGTCTGAACTGCGTCCATGGCAACGCTGTGTTTTTCATGGCAACGCTGTGTTATACTTTGCAGTCTAAGGCCAGATTCACATATAGCGCCTAAAAACATGTAGAAAACGCTGGGCGGCCGCATTCTGCTTTTTCCAAAGCCTTTTTTTTTGCGTTCCGGTTGGTTCTTGTCACGTGACCTACTGTGCGCTTATGGTGCGCTTGCGGCATTCTGAAAAGTTGAGATGTTTTTTTGTCTCGGACGCTCTTGGAAAAAAACGAGCGGGCAAAAGACGCAAAAAACACATTCTACATTGTAATTCTACCAATCCATGTAATAATCTATTATATGAATGTCTTCATATATTTTTTGGGAGTGGCTATGCATGTTCAATGTCATACAACAAAATTTTGTAATGGTATGTATATTACCCATTACAATTATCCGGTTTTCAACCGTTCAACAGTTTCCAACATTGATGTAATCCAGTGTCATAACTCTTTACTTTAATGAGTGGGCTAAATATTTGGTATCATTTATTCATTATCATTTATTAAATATACAGGATTTCTCTAAACATAAACACATTTCACATTTTGCTCATTTTGCAAGTTTTTGCTCGAAGGAAATAAACTAATTTCTCACAGGCAATTCAAGGTCGTACAATCACTTCCCCTCAGTTCATTCCGACAGTCTTAGAAGACGGGGCAACAGCACACAGCAGAGGCGACTGCAGGCGGTTGTACGCTAGTCATTATGTGTGTGTGCGTAGGCGTAAAACAACATCTACACAATAAAACTACACAAGAGTATCAGTTCATTTGTGAAGATGCAGCAGTCTTTCCTTATCTTTCACGTTCGCTGTACTGTAATTCAGAGTCGTTCCCACAGGGACATTTTGTTGCTCTGAACTTTCTCTTTTAGAGCTTCAGAACATTGAAAAATTAGACAATTATTTTCATACAGTAAGTATTTACAGTTATAAAATGAGTCTGGATAATATACAGTAGCTCAGACCATTTGCTCTTGGATGATGAATTTGATTAGAAGTGTTTGAGTTCATATTAAAATATTTGAAGAGCCTACTTTTATTCTGCAAGGATGCATTATATTGATCAAGAGAGGCTGTAAAGACATGCTACAAAGATTTTGATTTCAAATAAATGCTATTCTTTTTGAACTTTCTATTCATCAAAGAATCCTGGAAAAAAGTATCATGGTTTCTACAGAAATATTAAGCCACACAACTCACTGTGCAGTGATAAAGACGGACTGGTGCAGATGATGTATGTGACAGCAATAGAGGCTCAAAAACATTAAAAAATCTTGTATTGGCAGTGCATATTATTGTTTTTTTGTCAGGATGTGAGGGAACATTGCAGTCAGAGCTGAGAGTGTTTGTGTATCTGTGTATATGGATATTGTGTGTGTATATATTGAGCTTGTATGAGCATGAATTGAGCAAATATTGAACTATTCTGCCTGACCTCAATTACAAAGGCTGCTTATTCAAATATAAATACATATTTGTTGGTTCATGGATTTTAAATGTCATTATCATTAATAATGTCATTTAAATTTCATTATTTAACAATTTTTTTTTTTTTTTAATGGTTTATTTTCTAGGAAATATTGGCTCCGAACTGTCTTACAATAATGTGGCTATGTTCATTTCATCAGACGCAGGCAATAACTGGAGACAGGTATGGCTTCTTCACAACTCTATACTAAAAATATCTGGACGAATTTAACAAAGTAAATTTATCAGAATATATATATATATATATATATATATATATATGTATTTTTGAGACATAAGTGTTCATTGAATCGATTGTAAAATCGATTTTCCATGTCTAAAGACGTTTTAAGATGGCCCAACTCAATTTAAATTGTTCAAAATTAAGTTGATGCAACTCAATAATTCATATTTAGAATTGAATATTACCAAATTGAATTAGCCCAACTCAATTTAAATCTTTCAATATTAAGTTGGCTCAACTCAATAATTAATATTTAGAATTAAAATTTTCCAAAATTAAGTTGGCCCAACTCAATAATTAAAATTTAGATCTAAAATTTTCCGGGGAGGCCAGAACGGTCTGTTGCTCTTAACCAGCTGTCCAGTTCCTGACAGGTTAACTGGTCTGATGCGAAGTCTCTGAATTCAAAACTCTGAATTCAAAATTTAGTTGGCCCAACTCAATAATTAATATTTAGAATAAAATTTTTTCCAAAATTGAGTTAGCCCAACTCAATTTAAATTGTTCAAAATTAAGTTGGCTCAACTCAATAATTAATAATTTAGAATTAAAATGTTCTTATTCCTGCTCAGCTAGCAACACTGGACATGAACCACACAGCAAACGGCAAAACCTTTTCATTACTGTCTACTTTCTATGTAAACATTTCTATCTAATTACATATTAGACAGGACTGTTAGACAAAGCGTAAACTAATGAACACGGAGAATGCGAGCAATGTGTGGCTCAGGCTGGTGTTCTCAGCACCATCAAAATAAAGGTTCTACTGCCCCGTCAAAATAAAGGTCCCAACTACAAGCTCAACTTATGTCACTTCAGAATTCCTACTAACTGTGCGAATGCAACATGGAAAATGTTCCATAGAAAACCATTTGTTCTCACAGGAAACACCCTGGTGGCTTGTTCCAAGAACTACCCGGCCGGTGCAAAAGCCCCTTTTGTTCCGATTTGTTCAATAAGATGCAAAATAACTCCATGTTGTTCTTCTAATGATGCAGATTTTTGAAGAAGAGCACAACGTGTGGTTTTTGGACAAAGGTGGAGCTTTGATTGCTGTGAAGCAGCCCACTGTGCCCACTAGACATCTTTGGTAAGTGAAAATAAGTTTGATTCTGCCAGGTTTATTCATGCTGGTTTGGTGAAATCCTTGCTTCACTTGTTTTGGTCAGCACTCTGACTGTCTGACAGGGTCAGTTCTGTGTTATTAGGATCGTTGAAGTATTGTGTCGAAAAAACACCATTGGTGTGAGTCGAACATGCTCCCTACAAGAACAAAAATGAAACAGCAGGACAGAAAGGCTGCCAAATAGCAGATTGGAATCAGTTTTTATGTGACGAACCATGGGAAGTGTTCCATATTAAAGCCTCCCACTTATCCCCCCGAGTTCACACATTGGTTCCTCGTTCAAATTGGCCCTCCCTGGTTTTGCTTCAGTGATGTTTAATCCCCCAGAGTCTTAAATCTTTTCTCTCTTATCACTCAAAGTGTTTGGCTTTAGTTTTAGGCCCACTGAAGTGTGGCAGCTTCATTTTTTAGTTCTCTTAAACAACTCAAGCGAGACAGTAAGTGGAGTCACAACTGAGGAGGGCGGTCGTGTCATTTCCTGCAGGTGTGACTTCAAATAACAGCCCTGACTGTATGTTCTCTTAATGGATACATGTCAACACTGCATCAGACTGTTGCTTTTAGCAGAGTGAAGACAACTTTGCCATCACGCTTCAGTCCTTTCGTTGTGACCTTGTCACACTGTTTACACCTGTGAAATGATGTTGATAAGTATCATGATCAAACTTTCAGGAAGAAAGTTCTCCAGCTCTTACTTGCATGTACTCCCTCCTACCCAAGCATTTTTTTACCATGTTATTTCTGGTTTTCTTAGACCTCTACCTTTCTTTTTTACCTTTTCATTCTCTCTTTTTTTGTACTAGGTGTCGTGTATTGTGTCTCTAGCTTTTAGTTGCTTTGTATTCCCTCTCAAAATAAGATAAATTATTCAAGGCATACATTAGTTCACCCATAAATAAAAATTCTGTCAAAATTTACTATTAATCGTGATGTTCCATCTCGATGTCTGCTGCAGGATCAGCTTCGATGAAGGTCGTCAGTGGACTCGTCACAGTTTCTCAGCCATGCCGCTGTTCGTGGATGGTGTTTTGGTGGAGGCAGGTGCAGAAAATCACATCATGACGTAAGTATATAGAGGTTTGTTTCACCATCTCACACAGCCTTTGCGTCCTCATTATGTCCTATTTTTCGAATAGATACCTCTCTGAGCTCTGCTCATTCAAGAGATACACTCATGAGGAAAGGTTAATTAAGCAGACTCCTAAGCTAATGTTGTTAGTCTCAGTGAACCAAACGCATTTCTCATAATGTGTCAGTGCTAGTGCTGTATCTAGTTTATCAGGGTCATTTTGTACTTTTTAATTATTACTTTAAACACGCATTAAACAATCCTTGCAGTACCGGATAAGATAGGATGGAAACGATCAGGTTTATTGTTAAATATAAACTATAGCTAACACTGGAATCCTGCATAAAAAGACGGTCTAGTGGGCGGACCTTGGCCAGTTACAGTGGTTATGGAGCCCATGTTTTATGTCTGGTATATATATATATATATATATTTTTTTTTTTTTTTTTTTTCAATATATATATATATATATATTTTTTTTTTTTTTTCAATATATTTTTAAATATATATATATATATATATATATATATATATATATATATATATATATATTTCTTCTGGTGTTTATGAATTTACTGTTTCTGGCTGTCTCAAATTCATTATAACTTTACTTTGTCTATACTTTAATAACTGTCTATATTAACATTGTCTGTTTCATAAATCGGTAACACTTTACAATAAGGTTCATTAGTTAACATTAGTTAACTACATTAGTTAACATGTACATTATGTGAACAATACTTCTTCAGCATTTATTAATCTTAGTTAATATTAATTCCAACATTTACTACGTAATTAAAATCAAAGGTTGTATTAGTTAACATTAGTTAATGGACTGTGAACTAACATGAACGCGCAATGAACAGCTGTATTTGTGTTAACTAACATTAACAAAGGTGAATAAACACTGTAACTAATGCATTGCTCATCGTTAGTTCATGTTAGTTAATGCATTTACTAATGTTAACTAATGAACCTTATTGTAAAGTGTTACCCATAAATCTTTATGTTTGTTTGCCATGCTTAAAATGTCATGATTAAAAATACATAAGAATAAACAAATATGAACATTTGCATATGTGTTTATGTATTGCATCATCCAAGTTAGTCAGGACTATATATCAGAGTGCATTTCTAAAAGAGTGAACAATATGGGCCATTAAATTGGTCACCTTGAATTCAGATAATACTATTAAGCCTATATCGTCCACTTTAGGTTATAGGTAACAATTTTAGACGTAGCTAATGAAGTAAGCTCGGATTGTGCAGCCTCTGGAGATGTACCTTTTTGCAAAGTTTAATTCCAATGCATACATTACACGCCTGAACTAGCTAATGAAGCTCTCCTGGTTCACTTGAAAATGAGTGAGTAGTTTGAGAGGAAAACTTTCTTTGTCTATCGGCAGGTTTTTCGGACACTTCAGCCACCGGTCTGAATGGCAGCTTATCAAAATTGACTACAAGTCCATATTTACCAGAAGGTGCACAGAGGGAGACTACCAAACCTGGCACCTGCATAACCAGGTGATTTTGTTATTTATGTATTTTTTCAAGGGAAGGGAGGTAGCAATAAATTGCAATATTGATCGTAGCTGACTTTAATATTTTCTTAGGGTGAGCCATGCATAATGGGTCAAAAGCAGATCTACATGAAGCGTCGTCCTGGAAACTACTGCATGGTGGGATGGGACAACTCCAGGATCCTTTCTGCAGAACCCTGCATCTGCAGAGCACATGACTTTGAGTGGTGAGTGAACAGTTCAACAACTTAACCAGCTGAAGCTTATTAGATCCACCCAGTGATCCAACAGCTGAATCTGTCACGCTTCAGTTCTCACTATTACCTAACTTAAACTATGACTTTTGCCTCAATAAACTAGCTAGTTAGATAAAAGGTATTGGGTAGGATTGAAGAATGTAAAATGTGCTTTATAATAAACATCCAATGGGCCAGTAATATGCATGCTAATAAGCAACTAGTTAATACTGAGAATTGCTGAAAATAGTAGAATACGTACATGTATACATGTTCCTCTGCTTCTGAAGAAACTGTCTTAAAAACTTTCATTTACTTTAGATTTGCTCTGTTATTAATTTGATCTAACCCCAATTAAAAGAAGGTCTCAAATGTAGACTGATTGTAATTATATCCTGATCACATTTTAGATGTTATCTTAATTTAGACATTTGATTATTATTATAGGTATGCTTATACTCATTCATTCACATTCCTGGTCACATTCTCACTAACTCACTAGTCTGAATCTAATCAAAGTGTGAAATGTTGCAAAGATTAAAAAACTTTTTTTTTTTTTTTTTTTGTCAAACATTGACAATAGTAAGAAATGTTCTTGTGACAATATTGAAATATTGAATAATAATTTTCCACAATATTACAGTTTATACTCTATTTTTTATTCGATAAATGCAACCTTTATACTAGAGTGAAGTATTTCACAAGCAAAAACAGTTTAAACAGAGCACAAACAAAAACTCTTTAAAACATAAAGTCTGGTTTATATTCTTGTTCAGTGCAGCTTTGTTGTTTTATATGCTAGTCTGCTCTTTAGGTGGGCTCGCAGGTATTTATAAAACCTTCATGTTTTGTTCACTGTGATCCAGGAGCTGTTTTCAAAGATCTCAGAATAGATATAGTGCTTCTACAGCAGCGGGCTGGTTAACCCCTTCTGTAGGGTCAGTGTAGATGGGATCAAGATGCATGACACAGACAGTCTCTGGACTTTCAAGCTTTTGAAGTCCACAGGGCTAAGAGAAGATTGAGGTTCTTTATCGTCATAGTCTTTTGTTGTCTGTCTGGAGCTCCATTTAAAGTATATATAAATACTTTGGGATCTACATCATTTATCACATTCGCAGACTAAGTGTTCCTTCTTCTTCCAACAACACACCATGTATCCTTACTTTCTCTTTAGTACATTCTCATGTCCCGCATGGTCTCGTTTTCAATAAAACCCTTGGAAACCCATTGGAGGGATCTAAACATGCTTCCAGAGATGTGTTGATTCATCTTCTCTAAATGCAAGTAGTCCCCATGCCTCTTTAATTTGCCCAGTACTTTGATTCTAATAATGTAATTTTTCATTACACAATTCTTTGTTCAAAATATGAAACAGAAGGACCCCCTGTAATGACAGCCCATTCTCACCCCCAAGGCGTCACTTAACTGACGCCTTGGGAAGCATTTGGACATGCTTCAATATCTGACGCTTTAGGCGCCCTTTAGCGTCAGTTAGATGACGCCCTAGGATCGCGTCATGTAAGTGACGCTAAAGGGCGCCTAAAACGTCAAATATTGAAGCATGGTCAAAGGTGACGCCTTGGGGTGAGAATGCGTTGGTAATGATGATTTATTTGCGAGGACCTTCACAAAACATGAACATTTTTGTTAACTGAAATCGGCTGAAAATTGACATATGGGTCTTAACTTGTGTCTACATTGACTTACTTCCATTTACATATTCCTGCAGACTCTGTGTGTTTACATCATTACCTCTGCGTCACAGTAATCTTCTCTTGATAACTGTGATAAATATATAATTTAACGTCCTTCTTAAAAGTAAATTCGACGTCATTTCTATAAAAGCTTCGCAGCCCATGATTTAGAAGGAAACATTGATTCCCTTTTCTGTCAAAGGAAATGATTATAGAGACATTTTGTCTTGCATTTATTTTTGACAGAGGGCAGTCGAGAAAGGAAAGGAACTTAGGAATTACTAAACGAGGCCATTTTGCATTTTGCTGGACTCAAACCTGCATGTTGACGGAATATTAGCCTTAAAGGTTGTATCAGCGGGTGATTGTGTGTAACGTCACTTCTGTTTGTGTTTGAAGCAAAATCCCAAACAACCAAGTTAGCTCACCCCTCCCTCCCATTTCGTGCATCATGAAAAACTCACACACTAAATTCCTACAATCTGATATTCGCTAGAGCTATCCAAGTTTAGTCGAGCTTCACTCATATTTTTTTTAAAGAATTATATTTTCACACACAGTTCACATAAAAAAAGTCAGCACTAGAAGCTACTCACCTGTCCAGAAGAAACAACTCGGCGTCCAAGGTTAAACCCAAACTTCAAAGTCAAACTTTATCAGGATTAAAGTCCATTAGCCGCTGTGATATTTTGTTTCAATATATTCGTTGACCAGATGAATTTGACCCACCTTTACATATTTCATCCTGCAACTTTGTGATAGGAAAATGCTATTCGCATGCGTTCGCCACGTACACACTATCTAGTGGATTTTGTTTCCAAGTGCTCAAGTCACTCACACATGCTCTGTTATACACATAGTGCGGATGCAGACGGCTTGAGTATATAGACTTTATGTAGCCCCGCCCCTTTGCAGCGCTGCGGTCATTGTCTTTTGACTTCCGGTCTGTATTTTCACAGCGATCTTGCATATGAATGAACTCGGTCGACATTTGTTAAGACATCTGCTTTACAATGCTTATGATAAACATTACAATGCTCATGATAACTTTTGTTAACTCTACAATAAGTAAATCCACTTCACCAGCTAATTACTCCTCAACAGCGATGCCATAGAGATATACAGCGCGACCGCAAAAACGGAAGTTCAAAGACAATGTTCTAAAGATGACGGCGCCCACGTTTCTCTGGTGCATAAGGTCTATAGGCTTGAGTATATATGCTGATGGCTTGAGTATATAGGCTTGAGTTACATGCATCTTGTCACCATTTAAACTGCCCTGTCAATGTTGTCACCTCCACATTCAATTTAATTTAAATCCCTTCTCTATCAGAGAGAAATGTAGTCGCACATTGATCTGCCAGAACTCTCCTTGTGTGTTTGCATAATGTACGTTTTGCAAAAATTTGCAATGCTTTTGCAGATGAAATATGTGGATAAATAATCAAATTCCCCGGTTGTATCCTCATCCAACGTACAATGGGTTTTGAGCAATATTAGCCGTTAGAGTGTGCATGGATCTGCACTATGAATTCTAATTGGAAAAAGTAGATCATCTTTGGAATACTCATTTCAACATACTATGATTTGGGACACACTCATTTCGAATACTATTTAGGATGAGTTGTAAGCGAATTTGGACGCAGCATGATTTTTGTGATATTAAAGGGTTAGTTCACCCAAAAATGAAAATTCTGTCAGTATTTACTCACCCTCATGTTGTTCCAAACCTCTATGTGTTTATTTGTTCTGCTGAACACAAAGGAATATATTTGGAAGAATGTTTTAATCAAACAGATCTCATTCCCCATTGACTACCATTGTAGGAAAAAATACATACTGGTAGTCAATGGGGAATGAGATCTGTTTGATTAAAACATTCTTCCAAATATCTTCCTTTGTGTTCAACAGAACAAATAAACACATAGAGGTTTGGAACAACTTGAGGGTGAGTAAATACTGACAGATTTTTCATTTTTGGGTGAACTAACCCTTTAATAACAGTTTTTTTTTTTTTAAATATCTACACAATGTGCATTCTATTAAATGATTAATGCTAGTTAGTTCATGCAGTAATTAGTTAAATACAAATGACCAAATTAATTGAGCTATTTGCATGTAAAATGTGTCTTTTATGACAAATGATTATTGTGCCGTCATTGTCCAATACTGCCATTATACATTACATATTAAGCATTTTAGCACTATTGAGATCCTATTTGATTATGATGTAAATGAGAGTGACAGAGAAGCACATCTCTGCTGGAAGTTAAAGTTCAGAGGTTCTTTAATTATTTAAAATTAAAATATATTTTAATATATTAAAATATATTTAATAACTTTAATTATATTAAAGTTCATTTATTGTTTGAGATTTTCACATCATGATCTAAGAGTAGCTTTAGGTGTCATTACTAATCCAGTCAGCATTTGCAAATTACAATTCAGAAACTATCCATTTATTCTTACTTATATCAAAGAAAATTGAATTTTCACCAAAAAAGTAAGAAATGCCATGACCCTCCGTCACACATTGTACCAAAATCCACTTCAAAGTTGATATTCCATTAAGTTTTTAACATTAAGGACGTTTCAGTTTTCAAGATCAAGTCATCAAAAGTGTCACTAATTAAATCATTTCTCATACATATGCTTTCTAAACAAGACAAACAACCCATTTCCCTGAGTAGACAAAGACATGTTGCGTCTTTTGAAATGTTATTATCTGTTGAGCATGTTAAGATATTAAACACAGCTAAATGGTGTGAACACTTCATTTTATTATAGGACTAATCTGAGCGCTAGCACACAAATCTTTTAAAGCTTGAATCTTATCTGAGTGCTGGATTGGAACTGCTCATAATTAAAAAACCCAAATGCCTGATGCCAAGAGGGACCATGTGGTCTGCCGGGTTTTGTTGTGGATCAGTAATTAATTGATAAATCAAAGTCACCAATGATATATGAACAGACATTTACTTCAGCAGGTTCCAAGGCTTCTGGGAGGAGAGAGAATTGAAAGACGTTGAGGACATACGTTGAAGCCTGCAGCTCTCAGAGCCGAGAAGACATTTATCATTCCAGAATTAATACATCTCAATGGCTGCAATTGTCTCAAGGGCATAAAAGAGGGACAAGCTTGAATACAAGATGTGCTGCTGTGCACGAATGAAAGGATGTACAAGTTGTTAAGAGAATGTTTTACGGGATAAGAAATGATGGAGAAGAGGAGGAAATGTCGCCAACCAGATTTGAACTTGTGTTGACCTTGTGTGAAACTAGTCAATCACACTTGGATTGAATTTATGTTTTTAAGAATGGATTGATATATTAAACAACACACTGAAAATTAATGGAGCACAGAAATGAGTCTTTGACTTCAGTATATGAGAATTGTTTCGTCTTTTGTAGTGATTATGGCTTTGAGAGAAGAGGAGATGGAAACTGTCAGCCAGCATTTTGGTTCAACCCTTCCATGGTGTCACGAAGCTGCAGCCAAGGGCAAAACTACCTCAACAGCACAGGGTAAGAAGCATTCACATACATATACTGATCTTATGGCGGTACACTACTGGTCGGGTCGGTAAACCGTTATCCGGCTTGCATTTCCCCCGCCAACAGTACCCTTACTGAAAGAAGCGATCAACACCATTTTCGCACGAAGAAAGCGACATAATAAACAACAATGGAAGACATAGAGTAGACTTTCTCGGCATGTTTGTCACAAGAAACAAGCGCTGGCATTAGGCGTTTCTCAATACCAAGTAGCCTACGCAAAATCCGACTCGACACAACACGAGTCCTGCTAATGGAACAGCGCGTTCTTGAAAGCGCCTCTAACCTCGCTCTGCTACTCTGTTATCTCTGTATGTACATTTTAGGCAACAATAAAACCAAATATTTTATAAAACACCACGATTTCATTTAAATACATTTTAAACATTATAAGCACACAAATGTGGTTCTGGCAACACATAGCCTATTGATTAGATTCACTGCATGTATGTACGTCGGTGTATATATATATATATATATATATAACAAAACTAAATATGTAAACATATTAAACATATTCCAGGCAATATGTAACATATTGCATATTGCATTGGTACAAATGTTGCAATAAACAACATTTTAGCATTTTATAAAAATCTGATTTTTTTATGATTAGTACATTTTATATTGTATATTCTATCTGTTTAAAGCCTTTACTAATATTTATTTGTATTATTAATAATAATAAAAAAAAATGAATAAAATAAAAAGGTAATATGAATAAATGTTATAGGAAAATTAAATTATATGATATATTTTTTTTTAATTTATTTCATATATTTAAAAAAAAATAATACATAAGAAAACAATAATTACTAACTTAGATCCCACATCCTAATATTCATTTATGTTTCCTGTGTTCATTGGGATAAAGTAGAGAGCATTTTGTGAAACAATTCAATCAGACTTGCACTAATCTTGTTTTAGGAAAGTGGTTATTTTTAATTAAGTGTGCCATGATTTAAACTTTACTGTGCTGATGAGCAGGCGCAAGCCATATTGATGTGAGCAGGTTTGAAACTTCCTGGAGATTGTGGCGTCCGTCTTTACCACAACTTTCTAGACAGACAATCCATACAAAGAGACCTAGCCGGACAGATAACACTGTGTAATGGAAAGACTTCATTTAAACCTAATTTGAAAACCAACATCAGTAAGAAAGCATGTCCATTCAGAGCAAATAGTGTAAGATTACAGACAAAGGGAAGAGAAAGAGAAATAACACGATTATCATTTCCAGAGATTGTGTCAGAGCTGGCACAGAAATCGATTCATCCTGAAAGAAAAAACAAAAAATCAAAGCTTAAAATGGACTGAGTGCTGTATCCAAATGGATGAATACAGTGACCTCTAAGTATTCAGATGAAATACACGAATGCGGTTGAGTCAGATATCAAACCGCCAAATCTTTTATTTCATTCTTATTTTATTTTTTTATCTTTTATTTTTGTGTTCCAGGTATCGTAAAGTGGTAGCGAATAACTGCACAAAAGGAGTGAAGGAGATGTACTCGGCCAGGAAACAGCAGTGTCCGAACCGCCCCCCACGAGGTTTAGTCCTGACAACCCGTGACGACAAGCTCACGGCCAACTTGGGCAGCAATGTGACCTTCCTTCTGCGACTGGAGGAGGTGAGATCTAAATCTCAGAAACTCAAACCTGAAACTCAAATTACTGAGTCAAGACCTAAATTATGCTGTAGTAATTATTAAATTGATGTGCTAACTCCATATTAAAAGGTGATCTGATATAAGGACATCCATGTATGTGGAAATGATTATTTTCTGTTAACTCAGTTTGTTCTCAACTGGCTTTACTTCAGGGCTGAGATTTCAAATGGCGACACAGTGTATATATTTATTTTCTTAATTTTGTTCTGAAAATTACCTTTCACAATTTTACAACATAGCAATGGCCCAGCAGTGCGCAAAATATTACTTTTAAATTATTAAAAATATTAGTATCAGTCAGGTCACCAATACTTATTATAGTTATAATTGGACACAGACTTTGGCATTAACGCTAAAAAGAAATGGGAAGCATTTTTTTTTTTTTTCCATTTAAAAAGTTGATACGTATGTTTATTTTCCTGTCCTACTAATGCAATGATTATATTTTTAGATGCATTTTTTTTTTCATTTGTATTTAACATGAAATTCAGAATTGCAACCCATTTTAGGTCACAATCCACTATTTGAGAAGCACTGATATAGACACAGTATTTATTGGATTTTATTATAATGTTCCATTTGTAGACATTAGATAACTACATTCACTCCGTACAGATGGGATAGTACAAGCCGGATACATATAACAAGCCTACTGGGGAATAGCTTTTCATTGATGTGCAATGCACACATGGTCACACATACTCTTTCTTGGTCTCTCTCTCTCTCTCTCTCTCTCTCTCTCTCTCTCTCTCTCTCTCTCTCTCTCTCTCACACACACACACACATGAACTAACAATGAAAAATACTTTAGCAAGGTATATATTTAGTAGAGTTGAGCCGGATACTCGGCTGAAACGAGTATCCGGTACGGATAAAGCACTTTTGTCGAGTACAAATATTATACGAGTAATACGAGTCAATATCTGTGCTCGGATAAAAAAAAGAAAAAAAAAAAGAAAAGAAAAAAGTAATGTTGAAATTAGGGCTGAGCGATATATCAATATAAAGAATATATATTTTAAATGTGATATGTAATTAGAGTTTGCGCTGCACGCCTTGCTCCAAGCAAGCTGCTTAGTGCTGACCCAGAGCTCTCTGCACTGCTCCCCGCGCCCCAGTCACTCCTTTTCCACTTTGCGTGCTTGATTAAAGCATGTTATGTTATAACATGAAATAAAGTCTTTCACCTCAGCAAAACGGACTTTGTCCTGTCAGCCGTTATACTGTAACGTTAGTCGTAGCGCACACTAAATTGCACGCGCAAATGCGGCGGCGCGCGCTGGATCGCCTCACTGTATATAAAGTGCAAAAGAAACAACGAGCATGCAACACTGTTGCGTTGTAAATAACACGAAATAAAAACAAAGCAGGTATGATTTTAATTCTATTCACCAGGAGCAGTTTCAATGTTTCATTAACAGTATTGTCTATTCACCAAGGTAACTGTCATGTCTATATTAACCCCTTAATGCACCTATTTTTCTTTGTGTTATTTTTTATATTTTTTAAATGAATGTAATGGCTCATACCAACGTTGTATTGACAAAATAAATAAACCAATTAATAAATCACAATTACAATTCCAAGGGAATAATCTGCAATTAAGATTTTTGTCATAATCATGCAGCCCTAAGGTGAAGAAACCTGTTAATTATTTATTCATTTGATTTTGCAAATGTTCATGTTTCAATAAAACTACTTGTGACATGTCATATTTGGCTTTGACTGAACATTTGCTCTCACTTTGCAGAAAAAATATTGGGATATATTTTGTATATTGAAATTCAGCCTAAATATATTGGGATATGACTATTGGTCCATATCACCCAGCCCTAGTTGAGATGAAAACTCTTGTTCGTTACATTTTACTTCATGAACCACATGTGTTGTATTCATTGTTGCAAAACTTGTTCTGTAGTTCGTTGTTATCGTGATCAAAACCATTGATCTGAAGCTCAATGCTGATGCTGTCATGTAAATAGTTTTCTTATCAGCAATAAATATAACAATTTCTGATCAACCCATATCAATTGCATGCTTAAAATAACATACCGGTTAAAGCCCCGCCCATTTCAAGACTATCCGACCCACTTCCGGGTTTAGGCCCCGCCCAGTCCGAGTACAGATACAGATACAGATAATTCATATGGTTATACAGATACAGATACAGATAATGCTGTACTCGCTCATCCCTAATATTTAGTTAATCAAATCTGAGATTTCTCAACAGCAATCAGGTGAAAGAGGCAAATTTAGCTATCTAGCCCCATAGACTCCCATTCATTTTGCACTTCGGATGATCGCCCCCAGTGGAACTCTGGTGGAACTACAACCAAAAAATCGGAAGAATAGGACTTAAAGGGGTCATGAACTGGCTTTTTAAATTTTATTATATAGTTGTCTAAGGACAACTTATGACGTTCGCTTGGTTTTTGCATTCAAAAACATCAAAATGAATAAGTAATAGGGTGTTTTGTACCCTAGTTTTGAGCCTAGCTGAAAAATGCTTGGTTTTTATGGGCGTCTCGCACTGAAGACTTGGAAGTAAACGCCCACTGCTGTGAGTGGATAACAGTTTTGCATATTATAATGAGTTTCAACTCACCCATCGATGCTCTTGGGGGAAATTGTTTTGAAAACGTCCAATGTTGTAAAATGGCAACCGGAATGATTCGCCCATATGTTCGAGCCAGAGCCCGTGTGTTGCACCATTCCTGTCAGATCCAATATAGACGGCACAGCACTGTTCTTTACTCTTAATCGCTCTGCAAATCCAGTCTTGTTTACAAAACAAGATGTTTTGAAGAATGTTTTACTTCATCAGCTGGAACGTCATTAAAAATAAAGTTTATCCATGCAGTCCTATTGCAGTCCAGAGGAAGCTTATGCAGCGACTGTCTTCTTCCACAACCAGGCACTGCACAATATTTTGTATTGCTCGGTAGCTCAATCCGGTTTGTCATCACGAGGTAGGCATCTATGTTATTTATCTATGCGTGTAATGCGCGAATCGGTGGGCGGGGCTAATACGGCCGTTTTGAAGTAGGCGTTGATCTTCTTCTGCGGGGGTGGTGTTTTATCCTCTTTGATATCATAGTTCCCCACTTTGAAAAACGAGTCGTTTGCTGAGCCTGGTGTCAATAAAAGCTTTTATTGGACTAACAAGTACGTTTTCAGTTCTGAAACTTATTCGTATAATATGATGACCTCTTAGATGTCAAAAGCTCAAGGAAAATTTGATTTCTCAGTTCATCACCCCTTTAATCGGGAAAGTTTACATGAAAGTTTCTTTTATTTTTCAGTGCATTCGTTTTACAATATGCTTTTACTATCATGGGATTAATATTATAACTATTATTAGTGTGATGTTGAAATTGGTTGATTGTTGAAATTTCAATGGTATCAAAGATTTTGATCTAACTTGTGAAATAAGATTACGCTTAGATTAGCGTAAAATAAAGCCTACATTCAAGTCAAGATAAGATATAAATACCACCTAAAGCAAAATAAATAAATAAATAAAAACAGTGGGTTATTACAGTGCAGCCAATTATGGGCCAACACCGTTGAGCTATTATTTGAATATGATTTTACTGTGCCGTTTGTTATTATGGTTTTAGCTATTTTATATTAACTCTCCACCAAATGACACAATCACAAAATTAACTATGAGTGGTCACTTTACTTGCCGGTCGTCCGAGACTTCCAGACCAGTGTGGCTAACATCAAGCTCTATATGTGAGCGTTTACACACACACACGGGTCATTTTGACATTCTAGAATCTTTCCCTAATTCTGTCCTCGGCTCTGAGCTGTGCTGGAGCTCTGTGGCAGATGAAAAGCCTTCTCTCCGTACAGATGGGATAGTGCAAGCCGGATACATATTACAAGCCTACTGGGGAATAGCTTTTCATTGATGTGCAATGCACACATGGTCACACACACGCTCTCTCTTGGTTTCTTTCTCTCTCTCACACACACACATGCTCACTCCAGGTAAAGTGTTTCTCCCCAGGCATCTCACCACAGCAGAGTTGTCACATTACAGTATGATGAGATGAGGAAATGAGGGCTTATTCCTTTCATTAAGAGAGCTAGTAAAAGAGAGAGATAGTGAGATGGGCTAAGAATTCCAGCTATTTATATTCATGAGGGTCAGAGCCGAGGCTGTTTCTTAGGCAAATCAAATGGACCTTAATATTTAATGCCTTAAAGGTGCAACACTTTTTTTTTCTTTTTTTTTTTTTTTCATAAAACCTTTGCTTCACAGAATATTAAAAAATGAACCGTTTGTAAAATAATACAGGAAAAAGGTAACACAGTGGTATTATGAAATATTGTTCTTTACTGAATAGAAAGTTAAATATAGCAGCATATATATAATGTTAGAAATGGCTTTACTGTCACTTTTGATCAATTTAATGCATCCATTCTAAATAAATGTACTAATGTCTTCCAGAAATAAAATCGTCCTAACCCCTAACTTTAAAGGGATAGTTCACTTTGAAATTAATTTTTGCTATGTTTTAGCTTACCTCAAGGGTATCCAAGATGTAGGTGTCTTTGTTTCCGGCGCAGTTGAAATTCCACACCAAACAGCATAAAGACATGGGGCAAATAGAATTTAGTTCAAAATCTATTTATAGAAACTGTATATTTGTGTATAAAGTTGGGTATCGTAGTTTTATTACGATTCCCGGTCCCACCCACTCCCGCTGACATTTTTTCCTTTCCCGTCCCAATTCATAGTGATTTTGTTTCCCATCCCGCAGGATGGGTCACAGGAATCCCGTGGGATTCCCAAAAAAATGTCAGCCTCTACTGAGAATCAGTTGGAAATGGTTGCTGGGTGCATTTCCCTTAAAAATGACTTTGTCTGGACATGATCTCAGGGAAAACTGTCCTTACCATCATTACTTACACAAGCTGTTCCTCCTCTCAGTCGTGTTTTCCTTTCTCCTCCCACAGTGTAGTTTTGATTTTCTGCACAAAGTGGCGTGGATTGTCTTAAAAGCGACCCGGGGAACATGCTTGCACAGAAACACACAGAGGCGGGCCACTTCTCACAGTTAGCAGTGCCTAAAAGCTAAACAGACAGGCATAAAGCAGCCAGCTTTGGATTTGTCATTATGCAGGGCATAAACACCCTCTTTCCTTCATGGGCTGCTAATGCAGTGTTACAAATTAATATCCCAATAGCATTAGCGTACAATGTGGTAATGACGGAAAGAGATAAAGGAGAGGGATTTGGGGAAGCGTAAGCAAGGATTTGGGAATTTTGCACACACGCTCATCTCAACTTCTTGCTCCTTTTCTTTCTTTTCTAGGTGTTTAATGTTTTTAACCGGCTGGTTAAGCAGTTTCATATGCATAACTAGTGCTAACGGTTGATTTTGGTGCAGACGTTTCAGGAGTTGCACCAGAGGCCTTTCAAGTGTCGGAAGAAATGCAAGGCTTATAAGATCCGATATCTGTGGATTGATGGATGGCCTTTTATTCAGTCAGGGATATGAATTTTCCATTGTTAAAAGGGTTTTGCATTTTTTTTTTTTCCGACCTAAAAAAAAATTAAAAATTGAAAATTATTAAATATTCCTTCTACAGTACAGTAGTATTATCATAATAAGTGTTATAAACAATAATAATATATATATTCATTAAAAAAAGTTGGTAACACTTTAGTTTAGTGTCCAATTCTCACTCTTAACTATAACATATTAACTATGTTTTTTAGCATATAGATTAGGATATTAGGATATATATATATATATATATATATATATATATACTTTTGACATTGTGTCTACATCCGATGCACATGGCACCCTTTAGCGTCAATATGAGACACAGAAATATATGGGCAAGAAGACGCCTCCTAGTGGCTAACCCTAACACTACCCCAGACCTAAACCTGCCCATAACCGAAGCGTGTTATATTGACGCTGCATGGTGCCATGTGAGTCGGATTTAGGCGCAATGTCAAAAGCGTCACCTATATGATGCTCTAGGATGAGAATGCGTTGTGTGTTCATAATTATAAAACACATATTAATGTCTTACTCTGCATGACCATATTCTACATCCCTTAATCCAACCCAATACCTAATCCGAACAACTACCTTACTTACTACTAATAAGCAGTAATTGGTAGTTTGAGGCAATAGTGGTAATTAGTTAATAGTGAGAATTGGACCCTAAAATTAAGTGTGACCAAATATTTAATATTTTATGATTGCATTTCATGTTATTTAAAGGGATAATCCACCCAAAAATGAAAATTCTGTCATCATTTACTCACCCTGAAGATGTTACAAACCTGTATTAGTTTCTTTCTTCTGCTGAACACAAAGAAAGATATTTTGAAGAACGATTGGAGCCAAACAGTTGTTTGGCACCATTTACTTCCATAGTAGAAAAAAAAAAAAAAAAAAATTTATGGAAGTCAATGGTGCCAAAGTTCCAATCGTTCTTCAAAATATCTACCGAAAAAAACATGCCTACACCGTGTTATCCTCTTTCTAAAATTCGCACCCTGTTGACTTCAATGGGGCAAGTTCTAAACCTGCTTTTATCCTCTTAACATCCTTGATTTGTCATTACAAGTGCACAACCATGTGAGTGGTGTTATTAAGAGTGACCACGGTCAATCTGACTGCAGTAGATGTGAAAGATATGAATAATTCAGCCAGCTCACATACCTGTATTCACTTCCTGTTTTCGGTCGAAGTCCACAGTAGTCGATTGTCGAGATTGCGCGTGCGATCATTGGTAGCTAAATGATGTTCAACATCTGATTCGGATGAACTATCCATTTGAGCTGATATTCTCAGAACACCACACAGCACCGTCATTGGCTGACAGCTAACAGTCTGAGTCTCCACTGTTGCTTGGTTACCAATGATCACGCGTGAACTCGACAATCGACTACTGTGGACTTCGACCGAAAACAGGAAGTAAATACAGGTATTTGAGCACCGATTTTTGTCGTTTTTGTCTGTACTGACAGCACTCCAAATGTACAAAAAAAATGAGCTCAATGTTAAAATTGACCAGAGTTCTCCTTTAAAGCTAGGGATAGTCCCCACTGCTCATGGACTCCATTGACTTGAAAATAATAAGTGACCGAATTTAAATTTTTGGGTGAACTATCGGATTAATACATGCTCAGACAGAGTCAGACATATTGTCTTTTGAACTCTTTTATGTAACACTGGTGTTAGAAGAATGAAAAACACTTATCACTTTTGACTTTCAGAAGTCTGATGTGCTAGATGCAGGAAAACTGTCACCATTAAGCCAACAAATGGGTTTTATTATACCAAAACATTAAACAGTCTCCGCTTTGTAGCAGAATAAAGTATGATATGTTAATTGTGTCTAAATCTTATTGTATTATTTAGTTAAAAGTGTACATATGGCTGTTTGGATTGGAATAAAATAAATAGTAGGAAATCAGTTTGATTGAGGATTCATGTTTTCCCTACTTGACAGCAAACTCACTCACAGCCGCACGAGTCACATTTACGCGGATATTCCTGTGCAATATCCTATCTCATAAACAGTAATTATGATTGCGGTGGATTGCATTGCATTTGACCCGTTAGGATATCACTGTATGCAAAACAAACACAATATAAAGTATCAAATATATATTACATATCGAAAGTAATATGAGTGGTTCCCACAGGAAGTTGAAATGCATGCTGAGAGGTAATTCATTTGATACAATGACTGTTTTCTCTATAAATAGCAGCTCCTGCCTCTGATTTCATACACTTCACTTCATATATTATAGCAGGAATGAACTCAGGGGCTGAAAACAATGCTTTGTGTCTGAAAACAGATGGGACAGTGTCTGTGTAAGCAGAATGGTGACGTTACCCGCAGCTGTTTTTGGTCGCAGCTGCCAGACACCGTCATTAAGGAAAGTGTGCTAAAGAGTTGTTGTTGTTGTAATAATTCGACTTGGCTCTGTGTGTTGTTTTAGGGCGACTCCGTGAGGACAAACATTCAGCTGGACTTTGGGGACGGGACGGCGGTGTCCTACTCTAACCTGAGCTGGACGCAGGAGGGCATCAGGCACGTGTACCGCAGTGCTGGGATCTTCAGAGTAACAGCGCTGGCGGAGAACAGCCTCGGGTCCGACACCTCATCCCTCTATCTGCATGTGACGTGTAGGTTTCACACACACACACACACACACACACAAGCGTGTGCCTACTTCAGGGTTTATTTTTATTCTGCTGGATGATAGGATGTCATTTCAATCACATTATATTATATTACCTTCTCCATTTTGCAGAGGTACCAAAAGTTAACATTTTATGAGGTACCAAAAGTTAACATTTTATGAGGGAATGTTATATAATTATATAAGCATTTTTGCCTTTCTAAATGTCAATTTAAAAAAAAAAAAGTTACAGAGAACTGGTTTTTAATTTGGGTTTATTTTTCCTACCTCAAAGTCAATAAATTTTAATAAATTTAGTTAGCTTCACCCTTGTGTGGGGAAAAAAAGTACACTTTAACATATTTTTAGAAAAGTATTTTTATATAATGTATTAAAAAGAATATACTAATGTTGTTTTCTGCCACAAAATTTTATGTTAATTGCAATTTAGTATGTATTAAATTTATATAAAATGCATTTAGCTGAATTGTTAAGTGTATTTTATCTTCATATGTAAATCACATTTTATTAATATTGTTAACTTTAAATGCAATTTCAAATAACAAACAAAAAACACTTTTTTAAATATATTTAAGAAACATTTTCATTAAAATGTACTCTCTTTGAGTACTCTTAAGTGGCATTTTATTTTATTAATATAATATTATATTATATCTATCTATCTATCTATCTATCTATCTATCTATCTATCTATCTATCTATCTATCTATCTATCTATCTATCTATCTATCTATCCATCTATCCATCTATCCATCCATCCATCCATCTATCCATCTATCCATCCATCCATCCATCCATCCATCCATCCATCCATCCATGTTCTACACTTTTTAGCTAGCAAAAAATACTTAAAGACTGTCTTGTCTATTCTGTTAAATAATAAAGCAAATTTATACAGAAAAAAATAGGCAATAAAGTGGTAGAACACTGATATTACAAACTTTGAATAAACATATCTTAAAGCGATAGCTAACCCCAAAAGGAAAATGTTCACCCTCAATTTGATCCAATGTTGTATGAATTTCTTTCTTCTGCTGAACACAAAAGAAGATATTTTGAAGAATACCGGTATGGTTAACCAAACAGTTGGACCCCATTGACTTCCATAGTAGGAAAAAAAATACAACTGTCTTACAGATATTCTTCAAAATATCTTCTTTGGTCTTCAACAGAAGAAAGAATCTCATACTGAACCAACTTGAGGGCGAGTAAATGATAACAGAATTTTCATTTTCGGGTGAGCAATCCCTTTAAACAAAACATGTGTACAATACACTTGGTAGGTTGTCTTTCATTCAGTTGCTCTGCCAAAATCTGCGTGTGTCCTCCAACTCTGCAGGTGAAGTCGACCGCGGTGCTTAATTACAGCTTTTATCTGCACTTTTCACAAACAAACAGGAGGTGGCCACTTGTGATCAGATGAAAGTAATTAGGTCCAAATTTCCTGATGTATACAGAATATTTAATAGCAAAAAAAAACACACATCAATTTAACTTTTTTTAAACAAGCAAAAATATGCATATGGGGAAGGTTAAACAATACAGTATTTGAGATAAGTAAAGGATGAGGCAAATCAACGTTTTTCAATGTTTTATGATGATTTGGTGCTGTTATATATAACAAAATATGGGTGGATTACTTGTCCATATAGCCTTTTTGTCATTTTTTTTTTTTTAGCACTTTTGCTTCAGTTAGCGTTCTGTGCTTTAGGTGTAAGACAGTTATCCCAAATAAAACTCGCTTGTTTAAATCCATCCTGCTTAAAACGCCTCCGCTACAGACATCCACATGCTGACTAACTCCTTGGCGCGTTTTTTTTCTTCCGTTTTGTTGCGTTCCACTGCGAGTGTCGCGTTTCTAAAATGCTGTGCCAAGTTAAAAATACTCGATACAAAAACTTTTAAAAGCAGGTTTCGAGACCCCTGCGTTCTGTTCCTGTTTCTTTGCACTCCCGTCAAGTTCTGTTTGAACAGCGTCCAATTGGGGTCAGGTGAAGCCGAAAGCAGTCTAATTATACAAGACCAAATAGTCGACTAGTTATTCAAGCCACCGGCGAGTTGATTTCCAAAATATGTTTGCTGTTCTCGTCTTGAGTGAGTATGTGTGTGTTTTTCAGGCCCGGTGGAACATATTCAGCTGTTGGCTCCATATGTGGTCATTAAGAATAAGGAGGTGAACCTGACGGCAGTGGTCTGGCCTTCTCATTTCAGAACGCTCACCTATTTCTGGTGGCTGGGGAACAACACTGAGGTACAACCAGCTCCTAATTACAGATTTTCTGCCTCGCTTTGTTGGGCGAAGGCCTCCGAGACATTTTACTTTGGAAGATAAACAGAACAGGAGCAATGGACCGTTAATAATGTGGTTCTTGTTCCTGTCGTTTTTTTGTGGTATTTAGATTCTTTAGTTTATGCTCTTTCGCCCTGAAACATCAATAAAGCTCTTGGCACCCTTTGTGGTAACACTTTACTTGTGCATGAGACTGGCATTACACTTTCATAACCATGACATGACATATGGGTTTTCTGCATGTTAATGAGAACTGTCATTAAGTGTCATTCGCTCAATAATGACATTTTGAATGCAAATATGACATTGTTTAAGATGTCTTTGTTATGACATATTGACATAAACCATAACAGTGTCTTTGTCATGACAACTTAACATTAAATTAAGTTAAACTGTCATGTGGTTGGCTTTGACATTGGCTGTCATGAGGCCATTATAACTGTTATGAATATTTTTCGTGACCTCAACTACAGTGGTACACTGTAAAAAATTATTGATGGTTTAACTTAAAAAAGTAAGTAACCTGGTTGCCTTAAAATTTTAAGTTCATTGAACTGGAAAAAGTGAGTTAATAAAATGAAGGAGATTAATTTAACCATCAGAAACTCAAAATTATATGTTATCTGAACTAAATAAATTATTTAAGTCGATTTGAGAAAAGAAAAAAAATGTTGTGATAACTACACTGTAAAAAAATATTGTTGGTTTAACTTAAAAAAAAGTAAGTAACCTGGGTTGCCTTAAAATTTTAAGTTGATTGAACTGGAAAAAGTGAGTTAATACAATGAAGTAGATTAATTTAACCATCAGAAACTCAAAATAATAAGTTATCTCAACTAAATAAATTATTAAAAAGTTGATTTGACAAAAGAAAATATGTTGTGATAACAAATCTTGAAAATATTTTTTACAGTGGTACTAATTGAATTTGTCTGCGTGTGTGTGTCGCTAGCCAATAATTACGTTGGACAGCAGTATTTCCCACACGTTCAGGAGCGAGGGCATGATCACCGTGACGGTTCAGGTCTCGTCAGCGGACTCTATACTGCAGGACACCAGAACCATCGCCATACAAGGTAGGTGTTCACCTTCAGACAGGTATAGGGACACTGCTTTGTTTCTCTCTTTTATATATGTCACTGTCTGTATATGTATGTGCGTGTGTAGTGTATAACATATTATATAAACACTAACCTTTATGTTAGAAGAGATTCAAATATATATGTTCCCTTAACCGATTTGACAACCCTATATTACATGCATTATCACTGCTTTCCGAGTGTTCAGAATTAGAGGAAATGGTCTCTTGACACTGCAGGCTAGTCATAAACCTTCCTTCTGGCAACTGCCAAATAGACTGTAATCATTTCTGTGATCAGCGCTAACCTTTCCATACCTGTCAGTAATGATAACTCTGCTACAGCTCGACTAAATCATCTGGAACAAATCACAGCAGATAGAAGGTGTTGGGCATCTTATGAGAGAAAGAATTAAGGGTCTGTCTGCCTCTGCTTCTCTCTCCCTCTGTGACAGAATTCTTCAAATCACTTCTTTTATCTTTCTCTCCTAATCTGGACGAGGCCAACCCCGACATCCCAGAGTGGAGACAGGATGTGGGCCGGGTCATTAGGAAGTCTGTTCTTCAGGTGAGTGGGAATTCATTCTCTCCATCTCGTCTCTCGCTGTCGTTTCTTTGCTCAGCCCAGAGATCCTGGTCAAATATTTCCTGTGGTCTTTGTCTGATCCTTTGTCATTTTCACTTTACTTGCTCTTCTGTGTTCTCTTTCACTGAAAAACAAATAAATTTGTGTTTTTGGGCTCAGCAAGTAAAGATCCTTAGAAAGGATAATGCAATGTCAGATGGTCAGAATCACAAAATAAATCTAGGGTAATAAATACAGAGCAAGTGGATGTGAAATATGGATTTGAGTTCAATTATTTAATTATTTATTATCAAATCACATCCATGTACTTATATATATTCAATATTTTGTTATATTATTAAGATTAAAGTCCCTGTTACATTCATAAAATAGAGAAATCAATTAATCCATTTCATTTTATTTACAAACAGATTTTTGTTCATATTTCATGCTTTAAAACCCTATTTGGTTGGTTATTTTTCCTTGAAAACAAGGAAAAAAAAATACTAATTTTTAATGTGTTTCTTTTTACATTTTAAATCCTAATTTATTAAATTATTTTTGATTATGTTTTTTTTTTTTTAGATTAAACATCCCATTACATCAAAGAAAGCAATCGGCTTAGCAACAAGATGAAATTTAATTAAATGCGTTTTCCTTACCCCATTGGCAAAATTGGTTTTTGGGCATATTTTATTTGAATTTATGCTTAAAAAAAACTATTGGTGGCATAAATGTAGATATTTTCTCAAAATACTGATTAAGAAAATGATGTTTTGCAGTGTTTTAATGTCTCTGTTTACATTTGAATCAATCTTTTATTAAATTCATTATATTATTCTGTTATGCAGATTAAAGGGAAGACAATCAGCCTAGCAACAAGACAAACTCAATTGCATGTATTTTTCTCACCTCACTGGTAAATTGATTTTGACCATGTTTTCCTTGGTTTATGCATAAAATGAGAAAAACAAACGTTTTGGTTGCATATATTTAGATGTGAAAAATATCTCTCTCTGACTCTCAGGAGTAAACGAGTTCATCATCACACAGTGGGGTGTATTCACTAAACAGATGCACCACTTTAGCTGTAATTCATCCCAAATCCTGCTTCTTTTTCACTAACTTCCCACATCTTACTTTACCAGGTGCTAAATGCACTAAAATAGCACTGCACTGTATTTTAATTAAGCCATTGTCTTCCATTTCAGCACAAACACAAGTCCTTTATGTATAAATTAGGCTTATTATAGACATGAAAACTCAGCACCTATTTCCATGGTGCAATTAACATTACAACATTACTGCCCGCAGAAAGCAGGTTGTGAATTAAACTTCATTTTAAGGAGCAGTTTTCCTATTCCTAATCATGGCAGCAGTTTTAACGGGGCATATCCAAAATAGACATGTAGACAAGAACATTTTAAAGAGCCAATTCAGATGTCTAGATCACAGTGGTGGAGTAAAGCAGTGTTAAAGTACATCTAGTACTCACCTAGCACTCAGAAATCACCCACAAGGTCAAGCAACACATACTTTGTTCAGCACATATTTTATAGGCGGCATTAACCCATTTGCATAAATCCTCTTGTAAACTAGCCAGCAAATGGCACTCACCGGGAATAATTCAATATGTACTAGGAAAGTCTTTGGGTGGTGTAAAGGCTTGCTGTTCTGACAGTCCCTCGGTGGTGTGTGTGTGTGCGTGTGTGGGTGGGGGTTGCATTGTTTCGAGCTCTTGAGACTCTCAGTGCTGACAGAGAGATTGAACCCACTGCTGGTCGATGCATTGACAGTTTACACTACACCGTCTCAGTGCACACACACACACACACACACATGTACCTGAGCTGTCAGTCCAACCCTGGGACCTTCTCAGCTCAATACCAGTGTCCTTCCAAGTAGCAGTGAATCCCAGACCTTTTAATATGTGTGTGCTATATTAAAAACAGAGAAGGATACGTTTGGGATGTTTATATTGTTCCCAGACAGTTGTATAAGTTTACGGTATAACATGTAACTTTGGAAAGAATGTTGGGGTGGGGGGTGAGGGATTAATCTGTTTATGCCCAATCATTTTGCAGTAGCTTTTTGTAATGTTACACAAAAATTTTGTTTGGCAGTGAGTTTTTTTTTAATACTTTAGAAGGAATTTTTCTATGTATTTGATCAAAAAGACTGTCAAAATATTGTTACTTTTAAAAAAAAATGTTCTTATCAAGCCATTCATGTTGTCTCTCCATTTCAGACATGCACAAAAACAATCCCTAAATATCACAATTAAATCTAAACTCCCTCTTACAGAACAGAGCCTTGGAATCTGCCAGAGAACAAGGTCAGAATAGCTCTGCACAAAGAGCTTACTGATCTCACATATGCTCGTAATACGCACCTCCATCTTCCACATGTGCTCTTTCTCTCTCATTATCTGCCAGTCTGGGTTCCTGGCCTCAAATGGCTTTACCCAGAAGTAAAAACGTCCTCTTCTAACTTTTCCCCTCTTTGTTTCAACATCAAGTTCAAAGCCCGATGGTTTAAATTTGGGCTCTCGTGGTAAAGAGACTCACTTTTCCTCGTTCCTTTCATTTATCCTCTCGCATATAAAACATACCCCGTAGTGCCCAAGAGGTAGCCGATACACTTTATCCATACTGCTGATGATAAACAGCTCTGTGTATTAAAAAGAGAAGGAGAGCGAGGCTCAGACATAATCAAAGTCAAGGTCCATTTAAGATGGCTGTTTGAGGCAGTGGGCAGGCGAGGTGAGTGTCTGTTCTGCTGCACCGGGGCGATAGCGCTTTAACAGCCTGAGGAGATGAGAATAGAGGGGTTACGGGCAGAGCCAGTGCCTCAGTCAACACAGGACTTGCATCACAAACACTTTGATACTGAAAGAAGTATCAGTGATAAGCTGTCTATTATTTTTAGGCTTTTCTCCACATTTATTGATGGAATGGAGACAATGGAAATGATGCAAGGATGACTCATATTGCACTAGGGATCCCTGAGCAACATTTGACCTCTTACAACATCAATGATCAATCATGAAAACGTCTCTGGTTACGTATGTAACCCTTGTTTCCTGAGAAAGGGGACGAGATACAGCGCCAGTGATGACACTAGTTGAAGGGCGTTCCTCTAGTGTCATCACCGACGCAGTTTGAGTTCCCGCGAACGGGAACGTCTCGGGTTACGTATGTAACCCTTGTTCCCTGAGAAAAGACGAGACACTGCGTTGATGACGACACTAGCTAAAGGGCATTCCCCTAGTGTCGGCACCGACGCAGTTCGAGTTCCCTTGAAAGGGAATGCCCCGGGTTACGTATGTAACTCTTGTTCCCTGAGAAAGGGGACGAGACACTGCATCGGTGATGAAACTAGTTGAAGGGCGTTACCCTATTGTCATCACCGACGCAGTTCAAGTTCCCTCGAAAGGGAGCGTCTCGGGTTACGTATGTAACCCTTGTTCCCTGAGAAATGGGACGAGACACTATGTTGGTAACGACACTAGTTGAGGGGCATTCCCCTAGTGTCATCACCAATGCAGTTCGAGTTCCCTCGAAAGGGAGCGTCTTGGGTTACGTATCTAACCCTTGTTCCCTGAGAAAGGGGACAAGACACTGTGTCGGTGACGTCACTAATTGAAGGGCGTTCCCCTAGTGTTATCGCCGACGCAGTTTGAGTTCCCTCGAAAGGGAGCGTCTCGGTTTACGTATGTAACCCTTGTTCCCTGAGAAATGGGACGAGACACTGCGTTGGTGACGACACTAGTTGAGGAGCGTTCCCCTAGTGTCATCACCGACGCAGTTCGAGTTCCCTCAAAAGGGAGCGTCTCAAGTTACGTATGTAACCCTTGTTCCCTGAGAATTTGGACAAGACACTGCGTCGGTGACGACACTACTTGAGGGGCGTTCCCCTAGTGTCATCACCGACGCAGTTCGAGTTCCCTCAAAAGGGAGCGTCTCGGGTTACGTATGTAACCCTTGTTCCCTGAGAATTTGGACAAGACACTGCGTCGGTTACGACACTAGTTGAGGGGCGTTCCCCTAGTGTTATCACCGACGCAGTTTGAGTTCCCTCGAAAGGGAACGTCTCGGGTCACGTATGTAACCCTTGTTCCCTGAGAAAGGGGACAAGACACTGCGTCGGTGATGACAGTAATTGAAGGGCGTTCCCATAGTGTCATCACCGACGCAGTTTGAGTTCCCTTGAAAGGGAACGTCTCGGGTTACGTATGTAAACCTTGTTCCCTGAGAAAGGGAACAAGAGACTGCGTCGGAGATGACACTAGCTAATGGGTGTTCCCCTAGTATCGGCACAGACACAGTTCGAGTTTTCGCGAAAGGGAACGTCTCGGGTTACGTATGTAACCCTTGTTCCCTGAGAAAGGGGATGAGACACTGCGTCGACACTAGGGGAACACCCTTCAGATAGTGTTGTCACCGATGCAGTTCGAGTTCCCTCGAAAGGGAACATATTTTTACTTCACACTATTTTACATCCAGTAATGACTTACAGAAGTGAGGAGCCTCAGACCTCATTCATTGCAATTGGATTGAAATTGAGTCCTTTTGTGAGAAAAAGAAAGTGTAAAAATAAGATAAGTAAAAATAAGTAAGAAAAATAAAAATAAGTAAGCAAATAACTTAATTTTATTGAAAACTATTTTTTTTTTTTTTTTTTTTTACTTGTTCTCCTGTCTCTGTAAATGTCCACAATTTTTTATCATCTTGTGGACACCCATTTCGGGTGGCATTTAGTCAACATACCATTTCAACATAAAGTTGAAAACATACAGAACCGTAAATAAATTAGCTGTACTATTTCAAATTGAAAGAGTGTCAAAGCTCAATGCAATGAGTCCATTATACTTTGGATCTCTTCGACGTTCACTCAGCTGGATCCCAATTAGCAGCCTACCAAAGGGAGAGAGAGAAAGAGGAGAGCAATGTATATAAGTACACAACACATAACATGCCCAATAAGCAGTATCACTCTCCAAAAACAACACACGTATTACAAATGTTAACAGGGGGTGCACTGAAAACATTTTGTCCAATTTACTTCATCATATTATTTGCTATCTATGTAACACAATTGTGTTTCTCTTCTAAACTTGATATCCTTGTACTTTCAATTAACGTAATTCTCTAAAATGTGCAATTGACTATATTAAATTATTTAGGGTGAATGTGAACCAATCAAGCACTTGAAAATCTAGCATGCTTTGATAGGCTCTTAATGAATAAAGTCAAAATGTTGAAATTAAGTGTTTTTTTAATGTGTTTTTGAGCTAGAGGAGAAAAGGGGGAGACTTGATAGTTTTTAACAGTGTTTAATCTTCAATTATGTTGTAATTATTAGGACTGTTTTAATCTCCATTGTGGAGAAGAGTGGAGCGTTTGCTTAGGCTGCGGACTGGTACAGTGCATGTTATTTCTTTGCTCTTTAGCACGTGACATGGTAATATGTGCTATTGCTAGCTAATATTTGCTTAGCTAGCTAGCTAGTTCTGTCTTATTTTTCAGCCATGTGCCAAAAGCATTTTAAATTTAAATAAATTAATTATGTCTGGAAACCTATACAATCACTTTGATACTACTTAATTGGCTCTCTTAATTAATGGCTTAATTCCGTAATGTTGAAATTTACTTGAACAAATTATGTTTGTTTAACTTATTTGATTCATGTGGGATCGATTTACATGATTAAATCATGTAAATCCAACACTTTATTCAGTGTAGAATATAAGTTTATATCAAATAAAAATATTTATGTCTGTGGAAAGTCCCAGTAAAACATGGAAACAGACTGGGGTTCAGTAAGATTTATTTTAAAGACATAAATACTTTTAGTTTGCAATAAATTGATCAATTTTTTTTTTTTTTTTTTTTTTTTTTTACTATTTATTAAATAATCCTGAATATTTTTTTTTTTTTTTTTAAACAGCTTTCACAAAAAATATTAAACAGCCCAATTGTTTTCAGAGTAATGATGTTGAAAATTCAGCTTTGCCATCACAAGAATAAATTACAAATTAAAATATGTTCAAATTTCTAACGGCTTCTTTAAATTTTAATAATATTTCAGAATTGTACTACAAAGTATTTTTACTGTATTTTTGATCGAGTAAACTTTTAAAAAGTTTACCCCCAAACTTTTGAATGGTAGTTTTACGTCCACGGAAGCATTTACACAATGGATGGTCTCTGTTATAAAGATGACAACAATGCATTTTTTTTTAATAGAACCATTGAAAAAAACTGGAACAAGTTGTAAACAAACAGAAGTGTTGTATAAATTTGCCTGTAAAACTTTATTTGCAATCTGGTGGAGAGTCAATATTAGAGAAAAAAGTGACTTAAATGGGGAAAGATGGACTACAATGACAGAAAACACAACATATGTCTAAACAACCTCTTTAATAACAACTTTGTTCTCTACTATAATGGATTATCCCATCTGTACCTTTTAATGTTATTCCACATTTCTTTGGTCTGGGAATAGAATGTTTTGGCATTAAGAGATTTAATTACAACAATGACTCTTAAGCTATTATAGGCTGTAATTAAGAGCCTTGCAACGTTATGTCTCTCTTTTGCAGTCTAATTGCCTTCTAGGCCTTAATTCGCCAACAGAAAGTGTGTGCGTGTTGAGAAGGAAATAAAACCGGGAGTTTGGAGATGAGCATTAATCATTAGGAATATCAGTTGCAGTTGCCCATAGACTGAATCCTTCAATGAGCCCCAGGGCTTTTTTTTTTTTTTTTTTCTCCAGCAGTGAGTCCAAACTTAGACTCGGAGTATTGATTAGTAAGACTCCTTCAGCTCTGGCCGCATTGCTCATTGTAAATTATAGTCAGGCTGTCTATTCTTGAGCTATTGTTTTGTAACCAGTGGAGCCCTGCGTGGTAGTGGCAGATAAAACAAAGATTATTTACCTGAGGTGGGATAATTTCCTCTTAATGAGGGAAATGGCCTTTAGTGAGACTCTCTAGTTGAGTACATGGTGGGCTTCCCTTTATCGGCTTTGCGGCAGCCCGTAACGTCTCTAGACCTTTGAGTTTTTGTAGTGGTTCTCTGACAAAGATATTGATTGAGGTTTTTAGGAATTCAGTGCGTGTATAACCGCTTGCGTCTAATCATTTCTTGGCCGGCATTCATTCAGTATACATCAAATCTGATTTACTGGAAGCCATCACCCTTGTTTAAAATAAATGTAACCCTCATAAATGCAGGAGACGGTAACATACAGTATAAATCATTTAGGCTTATGTAATTAGTGTTGTTTTGTCCAGGTCGCTGACGTTCCAGAAGAACAGCTGCTGGTGGCCGTGTTTCCTGGCATTCCCACTGCTGCAGAACTCTTCCTGCTTCCTCCTGGGAACCAATCAGATGGCAGGAAACGAACAGAGGAGGATCTGGAGCAGGTTAGATGTGATCTGATGTATATTTTTATGCTTTCACATTAATGGTCCAGGTTGAAATGTGCTTGAGAATTATCAGAATAAAGAGCAGCTTCTACCTGGGGCTACAATGAAAGTAATTGTAATCGCAATAAGGCGACGATGTGTCAAAAATATCCCCTAAGGGGAATGTTTGACATTTTTACCTATTTTATTTCACCTTAAATGCAAATTTATCTCTGTGATAATAGCAGAACTACTAGTGTCTAATTAGGCTTACATGACAAGGACATTTACTGTTGGGACTTCTAAATTTAATACACGTTTGAGGGTCAAATGTTTATTGGTAGTGATTTGTAAAGTATTATAACTATAGTTATAGTGTCAGATCATTTAATTTTACAATAGTAAATAACACAACCATAACAATTTCTGCAGTTTTACGTAATATTTACTCATTAATATTATATAAATTGTTTAATCATTTTAATAATTATATTATTAGGGGTGTGACGAGATCTCGTGCCACAAGATCTCGCGAGACTAAAATATGCCGAGATTTGTCTCGCGATATCGCCATGACTGAGTGTGAGGGTGAGATTACAATTTAATATTCCACCGCTACACTTACAATCGCCTAAACTATCGTTTTGATGTATTTATAAAAAAATAATAACAACCATTATAAACTAATGTAAAAGTCTGCTCTGCCTACCCTATCTCACAACCAATTTGTATGAATTCGTACGAGTGATTAAAAAGTGGCTAATTCGTACTAATTCGTATGACCTCACTCGTATGAATTCATACGATTTGTCTAAACCCACGTGATGGTTAGGTTTAGGGGCGGGGTCAGGGGTAGGTCATTCGTACAAATTCATACGAATTGGCCAATTCATAAAATATGTACGATTTAGCAAAATCGCACTAATTTGTACAAGTGAAGTCGTATGAATTGTTACGAATTAGCCACCTCATAAAATTCGTACGAATTCCCGTGAGATCAGGTTGGCTCTGCTCATCCAGCACGAGTTGCCATTGCAATCAGCGCAGTACGAATCACAATTCACTGATCTCGTGACGATGGCGAAAACGAAATTTCGAATTTCGTCATGATCACGTGACGAAATCTTATCTCGTTCTTGTGAACCCAATCTCGTGTCTTGTCTCGTCTCATGAGATAAGCGATAAACAAATTCTGATAAACGAGATGATAACTAAATAAAAACTAGTTTTGAATGACAAAAACTATGACGGAAATCTTTTGACATTTTCGTCAACGAATAAAAACTCGACGAAAATGTTAGATACTGACAATCCAGTCAGAATTTGTGTCCTATGTTTGTGTTAAATGCGCACATTTGTACTGTAACGTGCTGATCTACCCAGCGGCACACGGGTTGACATGCGCTGCATCTCATAAAACGTAAAAAAATGTAAACGTCTGGGAGAATTAGTTGAGCAGACATATAGATCTGAATAAGAGTAACTACACAAAAAAGAGCTGTATTCGGTTTTCTGTGCACGTGTTTCTATGTGAAACAATGAAACAATGCTCAGGTAGGCCGTGGCATTTAAACGATGCCCAATTGGCACAAAGGGGCCTAAAGTGTGCCAAGAAAACATCCCCCACACCATTACACCACCACCAGCAGCCTGCACAGTGGTAACAAGGCATAACAAGGCTATGAGCATTGTTTCTGTGTCTTTCGTGTCTGAATGGACAAATACAAAACATTATGTCGAAATGTCCGTTTTGGAGTGTATTCAGGTAAACTATGTTGGTTATGTCTTAAACAGTTTTGAGTGAATTGGATGTGCATCAGTGCAATTGGCTCCGCATGTCATTGGACATGATACGATGTCTTAAAGTGAACGTGGGGAATAAACCTAATGCGGTCTGTGTCATCAAGCAACAAAAGAAAAAGAGAATTATATTCACTGCTTGTTAATAGCTTTAATAAGGAGTCATTATATTTAATACATACAAATAATTATGTCTGCTGCTTGAAAGAATAAAGAATGATGCATGCAAGTACTTATAAAGAATGCATATTAATTGAAAAGAAGACTATTCTACTTTAGGAAAAGTGGTTTTATTTAACTGAAAACAGAAGGAAGCTGGAGCGCTGCTGGAGTCCCGTGCTCTTGGAAGGGTTGAAAGTTCATAAACATTGGAAAGAAATCCAAGTCCAGGCACTCAGGGTTACAGAAGTAAAAAAAGCCTTTATTAAATAATAGAGGGCTAAACCATTAAAAAACACCAACGCGTATCGGCCCACTGGCCTTCATCAGGGTGTTGGTCAACCAACACCCTGATGAAGGCCAGTGGGCCGATAATCTATTATTTAATAAAGGCTTTTTTTACTTTTGTAACCCTGAGTGCCTGGACTTGGATTTCTTTCCAATGTTTATGTGGTTTTATTTATTTTTAAGATATGTTTAAGTCACAGTAGTTAAATCTGTATCTATATTGCATGTTTAAACTTTAAAATCATTCATATTATCTGGTTAATAGATGTTTTCTACGGGAGTATAATTATGGGTTTGGAAATTTTAGAGAAATTCTAAATGAATGCATTACAATTAAACTAAACTCATTATATTTTAGTCATCTGAATTGTTTTAGTTTTAGTGTAGTTTTAGTTGACGAAATACAATACGATTTTAGTCTACTAAATCTACAGTAATACTACACTAAATATTGCTGGGTTGTTTGAACCCAAATTTGAGTAAAGTATGGACAAACCCAAATGTTGGGTTAAAAATGTAATTTCAAATTTTAACCCAACTTAAACTTTCACTTTCAACTGTAATTTTTTTTTATTGCATTTTTAACCCAACATTTGGGTTTTTCCATATTTGACCCAAATTTGGGTTCAAACCACCCAGCATTTTTTAGAGTGTAGTAAATACTTATACACTCATTTAAACTATATATATATATATATATATAAATTTTCACTGCGCTCCAAAATTTATTTGTGTGCTCCTTCATTTTTTTTCATTTAGGAGCATGTGCTCCTTGGGAAATACTTTAGCATAGAACCCCAAATGTCTAAAGTATGATCTGTATTTGATACAAACGAGTGCAGAATCCTGTTTATAGATGCATATATGGGCTATTATCAACTACCAAACATGCAGCACGGATTTATTTTTTTGTTAAATCTACCGTTGAACACCTTGCAAAAACCACATACCAATCTGGTAAGCACCATTCACATTTTCTGAAGTCTCTATATAACAGTTCTGAATTCTGTTTTCTTTTCCTAGATATCAGAAGTCCTGGTCAATGCATTGAATCAGATCTCGCTGGAGTTTGAGTTGAAGCCTGGCTCCCGGGTCATCGTTTACATCACGCAATTAACTTTAGGTAACAAACATATCGTTTGCAGCTATTTTAGCATGATTTAGTTGATGACTGAAGTGTGCGACTGCTTTTATTTGATTACCGTAGTGGTATTTTAGTTGATCTCCGACTCTAGCTTCTGTTGGGTGCCATATACTGTTCCCTAGAGTAATTTCGTTAATTGCTTTCTTGAGACCAGAAGCTTGTCAGCACTATAAATTGTTGAAAGATTGGGCTTTTATGTTCCACTAGTGATGCTGAAAGCCTTATGGAAGATAATTGGATAATTGCTCTCTAGCAATCATGGCTTGCAAGATCTTCTCACTTTCAAAGTAGAAAAAAAAAGTCTCCCCTGAATAGAAGTAGGATTTCTGGTCATTTGTTTTATTTGGCCAGCTTTTGAATAAGATTTTTGCAGCATGTTGCAAAACAGTCAAAATCACTCATGAAGAATCTCAATCTTGATATTCAGTTCAGCTCTTTGAATCACTCACTCACTGACCTGTAAGTCAGTATGATTGTCATTAAATCAGTTTAATTAGTGACTCATTGTTTATAGTATGGCACAATAGGCACAAATTATTCACATTGAGATCTTGGTATTTAATTTAATAGTGTCGTTGTTTTTTGTGTGTGTTGTTTATTGACTAAGGAATATTTCATGAACTGAAATCGCTTCCTATAGCTAAACTAGAAGAATATGTAGGGCCCTCACTGTAAAAAAATATTGATGGTTTAACTTAAAAAAGTAAGTAATCTGGTTGCCTTAAAATTTTAAGTTAATTGAACTGGAAAAAGTAAGTTAATACAATGAAGGAGATTAATTTAACCATCAGAAACTCAAAATTATATGTTATATGAACTAAATAAATTATTTAAGTTGATTTGACAAAAGAAAAAAATGTTGTGATTACTACACTGTAAAAAAAATATTGTTGGTTTAACTTAAAAAAAGTAAGTAACCTGGGTTGCCTTAAAATGTTAAGTTGATTCAACTGGAAAAAGTGAGTTAATACAATAAATTAAGTAGATTAATTTAACCATCAGAAACTCAAAATAATAAGTTATCTCAACTAAATAAATTATTATAAAGTTGATTTGACAAAAGAAAATATGTTGTGATAACAAATCTTGAAAATATTTTTTACAGTGCTGTGATTTTTTTGGTATGTAGAAATCATGGCTGGAATTGTGGATTCCAATCATTAAAACGGATATGCTTTATAAGACTGCCACCAAATTGGATTTATAAATCAAAAATTAGGCTTGTACAATTAATCAAATTCAAATTGCAATATGGAGGCCATCTGTGATTTAATAAACTTCTGTTTAAATATAAAGTCTGCATGTTCTGCACGTCTTAGAATGAATGATTGAACTTGAAATTATGACAGAAATGTATTACCTGCGCTATAGCGGTAGAAACAGTCATGTGTTTGATTCCTAGGAAACGCATAAAAATGCTGTAATATTTTTTTTTTTTTTTTTTTTTGGATACAACATGGGCCAAAGGAATAAATAATTTATATTGGAACCAGAATCCCAAATAAAAAGATGTCTGTTATGCGTGTACTGAATTCGTTCTAATTTAGCCTATATTCATCATCATCCATCTTGTTCTCCGCCATGTGCCACATATACCTTTACTATTCTGTGCTACAACTAGGCTAGCCATTTGAATAATGGTTATTAATTTCTTGTGGCGTTAATAGCATAGTATTGAGTAAACGCTCTCTTACTGTGACTCATGGTCTGTGCTATTAACCATTTTTACAGCAAAACATTGGCCGCCTCCTTTGCCCATTTCTTTTCTCGTTTTCATAGCCAAAGTTCTGGAAAGCAATCAAGATTCTTTCGGAAAGGTCAGAGGATTCATGGAGCTTTCTTTCAAACAGCATAGTCGCGGGGGAAATATACAGTCAGTGGGTGTAAAGCACCCATGAACAATTTTGAAGGGATGCCAACAATTGGCAGAGGTCCCTCTGGGAGAGCGGAAGAAGTTTTGTGGAAATTGTCACAGGAGATGCGATTCAAGTTCAGTTCTTTACTGCACTTGATGTAAAAGGTCTTAGATCTGCATGAATTTCCATTTTTAGGCTGGTACATTTTGTTCTGAAACAGATATTATTCAGCCGATATTGTTATTCGACAAAATTAGCTGTGAATCCTCTTTGTGCTGTTGAAATTAAATCAAAGGTAAAGCCAAAAGAAATGAGTATCTTATTTCATATGCCTTGGATAAGTGCTCTGACTTTCATAGGTTATCATTAGTATGATTCAAGTGTCATATTCTCAGAGAAAATACATAATAAATCAGTTTTAAAGGTATGTTTTTTAAATGCTGAAGTGTGTAGTTTCTATACCACATCATTTGGAGTTTTTTAGTTTTCAAGGTTATTTCTCGAACAATTCCCATCCGCCACTGGTCAAACCATCGGATAGTCCAGTCCCAAACTCACACTATTGGTCGAGACAATACTAAGCTGGAATAGAAGAAAACATTTTAATATTTACACAAAAATGACATACTTCAGATTTAAAGTGATGATATATATATATATATATATATATATATATAGTGTGTGTATATATAGAGAGAGAGTAAATTATATATAATAAGTTATATTAAAAGAGTTAGAAGATATACTGTTCATTTTTAAGATTTATCTTACTATATGCTCACTAAGGCTGTATTTATTTGATCAAAAATAAATACTCTAAAGACAGCAATATTGTGAAATATTATTACAATTTGAAAGAACTGGTTTCTATTTTAATGTACACTAAAACTGTCATTTATTCCTGTGATGCCAAAGTTGTATTTTTAGCATCATTACTCCAGTCTTCAGTGTCATATGATCCTACAGAAATCATTCTAATGTGCTGATTTGCTGCTCTAAGAAATAGTTCTTATTATTATCAATGTCGAAAACAGTTGTGATGTTTTAATATTTTTTGTGGAAACCATGTTTTTTTTTTTTCTTAGGATACTTTGAAGTAGAAAAAAAACAGCATTTATTTGAAATAAAAAAAGTAACAATGTAAAAGTTAAAGACCCCACAATTGAATTGTACATATAAAGTAAGATCTGGAAGATATGTATGACTTTTTTCTTCTTCTTCTTTTAAAAAAGAGAAGGTGGTGAACTTTAACTCTTGTTTTTGTCTTTGTTGCAGCTCCTCTGGTTGACTCCATCCCAAGACACAGCAGTTCTGCAATGCTGATGCTTCTGTCGGTGGTGTTTTTGGGCTTAGCTGTATTTCTCATCTACAAATTTAAGAGGTATATCCATGCAAACAGATTTATATCACACATTCCTTTTACCAGGACTCCAGCAATTGAACTTTATTTCTTTTCATGCACACCATAGTTCTCGTTTCTGTTTATATATAAAGATAAAGTAAGATTTGATGGGGCGGTATCAGGAGCGACTTTCCTTTGCATCAAGCAGTGCTATTTTTACTCACGATAGTTGTGAGATCTAGTTATTAGTCTGCATATGCTAGAAACATTTGAAAGAAAAAAAAAAACCTTCCTGTGAAAGTGCAGGAAAATATAAATGGATTGTTTAATATGCAGTCCGTGGTTCCTCTACTGGAAAACTGTTTTGTAATTCTTTGAATAATTTATTTGGTCTCAAAATAATTCAAATGGAAAAGACTCAGGGAAATGTTGAAACAATCATTAATAATGGATATAATTTTTCACTCGGCAAGTAATTTAAAAAGGAAGCATATTTATGGAAATGTTACATTTGGAAAAACAAAGCAATTAACTTACAAAATTAATAGTAATTTGAGGAGGAAAAAATGGGGGGGGGGGGGATTTCTAATTCATAAAAATGAAATGGAAAACGCATTACAGTCTGGTTTGTGTGTTGGAAAAGTACACCATGAAATTCGGGGGAATTACTAATACATTGCTGTAATTTTTTTCCGGGTTGTCACAGCGTCATCAAGACGATGTATTTTGCTTCTCTCTACCTCTGATTGCCCGTATAACTTCTCCTCCAGATGTTATTAAATATACTCCGCAATTTCGGGAATACAATGAAGGATTGCACTTGCACTCACATGGTATTTAATAACTTGTTATATTGCAGATTAACAAGTTTGCATGTGCACAGCCCTTACTATGTGTTGTCATGCCTGTTATGGCAATTTGCTCAAAATCAAACATATTTGTTCACTGTTTTAATTTGATTTGAGATGATTTTGATTTCTGAATATCTACTCAAACAGAACAGATTGCAATTCCATTTCCCATTGAGCAAAAGTATGTCCAAAAGACGTCTTTTCAACGTCTTTGTCACAAAAGTCGGACGTTAAAAAGACGTCCACTGAGGGGCCAGAATGAAAGTTTTTATGAAGTCTGAAAAAGATGTTAATGGGTCCTTCGTACAAGGTTACGATTAACTATGATTAACTAAAACTAGTTCAAATGTGGCTTATTTAGACAATTCATACTGTTTCTGGGCCAAATAAACACTCTCAGGATGCTTTAAATTAAATCTCATGTTTATTTCAATGTAATTTCCTTACATTGTTTACATGGTGTTGATATTTGTTTCATTTGAAGTCACCATTATGGTGATCAGTGTTCGCTTTAGTTGGGTTGGTGCCACTAAATGCACAGAAATAAACACAATGTTGTTGTTTTTTTTTCCTAATAAAATCTTGCGCAGAAAAATCCCCTGGATTAACATCTACGCGGAGGTAAACCATGAGAAAGAGCAGGAGATGATCAATACGGTGGGCCAGAATGACGCCACACCCAAAATCACCCTGAGTGAGTTGATGGAGAAAGAGCTGGAGGCCCGTGCCAAACGTGAGTGAAGTACTTGCTTATAAAATCAATCAATTATTAAAAAACTTAAGAGAAAATGAATATTTTTCTTACTGCATTGTCAAATAGCTTTGTCTTCTTCTTGTTTTAAGCATAAACCTGACATTTTTTATAATAAAAAGTATACATACAAATATATAATAAAAATTGCTGACTGTATGTCGTAGAAACAAATAATTGAATTAGGCTTGCACCTAATAGTCGACGAGAGAAGGCTTAGTCGATCAAATTTTGATGAGTCGGCTATAGTCACAAAAAAAATAATGGCTGGACCAAGTTGTCAGAATTATGTTCTGTTAATTGTGTTTGTTTCTGTCATTCAAAGTTTGACCTATGCTGTGTTCAAAATCGTCCCGTCCCATTGGCTATTCCTTACATTACTCCACTAATATAGTCCACTTGAAGGAGTGAATGAAAACGAGTAAGTGATTTCAGACATTGAGTGCGCCGGAAGGGCTTTTGAATAGTTTGTGCTTTGCCATCTAATAATCATCTGAAACTTTGCAAACTGGCAGCTCCAGTATTAATGAAAAGATTAATCTTGAACTCTGCCATGGAACTAGCATGTATAAATCTTGATTAAATTTTTTTTTATAATCAATCAAAAAGGAATTTATACCTGTATGATATTACGCTGTACCCACATTGGACCAGCAGTTTGGAAAATTGGGTATTCTCTAGCCGTTGAGAGTACATTGTACACTCGTTATTCAGGTGCATTATGGGATTGAATGAGTTCACTCAATAATGTCCAGTATGCTTTCGGACACCACTACAAAAGGGTGTCCCCTAAAACAGTGGCCTATTTAGGGTATAGGGATTATTTTGAACACAGCCTTAGTTTCAAGTTGTGGTCGATTAATTTTTTTAATGCAAAGCTTAGTGAACAATACTTAAGTTACTTAATAAATACTGAACTTAAGTCATTTAACACTGTAAAAAAAAAAAAATAAAAAACTTAAGTTCAGTTGCTGCCTTAATTTTTTAAGTGTAAAGAGGTGATCAATTAGCTGATAACTTGGGATTTGAACTTAAATTAAACTGACTTAGAAACATATAGTTGAAATTGCTTGAACCATTTTAATGAGATAAAGTACTGTAAAAATTTGTGTTGCCATGACATTGTTTAAGGAAACAAGAATACTTGTCTTTTTCTAGAACTTAGTCTTAGTAGTTTTTAAGAATAAGAAAAAAAAAATGTTCCGCGTCGCTCCGTTTTCCACTAAAAATATGAATCGGTCAGCTTTCAGAATTACACAGTGAAAACTATCAGAACAAAAACACTCTTTGGAATCAGGAGAGTTTATAATCTGACACACAATGCATGCTAATGAGAACTATCTACTTTGGGCCCAAGTGTCCTTATTTCCCGAGTGGATGCTTCTGTGATCATGTAATTGCTTAATAACTGCAAATTAATATTTAATTGGCGCTGTTAAGCAGTGATTATAAAAGAGCACTGATTAAACTATAAAAGGGGTCACATTGGGGTCAGTGTGATAACAACAACTGTGATGAATAAACATGCAACATTCGGTGCCATGCAGAAAATAAATCCCAACACTGTTTCTGTGGGTGTTTAATAGGGGGGTGAAACGTTTGTATTTTGGGCTTGATTTCTTACTTAATGGTTCAGTTTCCAGCCTGCTTTACATTAATTTGCTTCCCTTCACCAGGATACATTTTTAATGAGTCTAATACTAGAAAACGTTCAGTCTGTTCATTTATTGATGAGTAATACATAGTTGGGTGTATAATCAAGCATTTAGAGATTACGTGAAATGGCATTTGCTATGCATGTAGCAAAACCATTTATTCAACTTGAAATCATATTGAGACTTGATTGAATTGTGAAAAGTGTGGGTTAAATTGAAGAAAAGTTGCTTCAGAGAGGTGGAGAAAGTTACTAAATTTAGGATTTTTAGGATGTATAATAAACCACTTTTGTTAAAGCAAATATCTAACCAGCCCAGACTGATCTCATGAAATGGCGTATCTATGACACGCCAATTCGTATTTCCATTTTTGGCGTGTTATCAACACGCATAATCGCTTTTCAGCGTGTTTATGAATGCCGTTGACTTAAAGGGTTAGTTCACCCAAAAATGAAAATTCTGTCAGTATTTACTCACCCTCATGTTGTTCCAAACCTCTATGTGTTTATTTGTTCTGCTGAACACAAAGGAAGATATTTGGAAGAATGTTTTAATCAAACAGATCTCATTCCCCATTGACTACTATAGTAGGTAAAAATACATACTGGTAGTCAATGGGGAATGAGATCTGTTTGATTAAAACATTCTTCCAGATATCTTCCTTTGTGTTCAGCAGAACAAATAAACACATAGAGGTTTGGAACAACATGAGGGTGAGTAAATACTGACAGAATTTTCATTTTTGGGTGAACTAACCCTTTAACATTACATTACTGTATATGTAAATATATGAGCTACCCCAACCCCGTCCCTAAACCTACCCGTCACTGGGGTTAATAACATTTATGAGTCTTCCCCTACCATCCTAGGAAAAAAAAATATCGCTCCCCAGATGTAGATCTACATTTTTCTTCGTTTCGCTCGGACATTTAACGGTGTGTACATACACGCGAAATCACTCGGACATTTAACGGTGTTAACATACACGCGGAATCACTCGGACATTTAACGGTGTTAACATACACGCGGAATCACTCGGACATTTAACGGCGTAGACATTCACGTATACACGTCAATAGCTCAAAATCCGTATAGATAACACGCCACTTGACTTGAAAGTGGCGTGTATGTTTACGCAAAAGTCATGATGCCATGTTGACCAGCCAGTGTTCAAAACTCTCTGCTTGCCTTAGCTCGATTCAAAACTTTAAGCTTGTAATAGGGAGATTCGAGCATGTCTTATATAGCATGTAGGCTATATTGTGAGGAGGTTGGAGGTGGAGATTTATAGCCTTTTCTCGCAGCTCTTGATATAATTAAACATAGCAATTTGATGGCAGATCCAGAAAGGTTCAAACGACAATCACCAGTGACACCCGCTGAAAAATGCAAAAGACTTGGTTCGGACTTCGTAGAGGCTACAGAAAAAAAAAAATTGCAACCGGACCCATGCGAAAACAAGGATACATATCGGAAGGGCATTAAATGTAGTCAAGCAAGTATAATTTGCACAGTTTGAAGCAATCGTTAGATTTAATCAGCGCGATTTGCTGCAATTTTGCGGTGAAAATTCTTATGTTGGTCATACTTCCAAAAAGTAGAATCTGTCATTCCGAATGACTGTATCCACACTGGCGCGGCGATTGACAACCGCAGTTTCTCCTCAAAACATTGGATTCATCCGCGCTGTGCCGTGCCGAGGCACAACCCACGTAAAGTTGATAATTCCGCGAATAACTGCAGTTGCAGATTTCAAACAGAGATGGCGACAAAGAGGAAAAACTACAGACTGCAGCTTTAAGGACATTTGACTTGTTGAATTATGAAGGCTTATGTGTAATTTCTGTCTTTGACACGTAGGTGGAGTGATCAACACATGTGAAAGCACAAGGGAGATCCCGAACTGCACGAGTGTCTGAAAACATCAGGAAAAAAAGATGGTGTATTGTAAAAATGTGTACAGAGGTATCACAATTTTAAAGGTTGACAGTTTTCCTCCTTTGCTTTTTTTGTAAATTCAAAACACTGTCATTGTTAATAGTTTTCTAAGGAGCTCAGATTTGCATGGATGTCTTGTTTGTTACGATCTGTGGAAAAGAAGAATAGACTAAGTCACTGAAAACATGCTAAGGAATTGACCAACTTTTGAAATCACAAAGGGCGCGTTCTGAATATTACCGAACAAAGCGCAGACGTTGGGGGGGGGGGGGGGGGGAGCCACTAAACCTCTCTCAGTGAGTCTCATTTCCTGTGTGCATCATTGAACTACGCTTGTTAGTCAGTTCTTCAGATTAATATAAATTGTGGGGAAAAAAGTGGCTTTTTGTTTCAAAAACTGTGATTTTGTTGGGTCACAGCTTATGCCAAGTTTGTTTAAATGTTCAAACTGATTTTCACACATTGTGAAGAGTGCTTTTAGTGACTATATTAACTTAATTTTTAGGTTTTTAATCTCTTCAGAGTCATCTCATTTTTATATTTGTTATAACTTGAAGTGAGGGAGCAAATTTGCAGCTGAGGCAAAAAAAAAAAAGCCAACTGTGTTTAAATCCCTCTCTATGGCCCTGTTTACACCTGGTATTAAGATGCATTTTGGTTGATCGGATTACAAGTGGACGACGCTAAATACGAGTGTAAAACGTTTTGAGCTTGTCCATTTCCGACCAATTCCAGTGGTAGTCAACACATTCGGCTGAATTGCTTTCGTAGTGTAAACGCTCATGGGGTCAAAAGCGTTCAAACAGCCACCAAATGCGTGAACACTGGGAAGGTTGCTAGCCAGACGGGATTTAAAGTTTGACAGCTCGAGACCCAAGTTTGGTTTAAAGACAAAAAACACACCAAGCACAATGTTCTCTCTTCATTCATAATTCCTAACACACACTCACAGCATTCAGCGTGGTCTTGCAGCTATCAGAGCAGAAACCAATAAAACAAATGTTTAGCTGTTGTCTTAAAGGATAATTCCGGTATTTAATACCTTGAGTCTATTTTTTAGTTTGTTTGAATGAAATAGAGTGGTGGACTTAGAAATTTTGTCAATGGGTCCTGTCTCGACTTTCTGACTTTTTTAGAATCGGCTGTGAGAGCTTTAGACTGGCTGTCTATGGGCATGCACAAACATGTCCATAAAACGTTCATTTTCAAAACTGCAACTCGCCGAGTGGTTGGTGGTGTTCCTTGATGTTCTGAAACAAGTAGCGTAGCGAAATACCATTTCTGTCGTGTTTTATTCGTCATTTTTTAAAATCGCATTGATGTCTGCTGGAGGACTCAGTGCTCGTTGATATTACTGCACTAGCTACCGGAAAATGAAAGGGGTCTGTTTACATTTGGTTGTAGTCTTTTTGCTCGGTTCTCCGTCTCTCAGAAGGCTAGCGTGAGCAGAGCAACTGTGCTCCCGGACTTTTTTTACGGTGCGCTAGACACCGTGTTCCGTACAGCGTCCTGGTTGTCGCCATCAAGTGGCCGGGAGTGTGCTAACGCTTCAGACTCAAATATCGAGCGGAAGTTTATATGCGGTTGTGAGGTATCTGAAAAAATAGTTCCACAATAGCAAACAACACGGATTGAAAGCATACATTGTGCCGATATATTTGTTTTTAATCATCAACGAACACCACCAACCCCTCGGTGAGTTGAAAATGAACGTTAAGGGTTGTTTTAAGGACAGGTTTGTGCATGCCCATAGACACCCAGTCTAAAGCTGTCTCAGGCGATTCTATAAAAGTCAAAAAGTCGAGACAGGACCCATTGTCAAAATTTCTAAGTCCACCACTCTATTTCCTTCAAAACAAACAACAAAATAGACTCAAGGTGTTAAATACCGGAATTATCCTTTAAAGCGTGTTCATATGTAAATTGCGCAAGCTTATTTCGTCCATTTGATCGACAGATCTATGACATACATATACCCGCCCATAGACCCTCCACTTGAAGAAATCAGGACAGAAGTGGTTGAAAGTGGACAAAAGAGACGGATTAAAACACCAAGTGATTCGATCGATCAAAATGCATCTTAATACCAGGTGTAAAAAGGCCTATCACAGCTTTGCCTTCATGTAAGCAATCCTGCTTTGCAGTCTTCGAAATTGTTAGTTGTTGAAACTTTTCAACTTTTAATTACACATTTAATCTCACCTTGTCTGAAGGCGGAGAGAGATATGGACTAAAATATGAATTTTTCAGTCAAGACGTGAGATACCTTCCCAAAAGCACTGTGATAAAATGTCAATTTGAAGGCAAGCTTTTTGTACTTCTATAAAGCGAGAATACTATTAAAAATCACATCTCTATGGCTAAGCTTTTATTTCTTCTTAGTTAAAAGTCCATGATCGGTCAAACATTGAGAATGTTTTGTGGAATAAATCTCTTGATATACAAACATAGACACAATAGAGCTTGATATCTTTCGAGAAAATATTACAAAACTTAACTTTAAAGCTAACATACCTTCAGCTATATGTAAGTTCCTGCAAGCTCCTCATGTATATAATGTACCGTCCGTGTGCATTCCACCAAATTATTTTACATTCAGCTTGTACTTTATTTTTTTTTTTGTAGATAAAAGGGGTTACATGGTCATTATGCTTCATAAGTGAATGCCTTACAAATAAGAATGCCTTTTGAATAATGTTTATTCATCATAATAGCTGGCCATTTAGAATTTTTAATTAATGTAAAACAGTTTAACAAACTGCCATGATTGAGTTAAGTGCTTTTTTTTATTATTATTTAATTTGATTTCTTTTGCATACATTTTTATGGTGTCTCATCTCCCAGGGATTGAAAAACCATTGAACTGTACAATAAGTCTCAAGTTTTATTTTCTCTGTATATACAGCAAGTGTATTTTCATTTCATATCATTATACTGTAAATATAATAGAAATGAAGACTGGACGCACTGGTCTGCTATACATTTCATAGGGTGTTTTACGAATCGAAACAGTGATTCATTGATGTGCTGTAGATAAACCGGTGCTGTAAATAGTTTTTTTGTTTGTTTTTTTAATTATTATTATTATTCATGCATTGTACAACAAAAATAGTAAAGATGTATTGCATATGCTTCAGTGTTGCCATTCTGGATTTTGACCTCAGATTTAAAGCTGAACCTATAGAGAGAGCAGTGTTTCAGTACATGGTTAGACATTCTGTTTTGGAGTTGATTGCCTGTTTCACACAAGATGAATATAATTCATGAATAAGTTGGTGGTTTCTTAGATTCCATTGTGAATGTAATTGTATAGCAATATATCAGAAAATAAGGGACTTTGGCAAAAATGACTTCCCAAGTAATTAATAAGCGTTCTATTCAATTAGTGATATGTTACAAATCGAAACATTGTGCTTCATGTATAATCCAGTTTCAGTGTTTTTTTTTTTTCCCCTGCGTGAAACAGAACAATCAATTTATTCTTAAAAAATGTTTTTTATTTTTTTTTTATTATGTAAATGGATAGGGTATTTCTTCAATATTTCTCTTTAAATCATTTGCCCTCTAAATCAATGCCCACATGAAGAAATAATCTGCCATTTTTTGTTGTATTATAATAATTTTAATTAATGCATGCACCATACGTTAATATTCTGTTTTGAAAACTTAGTCAGCTGCCTTGCTGTCTTCTAAGGCTGCGTCTTAATTTAAACAAAACCTATCACACTATCAAAAACTGTGATACTCTGATACTGATCACATGCTTAAAATAAAGAGCACAAACAAATATTGGGGTAAAATATTCTTTTTATTTATGCATTTGAAGAGTTCAGATGCAAAAGCCTCTATGTGCCATTTGAAATTTTCTTCTAGAATGATAATTTTTATCAAGCTTGTGTATTTAAGTTCAGTGATTTCACTTAAATGGCAATGATAATTACCTATTAATTGTTATTTAAGTGAAATTACTGAACTTAAATATACAAGTTTGATAAAAATCATCATTAAAGAAGAAAATTTCAAATGGCATTTAGAGGCTTTTTGCATCTGAACTCTTCATTTTTTTTAGGTTAAGCATTGTTTATTTGTAAAAATCAATGCTTAATGTTTCTCAATGCATTATGGGATTGCCCTTTCCATGTTGGATGCTGTGATCAGAATTTGTCCCCCCCAAAAAAGTTTTTTTTAGAATGAAAACCTCTTAGTCTTTGCTTTGGGAGCACTATGATGCCTTAAAATGATACCTACCTAGACAGCTAACTAGGTTTTTGGAACAGATCTTATATTATATTCTGTGAATTTTTATCATTTCGGACTCAAAGTTTACTGATATACCAGCCAGACTAACCACAACCTCAACATGTTCTACTACGGTATGTTCTGATTTCAATCCGGTATATATACGTGAATACGGTATTTCACGGAAGCGAATTCAAAAATGAGTTTGAAACATATGCACTATTGTTCAAAAGTTTAATGTCATTAAGATTAAGATTTTAGTTATATATTTTTGTTTTTAAGAAATTAATACTTCTATTGTGCAAGATTGCATTAATTTGATCAAAAGTGACCAAAGAATCCTGAAAAAAGTGTCATGTGACACTAAAGACTGGAGTAATGATGCTGAAAATTCAGCTTTGCATCACAAGAATAAATCACATTTTAATATATACGGTATATTATGTAAGCTTGTTTCCACCACGTAATACAGTTTTTTTTTTTAAAATTGCGAAAAATGCAATACAGATTTTTTTCTTCTTCTTACGATTCTAAATTTATCTCGCCATTCTGAATTTTGAAACTTACAATTGCGAGAAATAATCAGAATTGCAATTTAGACGTTTTTATTGTGATTGCGTTTATATCGCACAACTCTGATATAAAGATATAAACTCGCAATTGACCCTTCGCAAAGACCCGCCCCCCTTAGTTACTGTCGCTACGTCCGACAAACAACCAGTTCCAACCATGGCGCTTCCACTGTCAATTTGTGCACTCCCTGGGGAAATAGTGAATAATTTCTGGAAAATAATTTGCTGATCTCAGAGAGAAAGGTCTGCGATATGCTTTCGAGGGATATATTCAGGATGTGAACGTGACTTGAAATAAAAACAAAACAAAACATATACTGACGCTTTTGACATTTCGTCTACATCCAATGCACATGGCACCCTTTAGCGTCAATATGAGACATATATGGGCCAGAAGGCGCCTCCTAGTGGTCTAACCCTAACCCTACCCCATCCCTAAACCTACCCATAACCAAACAAAGCTCTGTGTGTGTTATATTGACACTAAAGGGGGGTGCCATGTGCGTCAGATTTAGACGAAATTTCAAAAGTGTCACTATATGACACCCTAGGATGAGAACGCGTTGTATGCTAGTCAACTACGCTTGGTTTATCGGACTGGTTTGTTTGTCAGACAAAATGGTGGATTGTCACGGGAGCGCAAAATATCACCGCTATGATTGGTTAGATTGGCTCTCAATCAAGCTCCACGCTCAACTTTTTTAACGGTTTGTGTGTGTGTGTGTATTAAATAGATCTAGACATCAAGGCCTAATTGTATTTTCTTACTTTAGGCTACATCTTCATGAAACTTACCATGGTGTTTTGAACAGCTCCAGAGCTGCTGAAAACAGCTTTGCATTTGTAAACGTGAGCATAGTCTCCACAGATGCTAGTTATGCTTAACGCGCTTCCCTTCTACATAAAGAAACTTAAAACGGGCCACAGAGACTCATTTAATTCATGATGTCTGTAAAGTCCAAAGCAGTGCGACATGAAACAGTGTTTTACCCCTTAATCTCGACTTCTCAGAGCCTCTACAGTGTGCTGAAGTCAGCATGCAATTACAATAACACAAGCTTTGAGTCGAGGGAACAGGGGGGAAACTGGTACTTTACCATCCTGTCGCACGGTCTCTCATTAACACTCGCAGGTTCATCCCAGCACGGCGCATTATCTTTACAATTCACAGTCGTTGTCTCGCTCTAATATCGACATTGATTTTGTTTTTACTCATTGTTGCTCATATCTTTAGTCCTCCACTAACTTAAATCCATGTGTTCTTACAAGGCCCAAAGCAGAAAATCTATAAGACATAAAGCTAATTTGGTAACACTTTATTTTAAGGTTGTCGGTATTACAGTGTAATTATACATTTAAGTACTGAGTAATAATAATGAACTATATACATACTATAGGGTTTGGTGCATGCATAATTTATAGTTTTTTATAGGTGTTTAGCAATGCCTCTGTAAAATAGTGTTACCGCTAATTTTTCCGGTAACCATCCATGCCAAGTTACAAGTATCAATGCTTTTTGTTGTTCCCTTGGGTTTCTTTCAAATTTGCAGATCTATGAATTGATTTTTAACAGTTTCACAATATCAAATATTTACTCACCCTCATGTTGTTCCAACCTAGTAAGACCTTCGCTCATCTTCGGAACGCGAATTAAGATATTTTTGATGAAATCTGAGAGCTGGATCACTCCTCCATACTACTCCATAGGCTTCTTGAGGGATTGAAACTTGCCAGCCTCGAAAAGTTATTAAAGACATCGTTAAAATAGTCCAAGTGACTACAGTGGCTCAATCTTAAATTTATTAAGTTGATTAAGTTAAGATTGAGCCACTGTAGTCACTTGGACTATTTTAACAATGTCTTTAATAACTTTTCGAGGCCGGCAAGTTTCAATCCCTCAAGAAGCCTATGGACTAGTATGGAGGAGTGATCCAGCTCTCAGATTTAATCAAAAAATATCTTAATTCGTGTTTCAAAGATGAACGAAGGTCTTACAGGGTTGGAACAACATGAGGGTGAGTAAATACTGACAGAATTTTCATTTTGGGGTGAACTATCCCTTTAAACTGCAGTGTCCAACATATTCAGCTCCACAACTACATGTCAAACAAGAACATGTTCTGATTGGCTGTGATTGTGTTGCATCATGCATATCATCACAGCCTTCAGTGTAAAAGTTATGGTTAGTCTGGAGAGCCGAGCAGTTTAGCGAGAATCTCTTGCTAATGTAGAAAAGTACTTGCTGATGTTTAACAACTCTTTTCATTCTTTTCAGCTTATTTATTGATTGCCATTCTGTGCTGATGAACCCTCTCTCATTCAGTGGAGTCATATCCATCAGGTTTTATTTGCTGTACCGACACTCTCTTTGTGATATAAATCATACCTTTGCATCAATAACGACACTATCGGCATTAAAGCCAAGTGAAGCTGGTTGAAAAGAAACTTGCCATACGATTTATGTGTGATTAGAAAACCAGTAATGTTTTGACGAGCAAATAATTGTAATCTCCCGTCGCACAAAATCTACAGCTGCATGACTCATGGTTATTGTTACATCTTGATTTCAATATTTCTATGGAAAACTACTGTCATTTTGGAATCGTTTCAAATAAATGTATTTTTGTACATCAGATACGGTTTCTTGTCTGTGAAATTTTCCGAATCGCAGGTTCACGGTTCACGCTACAGTGGCGGATGCTCGGTCTCTAATGAGGTTTTGTTGTCATTAGCGTCTTTTGGCAAAGTGTGCACAGCTGGTGTGTGCTGGAGGCAAATTGGGCAGGTACACAAAGAAAACCTTAGGCGAAAGCTTAGAATGCTATCACAGGCCTCTCAAGTCGTTCTATAAACAGAGGCACAAAGTTGCAGAGGGTATTTGGAGGTGTGTGACTGCGTGACTTGTTTGCTGGTTAGATCTGTGAAAAGAGGGACAAATAAATTTGCTTAGTCTTTTCTAAAAGTGACTGCTGTTCCAGGGAGGAAACCGACCAATCAGAGAACATATTCAGAGTAGCGTTCGGTCTGATTCGTTAACCTAAACACACACAAGGTGTCCTTCACCGACTGACTGCGGGATTCTGGGGGAGTCTTCACTGTGATACAGCGTAAATGATAGTCGCTGTTTATGCGCGGATGAGGGAATCTAAATGTAGCCTAAGTTCAGTGATCAAACTTTGATATATGAAAGATACTCCCTCTGGTGTTCCGTTAATTATCACTAGCTAGAGCATTTTGGTTTGTAGCCTTGAACATTTGGGACACGCACACACAGAGAAACAAACACTTCTCCATCTTTAGGCCAGTGATGTTTCTTTAACTACAGCGACTATGTGATTTCTATAGATTTTTATCTATTTTATTAAAGGGATAGTTCACCCAAAAAGACTTCCGTTCATCTTCGGATCACAAATTAAGATATTGTTGATGAAATCTGAGAGCTGGATCACTCCTCCATACTAGTCCATAGGCTTCTAAAGGGATTGAAACTTGTTCCCCGAAAAGTCACTGAAGACATCATTAAAATAGTCCAAGTGACTACAGTGGCTCAAGCCTAAGTTTATCAAGCTACGAGAATACTTTTTGGACAAGCGTAAACTTCTGTTGTTGTACGTCACGCGCATCACGCACATGACCAGCGTCGGCCAATAGTGAGCCTACGTGTGACGTAGCTCTATCACACCGACTAGAGGCACAGAGAGAAGGAAATGAATACTTGAATAATGTCATTATTTATGTTTGTTTTTGCGCTCAAAAAGTATTCTTGTCGCTTTATAAACTTAAGATTGAGATGTCTTTAATAACTTTTCGGGGCCGGCAAGTTTCAATCCCTCAGGAAGCCTATGGACTAGTATGGAGGAGTGAGCCAGCTCTCAGATTTCATTAAAAATATCTTAATTCGTGTTCAGAAGATGAACGAAAGTCTTACGAGTTTGGAACAACATGAGGGTGAGTAAATACTGACAGAATTTTCATTTTTGGGTGAACTATCCTTTAAGGTAATTTGAATGTACATTGAAAATCTTTCTATATTTCTAAAATTATATGACCTTAAGAGTGAAATAACCATAAACCGATATTATTGTGTCAAAATTATTTACATGCATTTTTCATGGTTATTACTATTCAAATGATTGGTTTTGAAGTTATTTCAACCCAAACTCAAGGCAATTCGTACTTATTTTACGAGGTGGCTAAATCGAACAAATTCGTACGACCTCACTTGTTCGAATTCGTACAATTTAACTAAATCGTACATATTTTACGTGTTGCCCAATTCGTACGAGTGACCTACCCCTGATCCCGCCCCTAAACCATCCCATCACTGGGGTTTAGACAAATCGTACAAGTGAGGTCGTACGAAGTAGCCACCTTTACTCACTCGTACAAATTTGTACGAATTGGTCATGAAAAAGCGTTGGCTCATTTGCACCATGACCAACAGTTTTGACTCCAACAATGCTTTTTCTAAAGTTACTGTGGATTCAACGGGGTCAACCAAAAGCACGCTTGACATGAAAAAAAGAAACGATTTTTAAAGAAAAAGGAAATCAAGACAAACATCACAAAAGCATATTGTATTATGTTTCCAATCAAGATGTCAAATTAATGTTTCTGTAACCATTATCCGTAAAGTTAAAGGACAAGTTCGGTATTTTACAATTAAAGCCCTGTTTTAAGATCGTTTCTCTGATGAAATAGAATTGGTTTTTAGACAGATGCTGCTGTTCCGAGAATTTTCAGTTTCTGTGGTAGCACCCCCACACCTTCACAATGGTTGCATAGGTGCACAGGAACAATCTTTTATAAAACGCATAAAACTTTAGTTTACAAAGACGTGAAACTCGTCGAGTGTTCACTGATATGCTCACACAAAAATCGCTGCAAAAGGTGCTTTCCAACAGGTTCTATCGTAGTTTTTGTCCAACTCCATTAATTTGTATTGTATGTTCTGTGATGTACGTTATTACTTCGCCGGCGGAAACTGTAGGCTATTGTAGGCTACACTATACAAGTGGTTTGCTTACAATTGGCAAAGGTGCATTATCGCCACCAACTGGCCTGGAGTGTCTATTATTCAAGCTCTCAACGGAAGAATGTGAGGCATTCGGAAAAATAGGTCTACAGTTTTACAACGAATGGTAAAACACCTGTTGGAAAGCATCATCAAGCAACACCCCAGACCACTCGGTGAGTTTTACGTCTTTGTAAACTAAAGTTTTATTTGTTTTATGAATGATTGTTCCTGTGGACCAATGCTACCATTGTAGAGGTGTGGGGGGGAGGGTGCTACCACAGAATCTGAAAATTCTCGTGACAGCAGCATCTGTCTAAAAAACAATCTTAACCATTGTATTTCATCAGAATGGATCTTAAAACAGGGCTTTAATTGTAAAATACCGAACTTGTCCTTTAATTACAAGTTAGTCAGAATGCGTTGTCCGCAAACAAAGTATCCATGGAGTCAGTAGGATCAGTGACAAAGCATGCGTACTGCCAATATATGTATCACTTTATCATAAATTTACACATCACAAAACTTCAGTTTTTGGTTTAAAACCTGTTTTTAGATTTGCATGAGACGAACCTCAACACGACATCAACTGCAATCCACATCAACAGGAAGTAGAGTCTATGAGGGTGGATGTTGGCTTTTCTCTGTTGCTTTCTCTCTTTCTCGCTCCAGGAATGAAATGATTGGGACCTGGCTTTCCACAGAGCTTGATAAAGGACCCTTGTCAGGGAAGTTGGCAGCATTGTCATTGCACATTGGCATTTCAGAGCTCAGACCCACAAGATCCCTCTCGCCTGGGTAAGAAAGTACTCTGTCAGTTAATAGGGTGTCCCTCCGTTAAAGTTTATTTCATTATTTGATATGTTTGGGGGCGGGGGGTACAGCTGGCTGATGGGACTTGGACACGGAATAGACATGCTAGATGGCAAGTTGGCATAAATACAGTGGATTTCTCTCTATCTGCGGAGGATGGCAGCCAGAACGGAGCCTCATTACGCCATAGGTTAGATTAATCTCTCAACCTGTCCTTCCTTCTTTCTCCTACCCACATATACTCATTCTCTATCTTTCTCTCTCATACGCTCACGCAAATGCTATCTACCTTTCACATCCAATCTACTACTCCATCTTTTTCTCTCGCACCTCTCTCTCTCTTTCCCCTCTCGGTCTATTATTCTCTCACCTTCAACCTTGAGAGCGGATCACGGTTCGCTCTTTACATCTCTGTATCCCCAAACATGAGCGATTGAGTCTTGTGGGGTTATTGAAAATGAAAGAGGTAATGAAAAGACCTTAACTCAAACAATTACACCCTGGACGTGTCGCAATTCTGGATGGGGTCCTAATGTGTAATTGGTTTTTAAAAAACAATCAACATCTCATTAATCTTTGTGATGCCTTTGTGACACACTTGATGATGTGAGAGGCTTCCGAAGACCCTCGTGACATCAACACCGAAGATTTGTGGCTTTTCCTTGATGTCTGTTGTTGAAGCCATCTCTATGCTTGTTTGCTCTTACTCTTTGACAAAACTGAAGACATCTTATGCTGTACTTATTTCTTTTTTAGTTTATTATAGTTGACTTAAACTAAAACCAAAAAATGTGTTGCTTTAAATAAAATTAAATTAAAAACCGTAAACTTATTTTATTTCAGCTAGTTGCGAAATTAACATTTCTCATTTTCTTTTAGTTTAATATGATGTACTAAAATAACTACAACAGAAATTAAAATGAATAAAAAAACTATAAAGAACAAAAAAATACTAAAATATGAACACAATTCAAATGGAATTTATGAGAATATTAATATAACATTAATTAATATTGTCTGTTTTTGAAGCCATCTACATGTTTGTGTACTTAATTGTATGCTGTAGTTATTTTTTTTTGTTATTATAGTTTACTAAAATAAAACGTGTTGCTTTAAATAAAATAAACTTAAACTGAAAAAAAAATAATTCAATAAAAACCTTAAACTTATTTTATTTCAGCTAGTTTAACAACAATTAACAAATTAAAATTAATATAGAGAAATACAAAAAAATCATTTAAAATGAAAATGGAAAATATTTACATTATAAATCAATAATATTAGTATTATTGTTGTTATTTATATTTTTTATTAATTTATTTTTTTTATAGAATACAAAACATTATTATTATTAATGTGGTATTTTGTAGTTGTTTTTTTATTCATTAATTTATTTTATTTATTTATTTTTATTTTTGTTCTTGCTGCTTTTGTGATTTTCTTTCTTCTTTTTCTTTTCTGTAAAGCGTCTTTGAGTACTCAGAAAAGCGCTTGACAAATAAAATGTATTATTATTATTAGTATTATTAGTATTATTTAAACCAATCATGCCCATAGACTGTAAAAGATCATGCTGCAATAACTTTCAACTTTCACAGTTGAGAAACTATGTGCTACATTTATTGTATATTTATTTAAAGTTGATGTTTCTTAAAAATACTTTTTTCTGAGTATTTTTTTTTTCTCTTCCTGTTCACTAATGAGGTAAACAGAACTTTTTTGCTAGTTCCCAAGAGACCATAAATAGCTTTTAATTTCTCACAGTATTTGGATCTCATCAAATGAGTGTTATTCAGATATACCACATGATTAAAGATTATAAATATCATATGTTCAATCTTCTCTGCCACAGGTTAGAGATGAGGGGTGGGGGAGGATTTCATACATTTATGTATGACTATACACTTGCTTGTCTTCGGAGCAGATGGAAGTGCTAAATATTCAGCATATGCTCAACATGGAAATTAATGTGAAACTTTTGGATCAGTTACCACCATCAGTAGTGGTGATTTATCGGGCAACAAACTACATATTTAAAACATTTCCTTGCCTCCTGGTAAACAGTGGGCAGTCAGGAGTTCATTATCATTACGTGTTCGTTTAATCTATGTTATATAACTGCAGATGCATAAATGCTCATGGCCATATGCACAAGAAATGAGTCTAGTTCCTAAAAGAGGAACACTTTTCCAATTTTAATTAACAGAGAGTGACAGCTAACAAGAAAGGTCTCAGTTAATGTGCTTCATGTCCAATATTCTTAACTCATATTCCCCCTAATAATTGGGCTTTTGCTGATGTTTTATCCCATGACACGAGACCTTGGCGGATGCCCTCTGAAAGTAATATTCAGCAGACGATCTATAAATGGAATCACGTCGATGGCTCCAGATAAGAAAATGTTCTTCTGATATACAGATTATAACATTATCCCTGTGATTTTAATTTAGATACACAGAATATATTTTCAGAAAGATAAGAGCAATCGTGTGTGAAGTAGGAAAAAGTCTATTACCAGCCGCTATTTGGTATCATTCTGTGTCTCATTGTAATTTTATATTAGTTTCATAAGGTTACATTGCTCTCCTGAAACATCAGAGATATCTAATATCAATCCAACGTTATACAGTAATAATATTTTGTCTAAAGGATCCAGATTATCATAACGCTGACATGACATCCAGTTCACATCCTTCAAAAGGCATACGACTCTGTCACTCCTTGTTTAAAATTAATATGACTCGACCCAGAAATGTCAATAATGCACCACAATGTTTTAGAACATTTAGTCACACACACTTAATACAGGAAATGCATTGTGAGCTCACGGGGTGTTTTGGAATTCCGCGAGAGTTCTCAAACTCTTTGATGAAGTCGGATCCCCAAATGATTCCAGACAACATCTGTCCCTTCACTTTCCATTCCAGATAGTGTAACAAGCATATGGAATCTGTCTCAAGTTATTCTATTCTTTGTGAATACACTCCCAAAGCTTCCCCTACAAACCACCTTTATCTTAATGGAATGTCAACCCTTCGGGCATTAAAGGTTCTCATCCTAGAACCGATAACAAGAAAATGACAACATTTTCTTACGCTAGATATATTAAAACTGCTTTTTAGAAGAATTTTGATGTGGAACTGTATTTTCGATTACATAAGTGATATGGGTTTTTTTTTTTCTGAGACATTACCTCAAAATCTGTGCACATTTATAAAGTGTGTGAAGATAAACGAAAACGCTGGCGCTGACTTTTTTAAATAACACTGGCGGGGAAAAGTAAAAAATAGTAGAGCTGTCAAGCGATTAATCGCGATTAATCGCATCCAAAATAAAAGTTTGTGTTTACATAATATATGTGGGTGCACTGTGTATAATTATTTTGTATGTATATATATATATAAATACACACACATGCATGTATATTTAAGGAAAAAAAATATGATTTATATATAAAATATTTATGTTTATTTATAAATATATGTACAGAATATACATCAAAATATTTCTTAAATATATACAAGCATGTGTGTGTATTTATATATACTGTATGTATATATATATATATACATATATATATATAAAATAATTATACACAGTGCACCCACATGTATTATGTAACCACAAACTTTTATTTTAGATTTGATTAATCGCGATTATTAATCGTTTGACAGCCATATTAAAAAGACACGGAAGCGCTATTTATATGCACTGTTCGTGGCGCACTTTTGACCTGTGTTTTCCCATGCACATGTGGACTCTTGATCAGTAAGAACCAACTTAACGCTCTCTCTCTTTTGAATCAAACACAGAAGTGACTTAAACTGCAATTCATCGATTGGCCACTAGAGACAGGCTGCAAAATTAGCCACCTTTTAATTACTAATACAAATTTGTACGAATTGGTCATGTGATAGCGTTGATCAATCCCAAACACCCAACTTTACATCAGAAAAAAATGTGTTTGCAGCCTGGTACAAAAATTGGTTTTGGTTTATATATATATATATATATTATTTTTTTTTTTTTTAATTTAATTTAATTTAATTATATTATGCCTTAAAGTTCTGCATAATCAGGTGGATATACACTGCTATAATTGCTAGCCGTTTGTCTGCTGTCTGTTAGCCGTCACCTAACAGACAGCCATTTTTGACCATTTTCGTTTATCTGGGAGTGACGCGGTCCCATGATTACGACGGCCGGCTCCGCCCACTTTGGGCTTCAAAAATGCTCTTCAGAAACGGGTGATGTCACGGACACTATACGTCCGTATTGTTTTACAAGCTATGGTAAGAACCATAGCCTGTAAAACATGCATTAAATTGCATGCATTAAACTTGCATCAAATTATGCATTAAAGCTGCAGTCCGTAGCTTTTTTTGGGTTAAAAATTATCCAAAATAAAATTGAGAATACACAACCAGCCAGTGTTCAAAACAGCCACACACTCTCCTCAAACATTGGATTCATCCGCCCTGTGCCCTGCCGAGGCACAACCCACGTAAAGTTGATAATTCCGCGAATAACTGCAATTGCAGATTTCAAACAGAGATGGCGACAAAGATGAAAAACTGCGTACTGCAGCTTTAAAAAAAAAGATATCTAGGTTTCATTTAATCACTTAACGACATGAAGGTGAGTGAATTATGTTTCTTTATTAGGCAAACTATTCGTTTAAGGTATAAGGTGAGAAATTTATTTGAAAATGATTCATTTCTGTCTAAATCTTTAAGCAGTTCTTATGAGGGTACATTACTTAAAAGGCTTAGTCTGGGTCATACTTCTCTCACAGAATTTTCACCTCACTTTGCAGAGGTGTTTACCTCAACAAGTCTCGGCACTGGGGCTCAAGTCTGTCATTTTGACGGCTCTTTGATCTAAGCGTAGCTACGGATTTTAATACTTGATGCGCCATTAGCTGAGGATGCGAAGGTGAATTCTCCGTCTGAAATTAAAAACAGCCTCCGAATACCACTTCAATAATGCATTAATGCCCAGATTCATCCAGCTGTAATGGAATATTTTGCCATGGGCTAACTGTCTTGGCTTCTTGAATATCTTCTTCCTCCAAATGTGCTCAACTGTATGAGAGGCACGATCTGCTCATTTCTTTACTCATGATATCATTACGGGCATGATATATGCATGGAACTTTGAAAATTGTGTAGTCCTCTGCATTTGAAATTGTTATTTAAAGTTTACCCCAATAAATCTTTAGCAACTGACATTGAATATCCAATATCCATGTACGTGTTTTGTTTTTGTTTTGTTTTTCTGAAATGAATGCTTATTTAAAAAAAAAAAAAAATTGCACCTGCTGAATTCATTGAACATAAAATGAAAGGGAAAAACACATTTGGTTTTCTCTGATTGCTCAAGCTCCCTTGTGTTACACAACCAAATGAGCCAAGTCTCTTTAATCTAAGATTTGACATTCAGCGGTGCGAGAAAGTCACTGAACTTGAATCGCATTTGCATCTTTCTCATGATGGTTCAGATTAAAGAAACGAGATGATTGCGTGAAGTCCCCTGACATATTTTTTTTTAGGACTTACCTTCAGAATTAAAGGTAATCGTAAACCCGTGCTTCTCTGTATGTCCTCGTACATCAAAAGGTGTTTTGTCTGGTGAGGAGTACATTTGCATAAATAACAAACAAGCGAGCACACCACAGATGCGCAGTGTTTTGGAATGATTTGAGTGAATATGGATGAAAGACAAGGTTCGGGAAATAAGCATCTGGAATGTTCTACTCTGGTCAAGATGTTGCAGTTTGGATTAGCAATAAACTGAAGCTTGATCACTGCACAACATGTGTGCCAAATATCAAACATTTGCAAACTACAGTCAAATAAAGGTCAGTGTTGAATCAGAATTGAATATTTTTTTACATTTTAATGGACCCTTTTCACATTTTTTGGGAAATTATCAGTAATCAGAAAATAAAAAAAACAAAAATGTTTTACTTTATTTTGATGGTCCTTTAAAGGGATAGTTCACCACCCCAAACCCAAAATGATAATTCTGTCAGTATTTACTCACCCTCATGTTGTTCCAACCCCGTAAGACCTTCGTTCATCTTCGGAACACAAATTAAGATTTTTTTTATGAAATCTGAGAGCTGGATCACTCCTCCATACTAGTCCATAGGCTTCTTGAGGGATTGAAACTTTACGGCCTCAAAGTTATTAAAGACATCTCAATCTTAAATTTATCAAATGTCGAGAACTACTTTTTGTGTGAAAAAAAAAACAAAACAAAAACAACGACTTTATTTCACGTGTCACAGCCTACGTGTGACATTTAACTGACTAGAGGCCAAATGAGAAGGAAATGAATAGTTGAAATAAAGTCGTTATTTATGTTTGTTTTTGCACACAAAAAAGTGTTCTCGACGCTTGATAAAGTTAAAATTGAGCCACTGTAGTCACTTGGACTATTTTAACGATGTCTTTAATAACTTTTTGAGACCGGCAAATTTCAATCCCTCAAGAAGCCTATGGACTATGAAGGAGTGATCCAGCTCTCAGATTTCATCAAAAATATCTTAATTCAGCCCATTCTCATCCCAAGACATCATCTAACTGACGCTTTTGAACATACGTCAACATCCGACGCTTTAGGGCACCCTTTAACGTCAGTTAGATGCCGCTATCTAACCCTAAACCTACCCGCGTCATCTAACAGACGCTAAAGGTAAAGCGTCAGTTAGATGACGCCCTTGGATAGCGACATCTAACTGACGTTAAAGGGCACCCTAAACGTCGGATGTTGACGTATGGTCAAAAGCTTCAGTTAGATGACGTCTTGGGATGAGAATGTGTTGCTTAATTCGTCTTCCGAAGATGAACGAAGGTCTTACGGGATTTGGAAAAACATGAGGGTGAGTAAATACTGACAGAATTTTCATATAGAGATGTCAAATTTGCTGTCAGCCCCTCAGCCGTTGAATTAGAAACACTAGTTTTAAGTATAGTACAACACAAAGTATAGTTTTTAATACTTTTATACTTGAACAGCTTTTGTACGTTTATATATTATAGTATAACTTAAATGTTAAAATGTGTCATTAGTCTGTATAAAGGGATCATTTGAATTGAGTTAGCAAGCAGGGTGCAGAACCACATCAGTGTAGGATTAAAAAATGAATTTAAAGTAATGCAAATGTAATTGTAACTAAAAACTAAATTTGTCAAGACAAACTTTAAAAGTTGCCTTGAAGCTTTTTTTATAAGTTTGGATGGATCTATCTACTGTATCCATCTGGATGGAAGCACCAGTAAATTAGTCGCATGACATTTACACAGATGACTGACTTAAACCAACAACGCTCTATTAATTTAGAGTTAGAGGCGGGGTGGAAATAGGCATATAAATTTAAATTTCTGGATTTAATGGAAGAACAAAATGCTACAAAATTGTATGATGCGGTCACTTTGATAGCAATCCAGAGAAGCAGATCTGGTCATCGACTTTATTGTACAGTATGTGCACTTATATAAACTCAGAGTACTTACCTTACCTGGGTTACACGGTAACGCTTCCTTTTACAGTCCAGTTACCTATGTAAATACTGTACTTATTTTAGTAACTACAATTACTGGGTAATAACTAGTACTAACCCTGAACCTACCCCTAAACCTACTCCTGTTCCATGTACTTATCTTATATTAGCCAGTACTTTCTAGGTAAGTACACTACTGTAAGTACTGTATTGTAAAAGCAAGCGTTACCGGTTATACAATATAACTACATGGGTGTTGGGGTTAATACCTAGTTATTACCATTGTATTAAATTTAATAAGTACATGCACTTTGGGAATCAGTACTGTAAAATAAAGTGCTACCACTTCTCTTATTGTATAAAAATATGAAGAAATGACACAAATAATACTGTATCTTTCTAGGTTTGTGTTGGAGGGGTTCTGTAGAGATGCAATGACATTTATCTCATGAACAGTGGTCTTCTCAGTAGGGATCTCTCATCGGCTGTCCTCTACTGTTTTTGTGGGAAAACCGCAGCCTTCATCCCAGTTTCCTTGGACGGTGGATGTTATTTATGGACAGAAGCTGACATGAAACAACATGGAATGACTGTTTGAAAGGATACTGCACAATCTGGCCAAATTCAAATATCAATGCAAAGGTCAACTAAGTTTGATTTCCCTCTTGGAGCTCATGTAAAATTATTCTGAACGGACAGAATAATGAATTAATAGAGCTTCGCAGATGGAGGCGCGTGTCCCGACCAATTGAACAGAAAAAAGTCTCCTTTGTTGAAAGTGTCAGCTCCACATGAGAAAACACTCGTCATATTATTCCCTTCTGCAGAATGGCTGTGTGTTTGATTTCATTCGATATTCGGGCACAGCTGAACAGTGGCCTGTAAATGTCAATATCCCTGTAGGCTCTTGAGTTTGTGGTCAACAATCTGTCCTGCTGGTTCAGAACAAAATGCGGATAAACCGAACTGGTTTGAATTTCAAAAATGAAGTAATTATTGAGTCTCGCTGTGCCTTTATTAGCTAGCTCTGATTTTGAGGTGTGTCGCATATACGTTGTACAGTTGCGTAATAAATCTGTCCCTAGAGTTGTGTAAACCCTCAAGTGCATGATTCCAGGACACATAAGTAAGGGATAGTCATCGTCGCAAACTAAACTCTGATAGGGTACAGACTGCAGAGCAAAGCAGAGTAGCTTAGCAAATAAATGAATACATGAAATATTGATTTGAGTTGAAATAATGTCATCTTACTTTTAGATAAGCTGAAATATTACAATAAATCAGCAACATTACAAACATTCAGAGCTTAATAGATTACTTACAAATTACATGAGGAAAATAGCAATTTGATTACTTTTAGTATTAGATTACATAAATTATTTTTTTATTTATTTTTTAGATTACTTTTGACCTAACTTGTTCATCACAGAGATTTGAATGGGATTATTGTGTACCGTATTTAATAATAATAATAATAAAAAGAAAATATACAGTATATCATTCTTTTTCAACATCATAACGCGATTTTTCCAAATCTTATTAAGTAATACTGTTCTTCATTTAAAGAATCTCTGCCCACAGAATACGCAAAAAAAAAAAAAAAAAAAGGGACGCGGCTGTTTGACCTTTGCAAATTTGATGAATTTAGACTGGTTAAAATTTATTTTAAACACTTTTCCTGAACATTAAAACCGAAAGGTTTGTAAGATCTCGCTTTTGTAAGACAGTTCACCTCTCCGTATGAAAATGAACATGGACTACTTGGTGGGAATGCAGGTAACACAAATATGTCACTCCTTTACACAGTGTTAATCTCACAAAGCCACAGATGTAGGATGTGCCATCAGCAGATCTGAGCTGTGAGAACCAATGTCACAAACACAAAAGAACACATTACATTTTTTTTAACAGAGGGACTCTGTTGGGTGAATATTTCATCATCTTTTCCTCTTTCGCCTTTTCTCCGTTTGTCATAGACCACAATGGTGTCAGTGCACATTATTAACAAAAAGCTATATGAAATACTTCTAGCAATTAGGATTTTGGGTTGCATTCAAGCTGAAAGTAAGCCGTGTGCTGAAGATGTGTCACAATGCTTGTGTGCAAACTGAAAATTCTGCTTGTAAAAAGGATTACATAATTCCCAGAGTCAATACTCAAATGAAATGGCATATTAAATTGATATCTAATAGCAAAGTCACTAGACATTTCTAGTGCACCATCGGGACTACGAAATATCCAAAAGGTGTTCTTGGATTGTTGTAAATAAAATCAGACTTTTCACCCCCTGCAGGTTTGATATTGAACACTGTTTGTCGCACAACCTGTTGTGTTTCCATTTTGGCCCATAAGGCCAGCTGCCCTGATTCACACCTGCCAATTCATTTGGGTGTAAATAACAACACCAGCGAAATGCTGTATTTTTACTGGCCACTTTAATGTGTCCTAACTAAGTGCAAACCCGACTCCTGCAGCCAAGAGCAGTGAATCACGACTTGACAAGCCACAGAATTGGCAATTTTGGAGACTGTTGGTAACAAAATACGTTCATGCTTGCAAATTACATTGTTTCGTGAGAACTAAATACACTGTGAATTGTAAATCCAATCGCTTAATCTTAATATTGGACATAATTACTTTTAATAAAATAGAAGAGGTGTTATTTTAAGATTCAGAAATGCCTTGAAGGCAGTGATATTTCAGTTTGATTACAATTTAAGGCTTTAAATGAAAATTCATTTGTATTTTAAGTCAGCTGCATGGTTGAAGAGATGTAACTTATGCAGATCGTTAAGCTTCTATGGCAAGCCGTTTTAACTTTCATTCATTTCCAGGATGTGAATTATTGATATCATCAATTCAATTCTTGATATCAACAATTCAAATTTTTGATATCAACAATTTAGTTGTATTTTCACTAGTGAAATTTCACCATAGGCTGCCATTCAAAATAAATTGCTGATATCAATAAATAAATTGTCACTAGTTTGCAAGTTTGTACTAGTAAAAATTATAATTTTTGATATCTGAAAATGTATTTCTGATATCAATACTATTTCAGATATCTAAAATGGCTTTGTTACTAGTAACAATCACATTCATGACATTAACATTGTCACTAGTAAAAATAGAATTATTGATATAAAAAAATGAACATTGTTACTAGTAACTATCCAATTGTGGATATCAAGAATAGACATTTCAACTAGTAACACTTGAATTCTTGATATCAAAAATAAAGGTTTTTACTAGTAATAATTTCTGAAATGTGAAATTGGAATTTCACCTAGTAAGAAATCAATTCTTGATATCAATAATTGGTTTTGAATGGCAGCCTATGGTGACATTTCACTGGTGAAAATACAATTGTTGATATCAAGAATTTAATTGTTGGGTGGGGGGTTGCGTGGGGTCCTAGTAGCATACATTGTGAGGCCAAATGTTAATATTGATATATATTATTACCAGTACGATATTAATATGATATGATATATATATATATATATATATATATATATATATATATATATATATATATATATATATATATATATATATATATATATATATATTAATACCAGTAATTTTTGACCTTGTTTGGACATTTTTCTTTGGTCTCCATGAGGAAAACAGCTTAAAAAAATCATATTATAAAACGGTTAGTTCCAGTCCTTGATTCTGATTGGTCAATAGCTGTGTTTTATTCATGATACAGCACAGCCTTGAGGCCCTTATTCAGTAGATTACCTAAATTATGTTGTTTTTTTTTTTAAATGTAAACATGTAGAAAGTATTTTTTGTGAAGAATGTGTAGGGGTAAAGTTAGGGTTGGGAATATACAGTTTGCAAGTATAAAAATCGGCATAAAACATAGAAACCCAACATTGTCTAGCAGCGTTAAACATTTTTCTTCCTCTGCAGCGCTGGTCTAATGAAAGGACTACAAGCCTCATTTCTCTAATGTAGTTTGGCAGAGCTGTGAGACATACATTAGAGAGTGCAGACAAGTGGACACTGTATGGTCACTGTGGGGCTTTGTAAAGTGAAGGCAGTAATTCTGAGTAAACAGGAAAGAGTGAAGGTTAGTGATGAATGTCTCAAAAGTGAATCAAGCTAGTTGAGTGTTGGTTAAAGATCTGAACCGACAACCTCTAAACAACTCTGGTGAACAATGACCTGAAGAGCTCCTTAAAGGCATGCTTCACCTCTGGAAAGATGAATGTGTATTTAAAATGGGTCATTTATGTAGAAGAAATGTGAAATTATTTTTGAATAGACTGAGAAAAGCCAGAAAATGTGTTTTTGGCTTATGTGGATGAAAGACAACAACTCCCAGAATGCACTTGCTTCGCTGCCCTAGGAGGCCACGCTTACAGGTAACAGAGCGCAGTAGTTAAACAACACGTCTAGTGAGTCTGCCCGAAAATGTGTTTCGAGATCGCCCAAAATGTCAGGGATTCGGCTTTTGCGTAATTGATAGGCTATGTCTGTGTGTGCAGAAGCTGTGTGAGCGACATTGATTACATCCATTACTCGAGTCAAAACAAATCATCAGCCCTTGACTGATCAGCAAAAAACTATTTTGGATTTAGATTTGAAAATATAAATAGTCTTTATTACATAAATGTAGGCCTAAATACATCACACAAGCAACATTCATACAAATATCACTCCAGCAAAAGTTTTCAAATATGTGCCGTTTTGTTACTGAATTAATCGTTTTCGAACAAATCGGTTGAGTAAATGTTTCAATGACTCATATAAAGAAAGACACTTCGTAAATCAGCGTTTCTGAATGAACTTCTTAAATTAATCAATCAATGTTTTACATATAAAGACAATCCTTGTATCCGAATATGCTTACATCGGTTCTGGATCTGGGCTGGCACAACGTTGCTTTCTGGTTGACAACATGGCCGATGTATACGTCCGAATTTTATTTATGCTTCGCACATTCATACTAAATAGAAAATACTTAAATAACAGTCAAGAAGTAAGTTTTCGTATTTTCAAAAGTTCATATTTTGAAAAAAAACAACAACATGAAATTGTGACGATTTCAGACGCAGCACATCGCTTGCCGCCACCTACTGGTGTAACTATGTAATTCCCTTCCGCTAATATACAGACTTGCTGAAAGTCTCAGAAAAGCAGAGTGGTTAAACAGTGAACAGTGCTGTTATTTCAACACTTTTGAGACGCTTCTCGACAGTCAGATTTTAGGACCAAATTTTAGATCGCTCTTTTGGGCCAAACTAAATAATACCTCTACCTCCTGTGGTTGGGTGCCAAGCCTCGATTACCTTGAATGTACAAAACTGCTTTGTACAAATCTCGAAGTGTGCAATTTGCAGAGGAATGTTTTCATGATACATTTTCATCATATCTTGAAGCACAGTTTGCGCTAAACAAATAACACAGAAGGAGGGAATTACATGGGTTGACTGTAGAATCAAACATTAAGGTTATTGAAGAGGATATTTGAACAGATATCTCTGAGCGCTCAACGGGAGTGTTGCTACTAGTCAGTCCTCTGAGGCCGCAATCATGTCCCATCCAGCTGAGCACATCTGCATCTGTCTCTATAAAACGAGGAGCCGGAAGTGATGTCTCAGATCACCCGGTGTGTGTGCTGCAGTGCCCATAAATAGAGTAGTAAATGTAATTATGGTGTAGAGGGAGCGCAGGTGCCCGTGGTTTGATGTGTGTGTGTGCGCGCTCTCACAGGTCTCGCCCATATGCCTTCACACAGATGTGTACTCTGTAGACACTCTGATATGACTGTTCCACAGAGACCTGTGCTCCAGCTGGGAGAGGTGTTGGCAGGTTGTGTGTGTGGATGCTTTCACCATCATAGCTTACAAGCTGGTTGATTATTTATGCCTCAAAGTAGGTGCAGTAAACTTTGTTTACTTATTTATTTCCATGTCATTTGGCCTTTTCAGTATGAGTGTCACCAGGCATGATGTTTTGGACTAAGGATTCAGGTTTTTTTTTTTTTTTTTTTTTTTTGAAAGAAGTATTTTATGCTCACCAAAGCATTTATTTGATCAAAAATACAGTAAAAGTGTATTATTGTGAAATATTATTGCAATTTAAAATGAGTTTTGTCTATCTAAATATATATTAAAATGTGATTTATTCATTTAATGTCAAAGCTGAAATTTGCAGCAGCCATCCAGTCTTTATTGTCACACGATCCCTCAGAAATCAGATCATTCTCATATCAGAATGTTTATCCGCATATTGAGTTTATACTGCTTATGTACTTATAACATTTATTTATGTATTTATTCTTGAATGATTATTCTCCTTATTTTACTCTTACACTGTAAATTAATATGCTTTATCTAATCAATAGAATTGTGGCAACAGATTACAAGCAATATTATTAATTAAATTTAACAAATTAGAATTGAGTAACAATTAATCAAATTATTCCTTAAAAGTTAACCATTTAAAATGATTTGATTAATTATTACTCAATTCTAATTTGTTAAATTTAATGAATAATATTGCTTGTAATCTGTTGCCACAATTTTTTTTGATTAGATAAAGCATATTCATTTTTACAGTGTATTTATCTTCTATATATATATATATATATATATATATATATTTGACATATATTTTCTTATTTTTCTTTATAAAAATGCATTGTGCTGAGAATGAAGAGCCTGATTTCACCAAGTGCAACATGTTCATGGATCATCCAACAATCTAAACAACCAATCAGATTTGAAGTACAAGTTTACAGTTATTGTCAAGTTTAGAATTACAACCAGGGTTAGGTGCTTCTAAATCAGCCTTATTCGCCTATATAAAAAAATTAATAAAATCCAAAATCTGATTAATAAAAATGATCAGTCAGTTTGTTAAAGCTACACTGTTAAAATTATAACATAGCACTGACATGTTAGTATTAAAATCTGTTAGCACCAGACTAATGCAAGAACACACAATAAGTCTGTACAGCGGGATAGCATGATTGCAAACTTCCATAATACGTTTCTAGCTATATGATGCATAATTTCCTAGTGGTACTGAAAGACATGACAGCACATAAGATCATTGTCCTGTTTCCGTAGGTGTTGTGAATAAACCTCAGGGAAACATCACGGCCACTGTTGTGACATAAACAGGCATCCCAGCATGCTCAGCTAATGAGAATGCAGGCTCTGTCCGCTTCTCTGTCTCAGACACACAAGTTCTTTGCGATCAGTGTGGACAAAGTCCTGGAAGACTGCTGGAAGTCTCAGCTGAACTGTCTGCACCAGCACCTGCTGTCGAGTGTTCGTCTCACACTGTACCTTTATTAGCCTATGTGTGTGCACAGAGAAGTGCTTCATGTGATGGTGACATCTGAATAAATTGATGTTGTAATAAAAAACAAAAAACGTAGGTAAGGTTGTCGAGTTACTGGTGCAATCAAGTTTTAGTGCAACTGTCGCTCATATCTTTAAGTTGTTGCGCTTGCTATTACGCCATGATGTCTGGATCACCTTCATATATGCATTCAGGCTATAGAGTACGTACTGTTTTAGTGCTTGCTAAGTACGTACTTATTGAAATTAAGCACCTGCTCAGTTAGTATGCGGTTTGGAACGCTGAAGGACTTGCTTAGCTGGTTCAGGTGTGTTTAATTGACCTATGGCTAAGCCACGCCCCCTCCACTCACTCGGACAAACAGTCAACATTCGGGGACAGACACTATGGCAGCCGCCACAGTAGGAGACATTTCACAGGAGGCAATGGGCTATATGCACGCATAAGTTCCACATTTGACGCAAGGATGCTCGTCTATTTCCGGTTGTGTAGATTAAAGCGGAGGAAAACCGGAGAAAACGGGATTATGGCAGAGTCTTCAATATTTACTGTCCTCCCGTCTTTGAAACGAAACGTACATACGTTTAGATGTAATTTTATATACAGTTATGTTTATTTGATATAATTTTAAAAAGAAGCATAAACACAACGAGGGGTGTCTGTTTTATCTGTTTTTGTGACTAACGTTTCATTAGTATAACCATGGAGTATAAAATTCAATATAAATTCTTGCTATTGCATTGGACTCTATGATCGGCGGAAGTTATCGAGCATCCCTAATGCTTCACCGGAAATACCGCCGTGCATAGAGCCCATTGGTGATTTTTGGAGACAGAAAGATTATATATCACCTTGAAGTCACCTAAAGGGCCTTAATTAATCATTGGAGGGTTATATTTACTATTTTATTGTTGAGAAGGTCGATGAACAACTTCAGCTCCAGGTAAAAATGTACAGGTCACAAACCGCATATCGTTGCCGTCACCATTTGGTGCTACTGTATACAGTATTTATATGAATCATTCAGCACAACATTGTTATGTTTGTTATCTCGGTTATTTACAGATACGTTAATGAAGCTATAAGTGACTTAGCAGCTAGAAGCTAACGTTAACGTTTTCTAATGTTAGGCTAACGTTAGCCTAACTTTTATATTAGAGATTTTAAAGATAACGTTCAAATACGTTGTTGACTTAACTTAGATCAGATGTAGACATCCTTGTTTAATTTATCCACGTTTAGTTGGTGTTGTGGTCTACCGCAAAACTTAATCCAGAGCAGACACTTATCTCGGTTGAGATGTGGCTTGGGAAAGGATAAAAAAAAATACACACCGTCGCCCAACCTCTTGGGAACCTAGTGTTGGAATTGCATTTTAAACTTAAAATGACAAGAAAAAACAAATGAAAACTGACTAACTGCAATGCATTTCAATGGACGTGGAAGCAGAGAATGTCCGAGTGTATTGGGTTAGATGCGTAAAACTAATCACCCCCCTTTAACAGCAATGGCTGGAGATCAGTCTTTCACAGCATTGTGGTGGATTTTGACCCACTTTTCTGTGCAGAATTTCTTCAGCCACATTGGAGGGTTTTCAAGCATGAACTGCCTCTTTAAGGTCCTGCCACATCACCTCAAATGGGGTTCAAGTAAGGGCTTTGACGAGACCACTGCAACACTTTAATTGTGCCTTTTTTGAGCCGTTCAGGTGTGAATTTACTCCTATGCTTTGAATCATTACTGTCTTGCTGCTTGAGCTTCAACTTACAAACTGAATATCAGATATACTCCTTTAGGATTCTCTGGTAGGAAAATGCAGTTTCTTCAATTTTGTTCTTGGCTCTTTTGTTACTTCTTGGATGAGCCACTTCTGGAAAGGTTTGTTACTGTTCTTTTTTTCATTTGGAGATTTGGGATATAATCGCCCTGTGATTCTTGTTGTCCAAGAGCATAATGAATTTGTAATCCCTCAGAGATGGATATATTTAATTCATTTTCATCCTCATTATTTCTGGAGTTTCTTTCACCTTTGGCATGGCGTTACCATTTTAGACCTTTTAACCAACTTCATGCTTCTTCTTCTTCTTCTTTGTCGTTTTACGGCGGTTGGCATCCAACATTAATGGTGCATTACCGCCACCTACTATCCACAAGTTTCCTACGCCCCATGAGGCCTTGCGTCAAAAGTGGGCGCGACTTCCGGTTGGAAGTAAACAAAGCGCGACTTGACATGCTTAACACTCGTTCATTCAACAGTTGACAGTCATTCAAGTGATAGCGATCCAAACTAGCTAACGATGTGGGAACACAACCTCAACGAAATTAAAAAGGGTGAAATAACAGTACCTTTACCCTCCGCAGTCGTTCATTGGGAGTATTATAATAACATTATTAATTATCAATACTCATCAAGGCATGGTGACAGACAGATGTGCGAGCTGACAAACAATTCAAGTAAAAAAATACACACTTAGTCATTGTGCTTTGGAGTTTATTCAAAATTATAAACGAATGTGCTGCTTGAATACATTACTGGCACATTTGGTATTCTGTCAACACAGGCTTTGATCCTGAGTTTAGGTGTAACATCAGTAGCGAACAGCCAATCACATGCTGATAGAGTTTATAAAATATAAAGAATTTAAAAAAATGTACACAGGAAGATTCGTCGTCTTTTGGGAGGTGATGGAAACTAACGTTACAGTCGTTGGCAGGATCAGAGACGGGCTCTGGCAGGATCACTCGTTTTCAGCTTATGTTCAAAACAATCACGTTTAAGCCACTGAACTAGTTTAGTCCAGTTATACATACAACCGCGAACACCACATATTGTCCCTGAGCTCCGTAACGACATCTCTCATAAAGATTTGCGTCTTTAAATAGTAAAATAATTCTCCGAAAAACAGCTAGCATCTTCGCTAACTAACACACAAAATACCATTGGAATGCTACTTCCGTCGCGTCACCGGAAGTTTCACCCACTTTATTTTTTACAGGAGCGCCCCTCGGAAACTTGTGGATACCAGAGTGTGGACCGGAGATAAAGTAAATACATAAATAAACCATCAAACTAAAATTAACTTTTTTTTTAAATATATTTCAATTTTTTCCTTCTTAACAAAAGAAAGTAAATAATAAGAATAATACCAACTTCATGCTGTTGTTAAAAGTCCCTTTTAAGTGTTGATTTGATTGAACAGAGCTGCAGTAATCAAGACTGATTGTGTTTGGTCCAGCTGAACCACATTAATGCAGTTGCATAGATTTTAAGAATACTGGGGCAAATCCATTCTCACACAGGGCTAGTTAGTATCGGGATTTTTTTTCTCATTCATTTTCATGTGCTTTGTGTTTACTCAGCTTGCCTTTGTTTTATGGTTGGTTTTAATTTCTGAATCACTTTAGAATGAGATGTACACAAAACAGAAGAAATCAGGATGGGGGTAAATACTTTTCCCCTGCTCATATGATCACTGTATTGTCTTCTTCTTATCTTTGCTGTAATTTATGTATTTTTGTTCAATTCTAGGATGAACTCAATAGGCCAACAGCACTGAAATCCTCACAAGAACAAATTTAACACTATGAAAACAGTTCAACAGATCAGGGTGAGGAAACAGAATCAAAGTCATTTTCATAGCTGTATCCCTCTGTTAATATAATAGATTCCAGTTTATTATTTCTGTAAATGACAAGCAGCAATCGACTTCTGGATCTGTTACATATGTCGGGTATCCGAGTTTATCTTGGCTATGAAATGAATGATGTGAAGTGGCCATTGAGATGATTTGAAGTGAATTGATTTCAGTCTCAAGCTGAGCACACACTCTCAGAAAATAAAGTACATAATTGTATCTTTAGGGGTACAATGGCTTGTCATTGGGGCTGCAGATTTTGTACCCTTGTGGCAAAACTTTTATTTATTTCCTTTATTTGAAGGTTATTTCAACGCTATTCAAGTATAATGATACGTTAAACTCTACCATAACTAATTAAGGAATCATTAAAACCTATAAAAAACAACTTTCTCAAAAATAAATAAATAAATAAATTAAAATAATGGCTTAGCAGCGTCTGTCTCTTGATATTGTACACAGCAAAAACTCCAGTGTTAAATATGGCTCAAGAGTGTTCAATATGAGTGTTAATTTAACATTCAAGAGTGTTAATGTTAATGAGCTCATTAAGTGATTCATTGAGTGATGATTGACCATTATTGAAGTAAAAAATCTATTTTTTAAGACACCGTGATCAGTGATCAGTGTTTGCTTTAGTTAAACTGTTAACATTAGATTTTGTTTGGCTGTTGTATCTGAGTTATAACTGCCAGATGAACAAAGAGAAAATCTGATCAGGTGTTAATGTTTTGATATAATCATAATTTGTCCTGAATCACTGAATTCATTTAGGAGTCTATACATATATGTTCCTTGAGGTCCAATAATAAGCCCTATGGGGTACATTAGTGTAGATTGTGCCTTGGGGGACAAAAATGGACTCCTACTTTACCCCTTTTTCTTACAGTGCATGCTCATCAGATTAAATGAAGAAGCTGCTACAATCACTGCACTAAAGGGGTACCAGGAGCAGAAGAAGCATATGATGAAGGAGAAGCTGGAGGAGATGATGAAAGCCAGTGATGTCTGGTTTCAGATCATTGGTTCAATGATTGAATTCTTGGTCATAAATGGTGTGTTTGTTCTGCAGAAGTTTCCAGTCTCAATGGAAAGGTGAGCGATCTGCTCCTGTCTCTGGTTCTGATCCAAAGCCACAGCAGTTCTTACTCCTGAATGTTCTTCCGGAGTCCGGAGCTCACAGCCGGATCCACAGATGGCTTCTTGGGCTTTGATTCGTGTGCCACGTTACTTGGGCAAAGTGCCGTTCAGAGTCTGGAAGAAGATGCAGGACATTTTCCAAAACAGTGAGTCTGACTTCAGAAAGCCTTCATGACACAAACTGACAGACAGACAGACGGATGTATTCATCACTGCAACAAATTTCTGTAGTTTTCACCGCATTATTACTGTAAAATGAGCAATGTTTCTGGTCAATCATGGTCAATTTTCAACGACGGGTCATTTTTTTGCTATGATTTAGAATAGGGGAGAGTCGGGTAAAGTGAGACATTTTTTTTTTACATTTGCTCTCCTCTAAGCGAGCTAAAATGATAAAATCAGTAAAATTCACATATTTCCCATTAATTAATTAATTCAGGATGTTTCCTACCAATGGAAATGATCTGAATGTATTCAGGACAAAGGGCAGTGAAAATATGATTTTTTTTTTTTTTTTAAAGTGTTCTTGTGTCTCATTTTATCCCATGTGTAAATCAAGGGGGTAAAGTGAACCAGCTGGGGGTAAACTGATCCACTTACTTTTTATCAGAGCCCTATAGCTCCCTGGAAAGCAGATGTAACGGAGGCCAGCTAGTAGTTGCTGTGCGAGTAAAACTCACTCCCCGATCTCAATAGGCGCTCTAGCGACAGACGCTAGAGGCTGCAGTCTTTAGCCTCCTTGCTAGAGCGCCCGACTCTCACGCCGGAGACCTGGGTTCGAGGCCCGCTCGGAGCGGGGCGAGTAGGACCCGGGTGTGAGGGGTTACATTGGTGCCGTGACCCGGATGAGAGTGAGGTTTAGGGGGGTGAGTGTAACGGAGGCCAGCTAGTAGTTGCTGTGCGAGTAAACCTCACTCCCCGATCTCAATAGGCGCTCTAGCGACAGACGCTAGAGGCTGCAGTCTTTAGCCTCCTTGCTAGAGCGCCCTACTCTCACGCCGGAGACCCGGGTTCGAGGCCCGCTCGGAGCGGGGCGAGTAGGACCCGGGTGTGAGGGGTTACACAGACGACTGGTGTCAGTCAGGAGTGAGTAAAGTGAAAAAGGTAGTTGCCGTCAAACACTGATGATAAAAGTGAGTGTGAAACTAATGACAGCACTGACAGTGATCAGAGGGAAATATCTGATGTGTTTGATCAACAGGACGAGTGTCATAATTCATACCTGTGTTGGGTTCACTAGTGATCATTATATGAACACTAGAATAAAAGCAGCGGTTGAGTGTGTCAATCAACCTCTTCCTGGTAATTCAGAGAGATTTGATGAGGCTCTCGTTGATTCAGAGGGTTATGCTGGGATGTGGAGGTTAAAGAGAGTTCATGGTGGAGTCTAGAGCAGCAAACCAGAGGAAAGGAGAGGATTTCTTTAACACTGATGTCTGGGGAGTGGCATGCGTGTGAGAGTGTATCTAGACAGCCCATTCTCACCGCCAAGGCGTCACCTAACTGACGCCTTGGGAAGCATTTGGACATGCTTCAATATCTGACGCTTTAGGCGCCCTTTAGCGTCAGTTAGATGACGCCCTAGGATCGCGTGTACCCTACCCCCACCCCACACCTAAACCTAACCGCGTCCTCTAACAGACGCTTTCCTTTAGCATCAGTTAGACGACGCCGTAGGATCGCGTCATGTAAGTGACGCTAAAGGGCGCCTGAAACGACAAATATTGAAGCATGGTCAAAGGTGACGCCTTGGAGTGAGAATGCGTTGATCTAGACTATGACAGAGGAATAGTTTCATTCTCCTCTGATAGAACACACGTCTACACACATTCACAACCACCTTCACTCGCATTCTTTCCATTCTTCTGGTGTTTGCCCTCTCTTAGCGTTCAAAAGTCAGTAAGTGTTACTCCTCTAAGTCTGGATCTTCCTACTTTCATCATGTTTCCAATTTTGAATCCATATCACATGAGTAAAAGTGCCTGAATATCAGGACGGTGGCTGTGATTGGGCCGAGATGATCACATGACTGATATCTACAGCAACACCCAAGCTCTCATGTTGCTTTTATACAACAGATCAATAAACTCGAAGTTTTCATTAATATTACCTGATTATTTCAGTGAAGTGTGTCTGTTAGTTAATTTCTAAAGTTTTCACATTAATTAGGCTATTAATAATTGTAGATCATAATTTGTACTTGTATTAAAGCAAATCACTGAAGCAGTTACAATACTTCTAGTCTTACTTCTACTTCTATTTCTATATTTTCAGCGTTTGTTTAACATGAGACTAAATGAACATTTATTTCAGTTAGAGTTTAAACAACCAGATCTCACGGCAATTCGGACGAATTTTACGAGGTGGCTAGTTCGTAACAATTTGTATGACCTCACTTATACGAATTAGTAAGATTTTTGCTAAATCGTTTATATTTTACGAGTTGGCCAATTAGTATGAATTCGTACAAGTGACCTACCCCTAAACCTGTCCATCACGTGGGTTTAGACAAATCGTACAAGTGAGGTTGTATGAATTAGTACGAATTAGCCACTTTTTTTAATCACTCGTACGAATTCGTACAAATTGGTTGCGAGATAGCGTTGGATTAAACAATCATTTGTTCATTGAAGTAAATAAATGTAAAAGCCTTTTCTCTGCGTATTCATGCGCAGAGTTTTGCAGAGTTTTCTCTGCAAGCTGATATTTACATGTGTAGCGTGTCTGGCGGACCGTGACTCCCTCTTCATTGCGAATGCAGGGAGGAAGTACTGATGCATGAAGCTCCTGCTCCTGTAAGCACAAGTCCCTCAGAGCATCTGTTCTGAGATTATAAATGAGGCAGCCAGTGCCACAAGGACAGAGGAACTATTGATGGACTTTTGATCAAACTAGTCAACACAAGCACATGGAGGAGTCTGCTGTCCGAGTGGAGAGAGAATAACAAAAAAGCAATAGCTATGATCTGCAATGGCTATTATCCCAGTCAAATTAATAATCAGACAGGTATGTGATAAACTGTTCCTTCAACAGTTTCTGGAAGGTAAATTTACATTAAACTCTGTGGAAAACGGAGAGAAAGCCATAGGCGTTTGGAACAACATTCCCCTTAAGCTTAAATTATACCTAAAAAAAAAAAATATTTTATGCAGGTCAAGCCAATAGATGATCTAGACTAGAGTAAACAAACACATGATTGGCTGTTTTATCTGTACAACCTCCCATTTTTTTTCCCATTCAAAAAAAGGTACCGACAACATATTCTGACTGCAAAAATATATTTCATTTATCTCAAAATTCTAATTGAAGAGTTCAGATGCAAAAGCCTCTAAATGCCATTTGAAATTTTCTTCTTTAATGATGATTTTTATCAAACTTGTATATTTAAGTTCAGTAATTTCACTTAAATAACAATTAATAGGTAATCTTCATTGCCATTTAAGTGAAATTACTGAACTTAAATATACAAGCTTGATAAAAATGATCATTTTAGAAGAAAATTTCAAATGGCACTTAGAGGCTTTTGCATCTGAACTCTTCAATTATTAAAATTATTAAAATACGTTGGGTCAGTATGATTTTTTTTATGTTTTTGAAAGTCTCTTATGCTCAATAAGGCTGCATTTATTTAATTATGAAAGACAGTAACACTATGAAATAAAATTATGATTTAAAATAAAAAAATATATATATTTTCAAATGTCATTTCTCAGTTCAGAATTCTTGTTATTATCAATGTTGAAATCAGTTGGGCTGATTAATATTTCTGTAAAAAAAAAGGGTGATGCATTTTTAAAAGAAGTTTATTATGAGCCCAAAATAATTATTGCTACTTTAAAATGACAAAAAGTTGTAGTTTCCAACCTTTTTTTTAATATCCAGATCTAATAATGTGTGAAACCAAACATTAAAGCATTTTAATGACAAATACAACAGAAAGTTTTCAAAATCCACAAACAAAATATTTGTCAGTTTTGCCACCAGAATAGTCATTTATAGTTGGTTATTTATGAACCAAACTCCTAATAAGTCTAAGCTCATTAAAACAGATATAGATTTTCCAGAGCTGAAATATCAAAACAATAATCAATTTCAGTGGACGTAAAAACCTTTTTATTTATTTTTACATTAAAGCTTTCTTCTCAGGGGATCATTTGTTGATTCTATGCTTTTATTCTGGCTGTGTTTTTAACGTCAATGTATATTTGATCTGCTTCAAATGAGATATTACAAAAACCCAGTACACAGCTGCTGACAAAACAATAAATCACCAGGGGTAATCAGCCCTGGTTCAGCTCAAGAGATTGTCCTCATTAACTGACCCTAGACCAGTTTTCACTACTCAAAGTCAAACTGAGTGATTCGAAAATTCACAGAAAACCATAAAATCCAATCATGGATCGAACGAAGTGGGCACTTTCACCACATTTCCCACCCGCAGAGGGACTTTTCTCCATCAAATCTAACTTTTTATGCTTTCTCTTTTTTCTGGTATTGATCAGAAAGGAGGCAGATGACAGCTAAAATAATGCTTTTTTGAGGCTTGAGCGAGCGTTTCAACAGAGATGAATTACATTGTGTGTTATAAATGTCCCACAGAACGCCTGTTGGGTCCCACCCGGAACAATCTATTTGTAGAATGTCAGGAAAAAAATTGGGGATATAAATCTTTGGATTGTAAGTAGCAAATCGGGAATAATCATTGAAGTGAATCTGCTTTCGATGGGGGTGGCGCATGGGTGTTTTTGGACTTTATGCTTTGTGTTTTTGGATTGCATCTGTTAGCAACAACATTACGATTAGTCGGTGTCCTAGCCAAACAGTTGGAAGACTCGGGTATGAATCTGATCTGACAGGATTAAAATGTCATGCAATCACAATGCAAGTCTATTCAGTGCCTATATCGTGTCTGTAGGTTTTGTTTCACATTCATGTTTATAATCATGTTCAAGTCAAATGAAATTCTTGACCTATGGCTAAGTCACGCCCTTAAACGCGATGATCCAATCAACAATAAAATAATAAATATAACCCTCCAATGATTAGTTAAGGCCCTTTAGGTGACTTCGCCTGTCCCTGAATATTGACTGTTTGTCCGAGACTCTGAGTGAGTGGAGGGGGCGTGGCTTAGCCATAGGTCAATTGACCCTTCGCAAGGAGCTTGATTGACAGGTGATTTGACCAATCATACTTCGCTATCCGTCATTTTGTCCGACAAAACAGTCAGAAGAGTTAGTAGATTAACATGGGGGGATTTGCATACCAAAAATTTATTTCAAAGTGAACTATCCCTTTAATAAGACAATGTACAAGCATCATAGCATAAGAAAGAAAATCCTTACAAATGGAACCTTGTTACTTTCTTACCAATTTTGCCAGACCTTCAATTCTCAGATATACATTACATTCGCAACACACACCACACCTCAGAACATCAGAATTAGCTTTTAAATGAGTGTTGGCGTCTTTGTTACCTCTGCTTCTGTCTCCGCACAGTCAGCAGTCACTGTGGGTTGACTCTAATATGTGATCGGCAGCAATTACGCATGTCTCCTCTGATGCACAGCTAATGGGACTGGATGAGACCCAGTCCAGCTCCTCTGCCTGATCGGAAATCAATTTCACTTTTACAACCCTACATAAATTCCAATACAGCGAGCCAGGACTGCTGAGAAGATACTCAAGCATAATGTCATTGGCGAGAATCATGAAATATTTCAGCACACCTCTGGAGCTGGCTTTATTTATTATTTTAACGCAAAAATAAGGCATAAAACATAAACTGAGGCAAGAAGCTATACTGCGCGGATGAGTCCTATTATAAGAGCCGACTGGGAAATAATCAGCTGAAAGCTCTGTTACAATGTCATTTCACTTTACAATGACACAGAGTCTATCTATTTCTGTGATGGCAAATGTATAGGTTCTTATACATCGGTAACGGTCATTAAAGGGATAGTTCACGTTGAAATTAACTTTTGGTATGTTTTAGCCTCAAAGGAATCCAAGATGTACAGGTAGGTGTCTTTGTTTCCGCAGTAGTTTTACGTCAAACCGTTCTTGTCTGTCAGTCATACTAATGGAGGTCTATGGTCACCACCTCAAAGAGCATGCACAGAGAAGTCCAAATTAAACATGATTTACTGACTCGTAAAATAAGTACACATTGATGGCCTAAGACACGAAACAAGTGGTTTGTGTGAGAAAACAAACAGTATTTATATTGTTTTTGCCTTTTGCAACCACAAAGCGCCCACTCCCTCAGATCACTTGGACGTGGCTGTGGTTACAAGAGGTAAAAATTATATAAATACTGTCGGTTCTCTGTTCGTGTACTTACATTTACGAGTCATTAAATCATGTTTAATCTGGACTTCTCTGTGCATGCTCTTTGAGGTGGTGACCATAGACCTCCATTATATGACTGATAGACAGCAACGGTTTTGAAAAATTGAAACTACTGCGGCAACATCTTGGATGCCCTTGAGGTAAGCTAAAACATACCAAAAAAATAATTTCAACATGAACTATCCCTTTAAGTCCGATTCATCACACGTTAACCATGTGTACAATTCACACTTTAAATGTATTTGGTGGTTATCACTTCTGAGTCTTGCAGCAGCAAATAATTAAATCATTAATTGAGCCGATTCGTTCAAAATACTTTAGAATAAATTTAGAATAATCTGGATTCATCAGCATTAGAACAAGGATAAGATGAGATTCATGTTGTAAATTTATTATTGAGGATTTCTACTCTTACTCATTACTGCCTTGCATAATGTGGATATGACCTAACAGCATGTGACTGGGGACAAAGTTTAACTGGAAATTTATGTCAAGGAAACCTCAACAAGCAGTTCATTAAAAAAAAAAAAAAGTTGAAATAAGATCTCACAAGGGCATTAGAATTCATGGCTTTGAACATAAAACACTGTTTTATTAATTATGAGACACAACCTTTACTTCTGGAGTAATGATTACTTCTTTTTTTTTTTTGTTCACACCAGTGCTATCCGACGAGGATTTTTGTAAAACAGCAGATTGGGGACCAGCCTTGTGATAAATGCCACATTTAATGCCTGCGGGAAAATGATGGGCAGTGATAATTTCAGTCCTGTAATGTTTGACCTGCTTGCAGAGCTGCATGGTGGCATGATGGATGTTTTCTGCATCCATCAGCCTGGTTATATAGTGGTCGTAATGAAGAACGGTTGAAATACTACAGGGACACCAGGGTTCACGGACTCAGCTTCCCGAGACTTCCTTAGCATAGCTTCTTAAGACTTTACAAAACGAGATGTGCTGCAAAATCCATTTTTAACAAAGTGGTGGATTGCCAGTGAGGTGAACAAGCAGTTTTGTCTTGGGGGTTTGTTTGTGGATGTAGCTAATTACACTGCAAATAAATGACGAGCTTTATTCTTCATAGGCATCTGGCCAGCCAGCTTGTAAAGCACGTAAATAAATGAGCCAGCAGTTCCTTTCGCAAGAAATGCATCTTTAGTTGATTATTCTTGCTCAATTGAGGTTTTGGACTTAAAATTATATATATATATATTCACTTTTCAGAAGAATGGACTTCGATTGTGCATTAAGCAGCCATTGTTCTGGTGGCGATGTGAAGAACAAGCTCTTGAGAGAGAAGCAGTTTTTTTTTTGTTTTTTTCATGGACATTGTACAGAAAGCTCCGGAAAAAAGTCTTGATGGTCACTTACTGTATAAGGTCTTTTTTTCTAATGCCTGACAGTAAAATGCGGATAATGTGATGTTTAGGGGAGACAGGCTATAGCTCAAATCTAGTTTTTGTTGTTGTTGTTGTTGTGTGAATTCTGACCTTCACTTTCCCTGAGCTGTTTGCTAAACAAAGCAAAAATGTAGCTGTTCTTCGAGTTTTTGGAAGTTGGGACCTAATATAAAACTGGGAAAACCCAGACAACTTACAGCAAATTTAGATTTGCTCTGAAAGTTAGTCATTCAAGCCTATTGCCAATCCATCGAAATCGAGGCACCAATCAGGGGTGCGTTTCCCGAAAGCATCGTTATCAGCATAGTTTAACGAGTCTGTGTTTCCCGAAACCATCGTTCCAACGAACATTCGCAAACAGCATCGCAAAGTTGTGTGGTTTGAACGACAGCTCTCGACCTGTGGTTAGATCGTTTCTATATTGCATGACATTTGGAAGTAATAAATCCTTATCTTGAGAAAAATAAGCAAGCTGACATTCAGTACAACCAGTGCCTTTTATTTAGAATACATACAAATGGAATTTACACCTTTTAGTTTGTCAAAAGATTTGAAGTAACGTGTTTGAAGAGTGCGCATGTGCGAACGTGCATACTATGTAAAAACGAGCCAAATATTGAGTCTGGTAATAAAGCAAAACAACTGAGAACAATTAGAAATAGTCCTCAGATGACATGTTTGTAATTTATATAAAACAAATCTAGCGTTAATTGGATCTCAAACAGTTTCATTAAAGGTAGTTACACCACGTGCGAAACCAACGTGGTTGAACGATACTTTTTCGGGAAACAGTCGTGACTAGCTAGTTGATTTTTCCAACGATGCATCGTACTATGGTAGTGAATCAGCGAACTACGTTGTTGTACGGGAAACGCACCCCAGAATTGTTGGCGCGGGCTTTACAGGATGACAACAGCGCTGGGATTTTGAAGCAGATTTTGTAGCCTACATTACAATGGATGTCGCCGTCGAACATCACTCGTTCGAATCAGCTATCACGTGTGTTTTAAGCGATTCGAACGTTTCTTGTTTGTTAAAAACCGAGCAAAGAACAACACTCGGAGATGTTTCTCCGCCTCTCTGCATACGTCATCTTCATCGCTGTTATTGGTTTTATGTCTATCCGCGACGTCCGTTGGTGACGCCCCTCTGGAAATTATTTGTCCATGACACTTTGCCAGACCATAACTCGGTTACAACTGAGAATGGTCTGGTTTTAACCAGGCTAACCTAATATGGTCATCAGACCAAATTTTCACACTTAAGATTAATCTCAATTTTAAGAAACTATTAACTACGACTTTTAACTCGAAAAACTCGCTTATTAGTAAGTTTAAGTTTATGTATTGGGTAGGATTAAGGGATGTAGCCTATAGTCATGGAGAATAGGAAAACAACAGGCACGCCGCACACACTCGTTTGGGCTTGCGAGACGGCCAAATAGTTGCTTCACGTTACGTTTTGAGTGGATGACGAGTGCAAGACGCCGAAATGGATGCCAATAAGATTCTGAATGGAAAGGTTAGTTTTAAAAGTTACCAAAAGGTTCCATTGACAAGACCAACGTGATCTGTGTGTTTTGTCGTTGCGAACTGAGCTATCATCATCGCAGCACGTCCAGTATGAAATACAAAATTGCTTGATGGCCAAACACACACACACACACACACAGCTGATGCGAATTCTCTGCCCCCTCGTCAAATATTAGGACCCCGTCAGTATTTCTTTCACCCTTTTATTGATGGACAGTGTTACATTGAGAGATTATTTGCTCCAAGTGAGAATGTTAGTGTGAAATTGAACACTGTATATGCTGTTGTTTTCAATAATAATAAAAAAAAACACATATGCACAAAGCAATGCGATCCACTTTTCCATGTTAACAGCATTAAGTTGAGACATTAAATGTTTGAATGTTTGCATCACAAGAATAAATTACATTTAAAAAATATAATCAATGCTAAAAACAATGATTTCAAACTGTAATAACATTTCACAATATTACTGTATGTTTAAATGCAGCTTCTGGTAAGTATAAGTGTGTATAAGAGACTTCTTTCATACATTTTTGAACAGTAGTGTATATAGGAAAACGTCATAGTTTATGGAATATAATACAATAATATGCTATCTGACCACATAATATGAATCAATATTGTGTAATGTACATATCTCAGGAATCAATTGCTAAAATATAGATTTATAACTAAAAGTTGAACCAGTAAAATAATTCAAATAATAAAATCAGTGTTTCTAAATGCTAACATTAAAGTATTTAAAGTCACAATCAGACATTTCCATTTGATGTCCTACAGTTCCAGCAGATTACACCCCATATAGATATTACATTAAACATTTATGCTTCTGTCAACACAAACACTTAGCTTACTTAGCCTTTGTTGCTGGGGCGGCTAAAATTTGTGCTAGAGCTGGAAACGCTCTCTCTCTCTCTCTTTTGTTCTTTCTCTCTCCCTCTTTCTTTTTGCTGATGTGAAACAGGTCTTTCTGGCATTCCTCCTACTACATTAATTAATACTCCTGCTTCTGATGGATCGCTCCCGCTTTAGCCCATTCATCACTTCCTGTATGAGGCTACGACTCAAAGCTAGCTCGCTTTAGCTCTGTAACTTCTCACCCATCTGACAAACACTTTCATATTTTGTGTGATATTGCTGTAAAATCAAGAACACAGCGAGAGAGAGAGAGAGAGAGAGAGAGAGAGCGAGAGAGAGAGAGCTGCTCTTTAAGTCCTCGAGTCAAACCTGTTAGTTAGCATTATACAGAGTAATCTTGAGCATTAGCGTTCATTCATCATGGCTTGTCGAGGCATTGCAGGATTTTGAGATGCCATAAATCAGTGCTGTTGCTTATGTTTTAACTGTTTCAGCATTATAGACACCGAGAATAGCGTTCAAAAGAGTCGTAAAAGTCACAAATATGCTAGCAACACTAGAGTCTGTCCATCTCCTGGGCTTTTTATATGTGGCTCTTTAAACTCAACAGCCATGCCTTTAACCTTCGGCCAAATGAAGCCCGGCACTTTAATTACAGGCCAGGAAAGGCTCTGCTAATGATTAGCTGTTAGCACTGACACCCTAATATAGATCTTTCTCTCCTCGGAGACTAGGGAGTTGATGCATCGGCCCGCTTGTTTCGTAGAGACCCGCGCCTGACAAGCAAAAACAGACCTAACGTAAATTAATATGCAGAGATGGCAGTCACTGCAGGCTCTCTCACTAGCCTGGATAACAGGGGTGTGTCGCTGATGTGCTTCAACATGATGAAATGCTTTATTGAGGTGTGGGATGATTTAGGGGCCGCCGGGGCCTGCGGAGCGGTGATGTTACAGTTTAGGAGAGGACAATTATCCGAGGATTTTGATGCAAAAATGAAGGTTGTGGATTTCATTGTGATTTCCCAAACTCAATTTCACGGGAACATGTAACTATTGAGGTGACGGTTTCTTATGAATTTTTATGATGTGAACCATAAAATATTCATCCAAACATAGACCTCTATGTACACTGAATTAAGTCAGTAAATGTATTCAGCATTCTGCAACAATTACAATATAACAATTGTAAATATTTGTTTGGATTTTCTTGACTATTTTAAGTTGTAAAGTGAGCAGGATAAATTAAAATGGTAAGACTTTAGAGTAGGGTCCAATTCTCACAAATAACTAGCTGCTTATTAGCATAAATATTTATAGGATATTGGCGGCTTATTAATACCTATAAAGCACATATTAATGTTTTATTCTCCATGACTATAGGCTACTTCCCTTAATCCTACCCAATACATAAACTTAAACTTCAGCTCGTTCTGATCCTTTAACGTCATATAGAACGCTATATGCAAAAACGGCGCTATACTACGCACATGGCACCCTTTATCGTTAATATAACACGCGAACCCAAGACGTTATAAATCCTTTAGCGTGAATATGACACGCACACCCTACCCCACACCTAAACTTAGCCCTCACAGCGCGTGTTATATTAACGATAACGGGTGCCATGTGCGTAGTAATAGCGTCGTTTTGTCATATAGCGTTCTATATGACGCTAAAGGATGAGAATGCGTTGTAAACTTACAGACTATTAATAAGCGAGTTTTTCGAGTTAAAAGTCGTAGTTAATAGTTTCTTAAAATTGAGATTAAGCTAAAGTGTGAACATTCAACATTGATATTTAGCGCATGGATTCACCAGGCATGTCTCATGATACTAACCTCCCTAGCTCTACAGCGCCACACAATTTGCCAAAGTAAATCTGTGGCGACAAATGGAACTGCAGCACGCTCTCTTTCAGCAACATGACATTATGACTTTTGCGTAAACATACACACCACTTTCGAGTCAAGGGGCGTGTTATCTCTACGCATTTTGAGCTATCCGCGTGTATCCGCGTGTATGCGTGTATGTCTACGCCATTAACGCCAGAGTGACTCCGCGTGTCTGTCCACGCGAAATGAAGCAAAATGTAGATCTACATCTGGGCAGTGTTTGTTTTTGTTTTATGTTTGTAACAGACATGACTTTGTTATCCTCAGTGAAATTCCTACACAACTTGGAACATTCCAAAACAACATTCCTGAGGCAACAAGATGGCATTCTATGCGTTTGTTGTGTATCCTAATGTCAATAATCATTAGAGCGCCACCCTAAGGCCGTGTGTCCACCAAAGCGTTTTTAGCCAGCTGAAAACGTTAGACGCTCTGCTGAAGACGCAGTGCTTTGGGCGCTTGAGAGCGTTTTGGCAGGGCTGCGTTTTTTATTTTTTCCCGTTTTGACGTTTCGTTGCTATGATACAGAATATCCGCAGCACAGTTTACTTGTAACTGATTTCGCGGATAATTTGTTTCATACTAAAAATTTCTTTTTCATACATTTTGTTCGGTTAGCTCTGTTGGTTGATGTCATTGTACAGAAAGAATGTTGTGACAGTTGGTCGGTGTTGTTTAGTCCCGCCCCTCCTCCACTGTGATTGGACGGCTGGGTAAAAAGTGACAGTGATGAGCACTGTGTTTTATCCAAAGTTGAACATTTTTCAACTCGGCGACCTGTAAAAAACGCTGGGCGCTTGGCGCTTCAGCGTGAAAAAAATGCTCAGCGCCTCATTATGCTCATGGTGTTTAAAAAATGCGGCGCTCCCATTGAAAACAATTGAAAACGTACGCCAGGCGCGTGGAAAAACGCTTTGGTGGACACACGGCTTAAGGCAGTCTTACCTGAGAATTTTTATAAATATATTGGTTAATTTGACACCTGGTTAATGATTATAAAAATTTAAATAAGATTGTATAATTTTATATTTATTCGATTCTTTTGAGTATTTAATGTTTTCATTCCCAGAATGGGATTTTTTTTTTTTAATTATTAACATGATTTCCATGTTATTTACAAGTTCAAGCTGTTTTGTGTCTGTCTTATTCCATTCTACTTTACTCGTATGCCAAATAGACCAACTCTATGGAAGACATTTTGTAACCCTTTTGAGCAAAAGATGATAAATTCAACAGGTTCCGGAAGAGGACAGATTGTTAACTCAGATACCTCCTGTCCCAAATCCCCCCCTCTAGTCCACACATTACATGCAGTTGTTCAGCATCTTGATCTGAACATCTCATAAAGTGAGTCTGGCGGTCTACATTCTCATTAAACCGTCACAGGACCCGATGGCACCTGCTGGTCTACTAGATTTCTCACAAAGGTGTGACACAGGCTGAATGAGGCATCTGAACAGTACAGTATGTTAGTCATAGTTCCAAGTCTGTTGCTATGTCATATGTTAAAAAAATAAAAAAAAATAATGATATATATATATATATATATATATATATATATATATACATTGTTCTTTTTTAGCCAGTTGGAAATCCCCAAGTGGATTTGTAGCGCTGAAAGCAGCTTCTTTAAGACATGTCGACCTCACAAACCAAACTCTTCCAGGCCTCAGCATCAGTTCCAGTGTTTGAGGGTGGGGCAAAGTAGATGTTGTTCTCCGGCAGCCAATGAAGACCATTGACTGGCATTATGCAGATTTGTTACATAGTAACAGGAAGTGAGACTGGAATTGCTGACGTTCTTTTTCGTGCACTTTGATCTTTAAAACTTTGCAGACTATACTTACATTCACAAATAAATAAAGTATTATGTATCATGTTATTTTTGCCTTTTCCATTTGCCTTTCTTTTTGCAGTGTCTTAATTATTTTACAGTGTTGAACTTTTTAGTTAATCTGCTTCGTTTGTATATTACCAAGTCAACTTTTAAGTGTGAATACAGACATTTTGTGCAAGTTCAACAAGTGTTGCCTAAAATTCTTTCTGTCTTTCATTTTTTTCTTTCCTTCTTTCCTTCTTTCCTTCCTTCTTTCCTTCTTTCCTTCTTTCCTTATTTCTTTCTTTTTGGGCAGTGATTAAAACAGTGTTTAGCTAAACAAAATAATACGAGTTGAAGCGAGTCCCATCTGGTGTGTGCTGTTCTTCATGGAGGTTTAAAGCGTATGCTAACACTGCTCAAAGATAGATTCTCTGCTAGGCTTCAAACCGAAGAACAGTCATTGAAAAAAAAAAGAAAAAAAAAAAGACTTGTCCACATACAGCTCATATTTTCATCATCATCATCGTTTGTAGCTTTCATATTGCTGCTGCACCTTTGGAGGCCTTCCACGCTATCGAATTGATTTCTCTGTGAGACAGATAATTACTCTCTCCGTTTGGCAATGGAAATGTGTAAATAGCTTTGCGAGTCCCACCCCTGAGACGATATGTCTTTGCATGCCTTCCATCTGCCAGAGCTCAGGGGTAATAGCTAACAACATTTAAAACATTACAAGCTATTATACAACCCCACTCCCTACAACTAACATCTCGTCTTAAAAAAAAAAAAAGTAACTTGAAGTGCAGCGTTGAGTTGAGATTCACAGTGGGTGCTGAATTACAGTTATGGCATAAATAACAAACACTTAATCACTGGTTTTAATGAGAACATCGCTCTTAATGAGCACTTGCTTTTATCATTAATTGTTTGCTATGAACATTGGTGTGTTGGTTTGTGAGGAAATGGGCAGTTGCTTCAGGCGGTATAGCTCTCTAAATGAGTTCTGTTGATGCCTCTGTTTCTGCGTTCATTGCTGTCTGTGTGTGTGAGAGAGAGAGTCCTGACTCCTGAAAGATGCCAATGAGCCTATCGGAATCAACATTGCATAAGGCATATTTAGTCTGGAATATCTGGATAACTAACCACATGACCGATATCATTCAAATGGGTGTCTTGAGAAATCATCACACCTGTCTTTTTGACAGCCTTTGGAAAATGAATCGGGAGAGTGGTCCATGCTTTTTTTTCTTTTGAACTAAAATAGCCAATCAGAAACTGAGGGTGGATTTTCAGCTACTTTTTTGATGGTATTGATCCCGAAATATGTTTTATGATGATCATGTTGCAAATTATCCCTTCACTTTAATATAAAATCTGCCAGGAATATTATCACATTTGAAGACCCATTTATACAGTGAAATATAAAACCAAAAATCAAAAATGACAGTAAAGACTTTTACATTGTTAGAAAGTAATATTTCAAATTATGGCAAATGGAAGGGCTGTGTTATTGTCAATTAAAATTACAAGTGCAATGCCCGTGCGTGTGTGTTTTTAGTAATTGTTGGTTTGGGATGTTTGATTTGCTGAACAGGTTACTATTACACAGGAGCCTAAAGAAAACAGGAATGTTAAGCGTACTCAGAATGAAATGTGGCCACTCGGTGTGCAGTGTGAGAGGGGGAGTGATCACTTAGTTTGCAGCGTGGAGGGGGAGTGGCCACTCGGTGTGCATTGTGAGAGGGGCAGTGACCACTTAGTTTGTAGTGTGGAGGGGGAGTGGCCACTGCAGTGTGAGAGAGGGAGTGGCCACTCAGTGTGCAGTGTGAGAGGGGGAGTGTCTGCTCAGTGTGCAGTGTGTGAGGGGGAGTGGCTACTCAGTGTGCATCGTGGAGGGGGAGTGGCCACTCAGTGTGCAGTGTGTGAGGGGGAGTGGCTACTCAGTGTGCAGTGTGAGAGGGGGAGTGTCCACTTAGTTTGCTGTGTGGAGGTGGAGTGGCCACTCAGTGTGCAGTGTGTGAGGGGGAGTGGCTACTCAGTTTGCCGTGTGGAGGGGGAGTGGCCACTCAGTGTGCAGTGTGGAGGGGGAGTGACCACTTAATTTGCAGCGTGGAGGGGGAGTGGCCACTGGAGTGTGAGAGGGGGAGTGGCCACTCAGTGTGCAGTGTGTGAGGGGGAGTGGCTATTCAGTATACAGTGTGGAGGGCGAGTGGCCAATCAGTGTGCAGTGTGTGTGTGGGAGTGGCTACTCAGTGTGCAGTGTGAGAGGGGGCGTGTCCACTTAGTTTGCAGTGTGGAGGGGGAGTGGTCACTGCAGTGTGAGAAGGGGAGTGGCCACTCAGTGTTGCAATGTGAAGGGGGAGAACTCAGACAGATGTTCCTGTAATTTAGAAATTTTACAATATTACAGTTTGTTATTTTTGATTAAATAAATACAGCTTGGGAGAACATAAGACACTTAACATAATAATTTGTGATTTATGTTTAGAAAGCACAATTCAACAAAAATAATATAAATTTGTATTTAAGTTTAAACATAACTATATTATTGTTTATATATATATATATATATATATATATATATATATATATATATATATATATAATTTTCTCTGAACATTTCTGTGGAGCCCTTGGTTGTACCGGACTAGTATTGTCTGGAGTTAAACACTCCCTTCACTAATGAGCATCCATTAAACAAGAATAGTTGCCAGGCAAGTGGTTGAACCTTCTCGCCAAACTTTATTTTAACTAATCTGCCAGCTGGTCTCCAGAGCACCCTAACCTTTGACAAGTTTAAGTTTTTTTCCTCCAGCTTTTAGGACTTTGTAGAGGTGAGCTGATGTAAGACTAGGCAAACATACCTGGAAAACTTGCCAGGCAGGACTGATTGCTTGACGATGCTTAGATCTTGCCTGAATTCGTCATATACTCATATTCTGGTCAAATTATGAGTCTGAGACCACTCCGTAGAGCTTTGATTATGAGGCGTGTCTTAACCGAACCAGGAAAAAAAAAACAAAAAAAACTCTGTACTCAATTGGATAGTCGGACAGACCTACAACCAATCAGAGCAACGCCACAAGTCAAAAGGTGTGTTCGACATCGCCTGCGGCTGGATGCAACCGATCGGCGAGAACAGCCGCGTGCAGGCGGGGAGGAGCTGCAAACGGAGACGTGAAGTCGGACAATTTCTGGTTCCCGTAGTGACGGCTCACGTGGTGTTTGCATGCTTATACCACAGCTGAAGTGAAATAAATGCAACATTTGCCAAATAAACAGATATTTCAGATATTTCAGACACATTTTCATTCAATACTTTACTGCTTCATACAGCATCTGTTTGAACTAGAATAAAGTTCAAAATGAGCCTATAATCAATGACGTGGAATCAACGTTTTTTAATCAGTTTTATTTTGATAAACATGACACAATATAACATTGCGACTACATTAAAAGAGTGTTTACTGTTATAAAATACTGATTTGTGAGCTTTAGTGGAACTAAACGTGTGAGAATAAACACGAAACGCACGTGATCGTTGTCATGCGGTGAATCCGGCGAATCGTGGAACAGCTGTGACATCATCAGAGCTCGTGCAGCCGCTCTTCAGAAGCTGCGCTGGCTGAGTCCTCCGGCTACTCTCGTAACGCTCTCGCGGTACTTTGATGGCATATGTCACAGTCACGTGGAGTCAGCGCTGCATCAAGTCGGACAAAATTTCTAACCGGCATGCACTGTTTCAAGTCAGCCGCCGATCGGTCTGCGCAGAGCTGCATGAAGTCGAACAAGCCTAAATACTTGCATAGTTGTCAACAACAGAACTTACTTATTTTAGAAGTAAAATAACAAGTGTTGCTTCTTTCACTTGGTCCTTCATGAGTGCGACCAAAGGAGAAACCACAATGACCACATGCTTTTCATTACGTCCCATCTTCTTAACTTAGCAACCGTCAGAGCCAGCTGATAAGTTACACTTTTGCCGAATATCTTTCCGATCGACAAATGCCTTGATTGAAGTTTTCTGTTTGTCTATTAAAATTAATGCGCTGTCGATTAATTTTAAAAACAGGCGTGACAGCGGAATCTATACATCTCAATTGCTGCAGTCATCTCTGAGGGAAACCAGTTAGCGCTCTTTGATAACGTGATGATTACGTCATTATCTGTCCATCATCGTATAAAGCCCGCCCTGGCAATCTGATTGGCCCGATCATTTTTTGCCTGATCATAATTACTCCTCAGTGGATCGAGTCCAGAACTTCCCGACCAAAAAATGTTGTGGGCGGAGTTCGGGCTGGCATCCAGGCTAGCTTAGATCTGAAATAGCTCACCAAATGAAAGAAATGACACTCAGGATTTTGTAATTTTTTTTTTCATCACTGCTCATCAAAACTACTTTCATACAACATTAGTTAAAATCTCTTCTTTTGTGTTCCGCAGAAGAAAGAAAGTCTTTGCAACAACACGAGGGTGGGTAAATGATGACCGATTTATCATTTACTGGGTGAACCATAAATCTGAGGGTTCAGTCTTCTTTTCAGTGTTTATGCATGGTTTATTATAAATGCTTTATAGACGTGAATACTTTATAAATATCTTTTTGTTTATGTTTAGCAATAAGACAGCAGCAGCATATGTGAGATTTAGTGCTTTTTGGGGGGCCCATTTTCTTGTGCTTTTTTCCCCCCCAAAGATGTTCTATCTAGTTAAAGCATTGTCTTTGTTAGCCTAAGCATTCTGTTCACACAACAGCATATATGCAGTGCCATCTACTGCACGAGTCAGTGTACAGCAGACCCAAGATAAGAGGAAAACACATCTGGAATAAAAACCATGCCTTCCATTATAACTCCAACAGGAGTTGACTGTTAGATATATTCATTTAGTCAACATTTGGCCACTGTTTTTTTTTTCCACCGACCCTTTATACTTTGATAAGACATGTTCCTTGCATTATACTATTCAAATAATTGTATGTGATGCAATGACTTCATGTAATTATGATGTAATAAATGTAATAACTTGCTTTGCTTCTGAAACAACTTTTCTTTTCAGTTGACATAAGTATTTTCTAGATTTTAACACACTTGTAATGATCCCAATGAAATCTCAATAGATAAAATTAAGCCCCACCAACATTTATTTTTCCTGAATATACTATTTTATTCAGAAATATGTAAGATTACTTAAGTAAAATGTCATTTCAAACCTGTATGACTTTCTTCTTTCTATGGAACAACGGCCCATATTCTGTTAAATAACATTTCCATGAAGAAGGAAAATCTTTAAGGATTGGAACGACAAGAGCTTAACATATACTGCCCTGCCAAAAAAAAAAAAAAAAAAAAAAAAAAAAAAGTCGCCACTTAAATGAGCAAATAGGCAAGAGTCTTTGATTGTATAATTCGTGCAGTGATTAATATTTCAGCTGGAAACCTAACTTAACTGACACAGTGGGTATCTTCTCATTTCTTAAACAATCATGTCGGAAGACACATCCCGTGGTCGTGGGAAAAAAAATGTCACAGCCTGCTGAATTGAAATTAGGAGATTGCTGAAATTACTAAAATTGGACCAAGAACTATACGGCGCATTATTAAAACCTTGAACCATTATCACATAAACGTTTGGTGAAGTCAAATCATAGAAAATCAACAGTTCTAGAACTCACAGCTATGTTTAATAGTTTAATAAGAGCATTTATACAAGCACAATGTAAGGAGTAAGGCTGTGTGGCCTTAAGAAAGCCACTTATTATTGAGACTAATCATAAACAAAAAGCTTCAGTTTGCTAGGAAGCATACAGATTTGACTCTGGAGCAATTAAATCCAGATTTACCGTTTCAGAGTGATGGGCGCATCAGGACGAGAAGGGAGGAACATGAAGCGATCCACCCTTCGTGTACAGTCTGTACAATCTTGTTGAGGTCGTGTGATGATCTGGTTTTGCTTCACTTGGTCAGGGTTCAGCAACATTGAGTGGCTCTAAAATTATAGGTTAGCTTCCTACCTTAGAAATGAAGCATGGGTGTAGTTTAATTTAAATACTAGTTTTATGGTAAAATTACTAAAAGTATTATGTTTATGCAGTAAAAATAAGCGAGTTTCATAGCATTAAATTAATATTATAATATTTCAAGTCAACAAAATGTCACAGATTTAAACCAACGTAACCAGATCATTTTAAACCAACTAGCGGTTGAAGATTGTCCCAAAGCGCTTTCCGTACATGCAATCTCGCACATGATGCACGAGAAGATGATAGCATTTTCCACCTGTCCTTGGGCAACTTTTGAATCCATTATCATCCATAAATTATTTGGTAAGTAGAATGTTTTTTTTTTGTAATATATTTTACAATTTTACATTTGTGACAACAGATAATTTTTTTTGCGCTTAGCTGTAAACTTGTGCCCAACCCTGCTCCTGCCGATCGACTGTCCTGCAAAGTTAATATCCAATTCTAATCAAACACACCTGCCTTTAATTTTCAAGTGATCCTGAAGACCTTAATTGGTTGCTTCAGGTGTGTTTGAGTTTGGAGATAAACTGTGCAGGACAGTCGATCGGCAAGAGCAGGCACCTTTTAAAACGATCACTTGCTAGCTTAATTTTACACAGCATTAGCATGTATCCTTGTCATAGTAAGTGTGTTAGAAGTGGAAATAGTGAGAATTTGGTGTAGTTTTTTTTTTTTTTAGTTTAGTTGTAATTTAGCTTTAAACTTTTTATTGACATTTAACTTTAGCCTAACATAACACATGGCCTAGCTACATTCTTTTTTAATGTTTTTTTTTTTAGCTCCAGTAGGCTATAGTATAAAACTAATATTGTTTTTGTTGTTTTTTAAGCTCTTTATTAAATAAGTGCTGCTGTCTGTCTGTTCCCAGACAGCAAACTGACATTGAATCAACGTGGAAACGACGTCTCTCATGACATTGAAACAACGTTGATTTGCTCATCGAATTAACGTTGAACCAACGTCAGACGCGGCATTCTTCAAAGCTAAATGAAATCGAAAATTGGTTTGCTTTCATAACGTTGAAACAACGCGTTGATTTCAGGTTGATTTTCCGTTAGTTTTGAAAGAATGACGCGTCTGACGTTGGTTCAACGTTAATTGGATGAGCAAAACAATGTCAGATCAACGTTGTTTCGATGTCATATTTCCACGTTGATTCAATGTCAGTTTGCTATCTGGGTTATGCCTGAGGAAGAAAGGAAAGCACTGATATTGGAGGTGAAAAAGAAGAACAACCAACAGCTAATCAAAAGTAAAATGGAAAGAACCTTTGCCTATCCACAAGTTTCCGAGGGGCGCTCCTGTAAAAAATAAAGTGGGTGAAACTTCCGGTGACGTGGCGGAAGTAGCATTCCAATGGTATTTTGTGTGTTAGTTAGCAAAGAGGCTAGCTGTTTTTCGGAGAATTATTTTACTATTTAAAGACGCAAATCTTTATGAGAGATGCCGTTACGGAGCTCAGGGACAACATGTGCTGTTCGCGGTTGTATGTATAACCGGATTAAACTAGTTCAGTGGCTTAAACGTGATTGTTTTGAACACAAGCTGAAAACGAAGTGATCCTGCCAGAGCCCGTCTCTGATCCTGCGAACGACTGTAGTTTCCATCACCTCCCAAAAGACATCGAATCTTCCTGTGTACATTTGTTTAAATTCTTAATATTCTATAAACTCTCTCAGCATGTGATTGGCTGTTCGCTACTGATGTTACACCTAAACTCAGGATCAAAGCCTGTGTTGACAGAATACCAAATGTGCCAGTTAATGTATTCCAGTAGCACATTCATTTATAATTTTGAATAAACTCCAAAACACAATGACTAAGTGTGTATTTTTTATTTTAATTGTTTGTCAGCTCACACAACTGTCTGTCACCATGCCTTGATGAGTATTGATTATTAATAATGTTATTATAATACACTGCGGAGGGTAAAGGCACTTTTATTTCACCCTTTTTAATTTCGTTGAGGTTGTGTTCCCACATCGTTAGCTAGTTTGGATCGCTATAACTTGAATGACTGTCAACTGTTGAATGAACGAGTATCAAGCATGTCAAGTCGCGCTTTGTTTACTTCCAACCGGAAGTCGCGCCCACTTTTGACGCAAGGCCTCATGGGGCGTAGGAAACTTGTGGATAGAAGACAGGAAGTCGTTAAAGATATGCCCTTCATAGCAGAGTTCAAAAACAGATGGCCAGCCCTGTTTTCTGAGAGCCAGGTAAAGTATTAATCATCATCTGTATTTAATTTAAATATGTGTAATTAATGTCTAAATACTGTATTAGGTTATGAATTTTAAACAAATGAGTAATATTTAATTGACAAAGGTTTGGAGGCAATGTCGTAACAATCCATGCATATGGTTGTTCTGCTCTATATTAGGCCTACAATGCACATTACACAAACATCCATATAAAATGGTTACAGATAGCCCACATTGAACTTCCAACTAAAAACATTTAGCCAAAAGCAAACTCATGTTCCCTTCCAGGGGAGAGGGCCAAAATTAAGAACTCGTACTGTAGTGCTGTCTTAATATTATTATTATGGCCACGCCAGCTCCACTATCGAGGCAAATAATTGTACCACGGCCAGATGTAGCCCACAGAGTTTGACATATTTTGTTTTAACTTGAATTTGTGTTTTAATACGTTTCAGGTAAATGCAGAATTCACCCTCATCACCACAGCCCCTTCCAGAGCTGAAATATCGAAACTCAAAAATTCGGCCCGAAAAAAAAAACGACAGTGGTACCCCTTACGTTTTTTTTTTTGGTGGGCGAAAAATTGGTGGGCCCTCTTTCAGAATCCAGAGTTTTGGGAAGAATGGAGAAACTTAATTTTTCACCCGAAAAAAAAAAAAAACGTAAGGGGTACCACTGTCGTTTTTTTTTCCAGGCCGAATTTTTGAGTTTCGATATCTCAGCTCTGGAAGGGACTAGAGCCTTCATTTTTGCACTCAGGTCTAAGTCTCATGGCCCTCTTTCAGAATCCAGAGTTTTGGGAATATTGGAGAAACTTAATTTTTTGCCCGAAAAAAAAAAAAACGAAAGGGGTACCACTGTTGTATTTTTGTCGGGTCAAATTTTTGAGTTTCGATATCTCAGCTATGGAAGGGTCTAGAGCTTCCATTTTTGCAGTCAGGTTTAAGTCTCATGGCCCTCTATCAGAATCCAGAGTTTTGGGAAGATTGGAGAAACTTAATTTTTCGCCCGAAAAAAAAAATACGTAAGGGGTACCACTGTCGTTTTTTTTTCGGGCAGAATTTTTGAGTTTCGATATCTCAGCTCTGGAAGGGGCTAGAGCCTCCATTTTTTGACTCAGGTCTAAGTCTCATGGCCCTCTATCAGAATCCAGAGTTTTGGGAAGATTGGAGAAACTTAATTTTTCGCCCGCCAAAAAAAAAAACGTAAGGGGTACCACTGTCGTTTTTTTTTCGGGCCGAATTTTTGAGTTTCGATATTTCAGCTCTGGAAGGGGCTAGAGCCTCCATTTTTGCACTCAGGTCTAAGTCTCATGGCCCTCTATCAGAATCCAGAGTTTTGGGAAGATTGAAGAAATTTAATTTTTCGAACGAAAAAAAAAAACGTAAGGGGTACCACTGTCGTTTTTTTTTTTCAGGCCGAATTTTTGAGTTTCGATATCTCAGCTCTGGAAGGGGCTAGAGCCTCCATTTTTTCACTCAGGTCTAAGTCTCATGGCCCTCTATCAGAATCCAGAGTTTTGGGAAGATTGGAGAAACTTAATTTTTCGCCCGCCAAAAAAAAAAACGTAAGGGGTACCACTGTCGTTTTTTTTTCGGGCCGAATTTTTGAGTTTCGATATTTCAGCTCTGGAAGGGGCTAGAGCCTCCATTTTTGCACTCAGGTCTAAGTCTCATGGCCCTCTATCAGAATCCAGAGTTTTGGGAAGATTGAAGAAATTAAATTTTTCCAACGAAAAAAAAAAACGTGAGGGGTACCACTGTCGTTTTTTTTTTTTTTTTTCGGGCCGAATTTTTGAGTTTCGATATCTAAGTTCTGGAAGGGGCTAGAGCCTCCATTTTTGCACTCAGGTCTAAGTCTCATGGCCCTCTATCAGAATCCAGAGTTTTGGGAAGATTGGAGAAACTTAATTTTTCGCCCGAAAAAAAAAATACGTAAGGGGTACCACTGTCGTTTTTTTTTTTCGGGCCGAATTTTTGAGCTTCGATATCTCAGCTCTGGAAGGGGCTAGAGCCTCCATTTTTGCACTCAGCTCTAAGTCTCATGGCCCTCTATCATAATCCAGAGTTTTGGGAAGAATGGAGAAACTTAATTTTTCGCCCGAAAAAAAAAACGTAAGGGGTACCACTGTCTTTTTTTTTTTTTCGGGCCGAATTTTTGAGTTTCGATATCTCAGCTCTGGAAGGGGCTAGAGCCTCCATTTTTTCACTCGGGTCTAAGTCTCATGGTCCTCTATCAGAATCCAGAGTTTTGGGAAGATTGGAGAAACTTAATTTTTCGCCCGCAAAAAAAAAAAACGTAAGGGGTACCACTGTCGTTTTTTTTTTTCGGGCCGAATTTTTGAGTTTCGATATTTCAGCTCTGGAAGGGGCTAGAGCCTCCATTTTTGCACTCAGGTCTAAGTCTCATGGCCCTCTATCAGAATCCAGAGTTTTGGGAAGATTGGAGAAACTTAATTTTTTGCCCGAAAAAAAAAAAACGTAAGGGGTACCACTGTCGTTTTTTTTTTTCGGGCTGAATTTTTGAGTTTCGATATCTCAGCTCTGGAAGGTGCTAGAGCCTCCATTTTTGCACTCAGGTCTAAGTCTCATGGTCCTCTGTCAGAATCCAGAGTTTTGGGAAGATTGGAGAAACTTACTTTTTCACCCGAAAAAAAAAAACGTAAGGGTTTTTTTACGTTTTTTTACACTGTCGTTTTTTTTTTTCGGGCTGAATTTTTGAGTTTCGATATCTCAGCTCTGGAAGGGGCTAGAGCCTCCATTTTTGCGCTCAGGTCTAAGTCTCATGGTCCTCTATCAGAATCCAGAGTTTTGGGAAGATTGGAGAAACTTAATTTTTCGCCCGCCAAAAAAAAAACGTAAGGGTACCACTGTCGTTTTGTTTTTTTCGGGCCGAATTTTTGAGTTTCGATATCTCAGCTCTGGAAGGGGCTAGAGCCTCCATTTTTGCACTCAGGTCTAAGTCTCATGGCCCTCTATCAGAATCCAGAGTTTTGGGAAGATTGGAGAAACTTAATTTTTCGCCCGAAAAAAAAAAAAACGTAAGGGGTACCACTGTCGTTTTTTTTTTCGGGCCGAATTTTTGAGTTTCGATATCTCAGCTCTGGAAGGGGCTAGAGCCTCCATTTTTTCACTCGGGTCTAAGGGCCAATCCCAATTCTACCCCTTACCCCTTCACTTTCCCCTTCCCCTCCGTTTTGCGCGTCCACGTGAAGGGGTAGGGCTGTCCCAATTCTCTTTTGGTTGGAGGGGGAGGGCTAGGGTGAAGGGCCAGATAGCCCTTCAAACGAAGATTTTTCGGGAGCACACTTCAAACGAAGGGGTATGAGAAGTGTCACTGCTAACCCAGGCTGGCTGCCCAAGCGAAGGAGACCCATACATTTAAGTATTTGTGGCTTTAATAAGTATTATAACGACAAATAATGATTTGCTTTATGTTACATTCAATATTGTGTTCATATTTACGGTCAGTTTCTTCACAGAAACGTTTGTAAAAAAAATCGCTAAAATTACTGTAGTTGGCTAACGATAGTCCCGCAACATATTTTCGTCGTCTCCGTTGTTTCCTGCGAACTTCACAAGATGCAAGAAAATAGCTGTAACCCACGCGACTGAGATAACTGCAGCTGTCGACGGGATCTTGGAAGTTGTGATAAACATCGGCGCATCTCCTGTGACGTAGGCGCTAGCGACGACTTATAATGACGTTTAACGGAGGCGTAGTGGTGTCCCATTTCTTAGGGGAATATTTTCACCCCTACGCATTGCCACTCTGTTTCAAGGGTCAAGGGGAAGGCGAAGGGGTAGGGCTAGGGGAAAGGGAAGGGGTAAGGGGTAGAATTGGGATTGGCCCTAAGTCTCATGGCCCTCTATCATAATCCAGAGTTTTGGGAAGATTGGAGAAACTTAATTTTTCGCCCGAAAAAAAAAAACGTAAGGGGTACCACTGTCGTTTTTTTTTCGGGACGAATTTTTGAGCTTCGATATCTCAGCTCTGGAAGGGGCTAGAGCCTCCATTTTTTCACTCAGGTCTGAGTCTCATGGCCCTCTATCAGAATCCAGAGTTTTGGGAAGATTGGAGAAACTTAATTTTTCGCCCGCCAAAAAAAAACGTAAGGGGTACCACTGTCGTTTTTTTTTTCGGGACGAATTTTTGAGTTTCGATATCTTAGCTCTGGAAGGGGCTAGAGCCTCCATTTTTGCACTCAGGTCTAAGGGCCAATCCCAATTCTACCCCTTACCCCTTCACTTTCCCCTAGCCCTACCCCTTCGCCTTCCCCTTGACCCTTGAAACAGAGTGGCAATGCGTAGGGGTGAAAATATTCCCCTAAGAAATGGGACACCACTTCGCCTCATTTAAACGTCATTATAAGTCGTCGCTAGCGCCTACGTCACAGGAGATGCGCGGATGTTTATGCCGTCGATAGCTGCAGTTATCTCAGTCGCGTGGGTTACAGCTATTTTCTTGCATTTATCTTGTGAAGTTCGCAGGAAACAACGGAGACGACGAAAATATGTTGCGGGACTATCGTTAGCAAACTACAGTAATTTTAGCGATTTTTTTACAAACGTTTCTGTGAAGAAAATGACCGTAAATATGAACACAATATTGAATGTAACATAAAGCAAATCATTATTTGTCGTTACAATACTTATTAAAGCAACAAATACTTAAATTTATCGGTCTCCTTTGTCGCTTGGGCAGCCAGCCTGGGTTAGCAATGACACTTCTCATACCCCTTCGTTTGAAGTGTGCTCCCGAAAAATCTTCGTTTGAAGGGCTATCTGGCCCTTCCCCCTAGCCCTCCCCCTCCAACCAAAAGAGAATTTGGACAACCCTACCCCTTCACGTGGACGCGCAAAACGGAGGGGAAGGGGAAAGTGAAGGGGTAAGGGGTAGAATTGGGATTGGCCCTAAGTCTCATGGTCCTCTATCAGAATCCAGAGATTTTGGAAGATTGGAGAAACTTACTTTTTCACCCGAAAAAAAAAAAAACGTAAGGGGTAACACTGTCGTTTTTTTTTTTTTCGGGCCGAATTTTTGAATTTCGATATCTCAGCTCTGGAAGGGGCTAGAGCCTCCATTTTTGCACTCGGGTCTAAGTCTCATGGTCCTCTATCAGAATCCAGAGTTTTGGGAAGATTGGAGAAACTTAATTTTTCGCCCGAAAAAAAAAACCTAAGGGGTACCACTGTCCGTTTTTTTTTTCGGGCCGAATTTTTGAGTTTCGATATCTCAGCTCTGGAAGGGGCTAGAGCCTCCATTTTTTCACTCGGGTCTAAGTCTCATGGCCCTCTATCATAATCCAGAGTTTTGGGAAGATTGGAGAAACTTAATTTTTCGCCCGCCAAAAAAAAAACGTAAGGGGTACCACTGTCGTTTTTTTTTTCGGGCCGAATTTTTGAGTTTCGCTATTTCAGCTCTGGAAGGGGCTAGAGCCTCCATTTTTGCATTCAGGTCTAAGTCTCATGGCCCTCTATCAGAATCCAGAGTTTTGGGAAGATTGGAGAAATTTAATTTTTTGCCCGAAAAAAAAAAAAAAACGTAAGGGGTACCACTGTCGTTTTTTTTTTTTCGGGCCGAATTTTTGAGTTTCGATATCTCAGCTCTGGAAGGGGCTAGAGCCTCCATTTTTGCACTCAGGTCTAAGTCTCATGGTCCTCTGTCAGAATCCAGAGTTTTGTGAAGATTGGAGAAACTTACTTTTTCACCCGAAAAAAAAAAAAAACGTAAGGGGTACCACTGTCGTTTTTTTTTTCGGGCTGAATTTTTGAGTTTCGATATCTCAGCTCTGGAAGAGGCTAGAGCCTCCATTTTTGCACATTTAGGTCTAAGTCTCATGGCCCTCTATCAGAATCCAGAGTTTTGGGAAGATTGGAGAAACTTAATTTTTCACCCGAAAAAAAAAAAAACGTAAGGGGTACCACTGTCGTTTTTTTTTCCAGGCCGAATTTTTGAGTTTCGATATCTCAGCTCTGGAAGGGGCTAGATCCTTCATTTTTGCACTCAGGTCTAAGTCTCATGGCCCTCTATCAGAATCCAGAGTTTTGGGAAGATTGGAGAAACTTAATTTTTCGCCCGTAAAAAAACAAAAACGTAAGGGGTACCACTGTCGTTTTTTTTCGGGCCGAATTTTTGAGTTTCGATATCTCAGCTCTGGAAGGGGCTAGAGCCTCCATTTTTGCACTCAGGTCTAAGTCTCATGGCCCTCTATCAGAATCCAGAGTTTTGGGAAGATTGGAGAAACTTAATTTTTCGCCCGAAAAAAAAAAAACGTAAGGGGTACCACTGTCGTTTTTTTTTTCGGGCCGAATTTTTGAGTTTCGATATCTCAGCTATGGAAGGGGCTAGAGCCTCCATTTTTGCACTCAGGTCTAAGTCTCATGGCCCTCTATCAGAATCCAGAGTTTTGGGAAGATTGGAGAAACTTAATTTTTCGCCCGAAAAAAAAACGTAAGGGGTACCACTGTCGTTTTTTTTTTCGGGACGAATTTTTGAGCTTCGATATCTCAGCTCTGGAAGGGGCTAGAGCCTCCATTTTTTCACTCAGGTCTGAGTCTCATGGCCCTCTATCAGAATCCAGAGTTTTGGGAAGATTGGAGAAACTTAATTTTTCGCCCGCCAAAAAAAAACGTAAGGGGTACCACTGTCGTTTTTTTTTTCGGGCCAAATTTTTGAGTTTCGATATCTCAGCTCTGGAAGGGGCTAGAGCCTCCATTTTTGCACTCGGGTCTAAGTCTCATGGCCCTCTATCATAATCCAGAGTTTTGGGAAGATTGGAGAAACTTAATTTTTCGCCCGAAAAAAAACGTAAGGTGTACCACTGTCGTTTTTTTTTCGGGACGAATTTTTGAGCTTCGATATCTCAGCTCTGGAAGGGGCTAGAGCCTCCATTTTTTCACTCAGGTCTAAGTCTCATGGCCCTCTATCAGAATCCAGAGTTTTGGGAAGATTGGAGAAACTTACTTTTTCACCCGAAAAAAAAATGTAGGGGTACCACTGTCGTTTTTTTTTTCGGGCCGAATTTTTGAGTTTCGATATCTTCAGCTCTGGAAGGGCTAGAGCCTCCATTTTTTC
>NW_024121255.1:535290-552222 GCF_016745375.1 Pimephales promelas
GGCCTCCATTTTTCACTCAGGTCTAAGTCTCATGGCCCTCTATCAGAATCCAGAGTTTTGGGAAGATTGGAGAAACTTAATTTTTCGCCAAAAAAAAAAAAAACGTAAGGGGTACCACTGTCGTTTTTTTTTTCGGGCCGAATTTTTGAGTTTCGATATCTCAGCTCTGGAAGGGGCTAGAGCCTCCATTTTTGCACTCAGGTCTAAGTCTCATGGCCCTCTATCAGAATCCAGAGTTTTGGGAAGATTGGAGAAACTTAATTTTTCGCCAAAAAAAAAAAAACGTAAGGGGTACCACTGTCGTTTTTTTTTCGGGCCGAATTTTTGAGTTTCGATATCTCAGCTCTGGAAGGGGCTAGAGCCTCCATTTTTGCACTCAGGTCTAAGTCTCATGGCCCTCTATCAGAATCCAGAGTTTTGGGAAGATTGGAGAAACTTAATTTTTCGCCCAAAAAAAAAAAACGTAAGGGGTACCACTGTCGTTTTTTTTTCGGGCCGAATTTTTGAGAGTTTCGATATCTCAGCTCTGGAAGGGGCTAGAGCCTCCATTTTTGCACTCAGGTCTAAGTCTCATGGCCCTCTATCAGAATCCAGAGTTTTGGGAAGATTGGAGAAACTTAATTTTTCGCCCAAAAAAAAAACGTAAGGGGTACCACTGTCGTTTTTTTTTTCGGGCCGAATTTTTGAGTTTCGATATCTCAGCTCTGGAAGGGGCTAGAGCCTCCATTTTTGCACTCAGGTCTAAGTCTCATGGCCCTCTATCAGAATCCAGAGTTTTGGGAAGATTGGAGAAACTTAATTTTTCGCCCAAAAAAAAAAAACGTAAGGGGTACCACTGTCGTTTTTTTTTCGGGCCGAATTTTTGAGTTTCGATATCTCAGCTCTGGAAGGGGCTAGAGCCTCCATTTTTGCACTCAGGTCTAAGTCTCATGGCCCTCTATCAGAATCCAGAGTTTTGGGAAGATTGGAGAAACTTAATTTTTCGCCCAAAAAAAAAAAACGTAAGGGGTACCACTGTCGTTTTTTTTTCGGGCCGAATTTTTGAGTTTCGATATCTCAGCTCTGGAAGGGGCTAGAGCCTCCATTTTTGCACTCAGGTCTAAGTCTCATGGCCCTCTATCAGAATCCAGAGTTTTGGGAAGATTGGAGAAACTTAATTTTTCGCCCAAAAAAAAAACGTAAGGGGTACCACTGTCGTTTTTTTTTCGGGCCGAATTTTTGAGTTTCGATATCTCAGCTCTGGAAGGGGCTAGAGCCTCCATTTTTGCACTCAGGTCTAAGTCTCATGGCCCTCTATCAGAATCCAGAGTTTTGGGAAGATTGGAGAAACTTAATTTTTCGCCCAAAAAAAAAAAACGTAAGGGGTACCACTGTCGTTTTTTTTTCGGGCCGAATTTTTGAGTTTCGATATCTCAGCTCTGGAAGGGGCTAGAGCCTCCATTTTTGCACTCAGGTCTAAGTCTCATGGCCCTCTATCAGAATCCAGAGTTTTGGGAAGATTGGAGAAACTTAATTTTTCGCCCAAAAAAAAAAACGTAAGGGGTACCACTGTCGTTTTTTTTTCGGGCCGAATTTTTGAGTTTCGATATCTCAGCTCTGGAAGGGGCTAGAGCCTCCATTTTTGCACTCAGGTCTAAGTCTCATGGCCCTCTATCAGAATCCAGAGTTTTGGGAAGATTGGAGAAACTTAATTTTTCGCCCAAAAAAAAAAAACGTAAGGGGTACCACTGTCGTTTTTTTTTTCGGGCCGAATTTTTGAGTTTCGATATCTCAGCTCTGGAAGGGGCTAGAGCCTCCATTTTTGCACTCAGGTCTAAGTCTCATGGCCCTCTATCAGAATCCAGAGTTTTGGGAAGATTGGAGAAACTTAATTTTTCGCCCAAAAAAAAAAAACGTAAGGGGTACCACTGTCGTTTTTTTTTTCGGGCCGAATTTTTGAGTTTCGATATCTCAGCTCTGGAAGGGGCTAGAGCCTCCATTTTTGCACTCAGGTCTAAGTCTCATGGCCCTCTATCAGAATCCAGAGTTTTGGGAAGATTGGAGAAACTTAATTTTTCGCCCAAAAAAAAAAAACGTAAGGGGTACCACTGTCGTTTTTTTTTCGGGCCGAATTTTTGAGTTTCGATATCTCAGCTCTGGAAGGGGCTAGAGCCTCCATTTTTGCACTCAGGTCTAAGTCTCATGGCCCTCTATCAGAATCCAGAGTTTTGGGAAGATTGGAGAAACTTAATTTTTCGCCCAAAAAAAAAAAACGTAAGGGGTACCACTGTCGTTTTTTTTTTCGGGCCGAATTTTTGAGTTTCGATATCTCAGCTCTGGAAGGGGCTAGAGCCTCCATTTTTGCACTCAGGTCTAAGTCTCATGGCCCTCTATCAGAATCCAGAGTTTTGGGAAGATTGGAGAAACTTAATTTTTCGCCCAAAAAAAAAAACGTAAGGGGTACCACTGTCGTTTTTTTTTCGGGCCGAATTTTTGAGTTTCGATATCTCAGCTCTGGAAGGGGCTAGAGCCTCCATTTTTGCACTCAGGTCTAAGTCTCATGGCCCTCTATCAGAATCCAGAGTTTTGGGAAGATTGGAGAAACTTAATTTTTCGCCCAAAAAAAAAAAACGTAAGGGGTACCACTGTCGTTTTTTTTTCGGGCCGAATTTTTGAGTTTCGATATCTCAGCTCTGGAAGGGGCTAGAGCCTCCATTTTTGCACTCAGGTCTAAGTCTCATGGCCCTCTATCAGAATCCAGAGTTTTGGGAAGATTGGAGAAACTTAATTTTTCGCCCAAAAAAAAAAACGTAAGGGGTACCACTGTCGTTTTTTTTTCGGGCCGAATTTTTGAGTTTCGATATCTCAGCTCTGGAAGGGGCTAGAGCCTCCATTTTTGCACTCAGGTCTAAGTCTCATGGCCCTCTATCAGAATCCAGAGTTTTGGGAAGATTGGAGAAACTTAATTTTTCGCCCAAAAAAAAAAACGTAAGGGGTACCACTGTCGTTTTTTTTTCGGGCCGAATTTTTGAGTTTCGATATCTCAGCTCTGGAAGGGGCTAGAGCCTCCATTTTTGCACTCAGGTCTAAGTCTCATGGCCCTCTATCAGAATCCAGAGTTTTGGGAAGATTGGAGAAACTTAATTTTTCGCCCAAAAAAAAAAAACGTAAGGGGTACCACTGTCGTTTTTTTTTTCGGGCCGAATTTTTGAGTTTCGATATCTCAGCTCTGGAAGGGGCTAGAGCCTCCATTTTTGCACTCAGGTCTAAGTCTCATGGCCCTCTATCAGAATCCAGAGTTTTGGGAAGATTGGAGAAACTTAATTTTTCGCCCAAAAAAAAAAAACGTAAGGGGTACCACTGTCGTTTTTTTTTTCGGGCCGAATTTTTGAGTTTCGATATCTCAGCTCTGGAAGGGGCTAGAGCCTCCATTTTTGCACTCAGGTCTAAGTCTCATGGCCCTCTATCAGAATCCAGAGTTTTGGGAAGATTGGAGAAACTTAATTTTTCGCCCAAAAAAAAAAACGTAAGGGGTACCACTGTCGTTTTTTTTTCGGGCCGAATTTTTGAGTTTCGATATCTCAGCTCTGGAAGGGGCTAGAGCCTCCATTTTTGCACTCAGGTCTAAGTCTCATGGCCCTCTATCAGAATCCAGAGTTTTGGGAAGATTGGAGAAACTTAATTTTTCGCCCAAAAAAAAAACGTAAGGGGTACCACTGTCGTTTTTTTTTCGGGCCGAATTTTTGAGTTTCGATATCTCAGCTCTGGAAGGGGCTAGAGCCTCCATTTTTGCACTCAGGTCTAAGTCTCATGGCCCTCTATCAGAATCCAGAGTTTTGGGAAGATTGGAGAAACTTAATTTTTCGCCCAAAAAAAAAAAACGTAAGGGGTACCACTGTCGTTTTTTTTTTCGGGCCGAATTTTTGAGTTTCGATATCTCAGCTCTGGAAGGGGCTAGAGCCTCCATTTTTGCACTCAGGTCTAAGTCTCATGGCCCTCTATCAGAATCCAGAGTTTTGGGAAGATTGGAGAAACTTAATTTTTCGCCCAAAAAAAAAAAACGTAAGGGGTACCACTGTCGTTTTTTTTTTCGGGCCGAATTTTTGAGTTTCGATATCTCAGCTCTGGAAGGGGCTAGAGCCTCCATTTTTGCACTCAGGTCTAAGTCTCATGGCCCTCTATCAGAATCCAGAGTTTTGGGAAGATTGGAGAAACTTAATTTTTCGCCCAAAAAAAAAAACGTAAGGGGTACCACTGTCGTTTTTTTTTTCGGGCCGAATTTTTGAGTTTCGATATCTCAGCTCTGGAAGGGGCTAGAGCCTCCATTTTTGCACTCAGGTCTAAGTCTCATGGCCCTCTATCAGAATCCAGAGTTTTGGGAAGATTGGAGAAACTTAATTTTTCGCCCAAAAAAAAAAAACGTAAGGGGTACCACTGTCGTTTTTTTTTTCGGGCCGAATTTTTGAGTTTCGATATCTCAGCTCTGGAAGGGGCTAGAGCCTCCATTTTTGCACTCAGGTCTAAGTCTCATGGCCCTCTATCAGAATCCAGAGTTTTGGGAAGATTGGAGAAACTTAATTTTTCGCCCAAAAAAAAAAACGTAAGGGGTACCACTGTCGTTTTTTTTTTCGGGCCGAATTTTTGAGTTTCGATATCTCAGCTCTGGAAGGGGCTAGAGCCTCCATTTTTGCACTCAGGTCTAAGTCTCATGGCCCTCTATCAGAATCCAGAGTTTTGGGAAGATTGGAGAAACTTAATTTTTCGCCCAAAAAAAAAAACGTAAGGGGTACCACTGTCGTTTTTTTTTTCGGGCCGAATTTTTGAGTTTCGATATCTCAGCTCTGGAAGGGGCTAGAGCCTCCATTTTTGCACTCAGGTCTAAGTCTCATGGCCCTCTATCAGAATCCAGAGTTTTGGGAAGATTGGAGAAACTTAATTTTTCGCCCAAAAAAAAAAACGTAAGGGGTACCACTGTCGTTTTTTTTTCGGGCCGAATTTTTGAGTTTCGATATCTCAGCTCTGGAAGGGGCTAGAGCCTCCATTTTTGCACTCAGGTCTAAGTCTCATGGCCCTCTATCAGAATCCAGAGTTTTGGGAAGATTGGAGAAACTTAATTTTTCGCCCAAAAAAAAAAAACGTAAGGGGTACCACTGTCGTTTTTTTTTCGGGCCGAATTTTTGAGTTTCGATATCTCAGCTCTGGAAGGGGCTAGAGCCTCCATTTTTGCACTCAGGTCTAAGTCTCATGGCCCTCTATCAGAATCCAGAGTTTTGGGAAGATTGGAGAAACTTAATTTTTCGCCCAAAAAAAAAAACGTAAGGGGTACCACTGTCGTTTTTTTTTTCGGGCCGAATTTTTGAGTTTCGATATCTCAGCTCTGGAAGGGGCTAGAGCCTCCATTTTTGCACTCAGGTCTAAGTCTCATGGCCCTCTATCAGAATCCAGAGTTTTGGGAAGATTGGAGAAACTTAATTTTTCGCCCAAAAAAAAAAAACGTAAGGGGTACCACTGTCGTTTTTTTTTTCGGGCCGAATTTTTGAGTTTCGATATCTCAGCTCTGGAAGGGGCTAGAGCCTCCATTTTTGCACTCAGGTCTAAGTCTCATGGCCCTCTATCAGAATCCAGAGTTTTGGGAAGATTGGAGAAACTTAATTTTTCGCCCAAAAAAAAAAAACGTAAGGGGTACCACTGTCGTTTTTTTTTCGGGCCGAATTTTTGAGTTTCGATATCTCAGCTCTGGAAGGGGCTAGAGCCTCCATTTTTGCACTCAGGTCTAAGTCTCATGGCCCTCTATCAGAATCCAGAGTTTTGGGAAGATTGGAGAAACTTAATTTTTCGCCCAAAAAAAAAAAACGTAAGGGGTACCACTGTCGTTTTTTTTTCGGGCCGAATTTTTGAGTTTCGATATCTCAGCTCTGGAAGGGGCTAGAGCCTCCATTTTTGCACTCAGGTCTAAGTCTCATGGCCCTCTATCAGAATCCAGAGTTTTGGGAAGATTGGAGAAACTTAATTTTTCGCCCAAAAAAAAAAAAACGTAAGGGGTACCACTGTCGTTTTTTTTTTCGGGCCGAATTTTTGAGTTTCGATATCTCAGCTCTGGAAGGGGCTAGAGCCTCCATTTTTGCACTCAGGTCTAAGTCTCATGGCCCTCTATCAGAATCCAGAGTTTTGGGAAGATTGGAGAAACTTAATTTTTCGCCCAAAAAAAAAAAACGTAAGGGGTACCACTGTCGTTTTTTTTTCGGGCCGAATTTTTGAGTTTCGATATCTCAGCTCTGGAAGGGGCTAGAGCCTCCATTTTTGCACTCAGGTCTAAGTCTCATGGCCCTCTATCAGAATCCAGAGTTTTGGGAAGATTGGAGAAACTTAATTTTTCGCCCAAAAAAAAAAAAACGTAAGGGGTACCACTGTCGTTTTTTTTTTCGGGCCGAATTTTTGAGTTTCGATATCTCAGCTCTGGAAGGGGCTAGAGCCTCCATTTTTGCACTCAGGTCTAAGTCTCATGGCCCTCTATCAGAATCCAGAGTTTTGGGAAGATTGGAGAAACTTAATTTTTCGCCAAAAAAAAAAAAACGTAAGGGGTACCACTGTCGTTTTTTTTTCGGCCCGAATTTTTGAGTTTCGATATCTCAGCTCTGGAAGGGGCTAGAGCCTCCATTTTTGCACTCAGGTCTAAGTCTCATGGCCCTCTATCAGAATCCAGAGTTTTGGGAAGATTGGAGAAACTTAATTTTTCGCCCAAAAAAAAAAAACGTAAGGGGTACCACTGTCGTTTTTTTTTCGGGCCGAATTTTTGAGTTTCGATATCTCAGCTCTGGAAGGGGCTAGAGCCTCCATTTTTGCACTCAGGTCTAAGTCTCATGGCCCTCTATCAGAATCCAGAGTTTTGGGAAGATTGGAGAAACTTAATTTTTCGCCAAAAAAAAAAAAAACGTAAGGGGTACCACTGTCGTTTTTTTTTTCGGGCCGAATTTTTGAGTTTCGATATCTCAGCTCTGGAAGGGGCTAGAGCCTCCATTTTTGCACTCAGGTCTAAGTCTCATGGCCCTCTATCAGAATCCAGAGTTTTGGGAAGATTGGAGAAACTTAATTTTTCGCCCAAAAAAAAAAAAACGTAAGGGGTACCACTGTCGTTTTTTTTTCGGGCCGAATTTTTGAGTTTCGATATCTCAGCTCTGGAAGGGGCTAGAGCCTCCATTTTTGCACTCAGGTCTAAGTCTCATGGCCCTCTATCAGAATCCAGAGTTTTGGGAAGATTGGAGAAACTTAATTTTTCGCCCAAAAAAACAAAAAAAACGTTAGGGGTACCACTGTCGTTTTTTTTTTGCTAGAGCCTCCATTTTTGCACTCAGGTCTAAGTCTCATGTCAGGTGCTTTGACAGATGCGTGTGCTGTTTAAAGTGTGATACGTTTCCTCAGTGCGTGGCGCCCAGCTCAGGACCTTGTTCAAAATCCTGCAGCGCCACAGAGTGTACAGTTTTATATTAAATTCTCTTTTATTTGTCTCAAATCTTCTTAATTGAAAATTGCTGATGTTATTAGATTTTCAGATGATATTCTCAAATGATTCCGTTAATGAACAGGTTAAGGAACATGTATTTAATTGTACAGTACAATCATAACATAGTACAGACTGTTCTGACATTCCATCCTATCCGTCAGATTGTCCTACCAAGGCTTACTGCGCATGCGCACATCAATAATACGTCATTTTTGTCACGCTGAACAACACGCCCATAATATTTTACTACTTGTGCGAGATCTTCTTCATCTGAGGTAAGTTTTTCACTATTTTTGTCAATTATTACTATACAAAGATATATAGCAGTAATGAGAACTGTTTACTCTCACATTCATACAAAGCAAATTCATATTAGCATTTTTTTTCATGAAAACATTAACGTAAAATCATTCTACTCGTTTATTTCATACTGGTAGGACAATCTGATGAGGCATTTTGCAACGTAAAATCATCCTATCGTTTATTTCATAGGACAATCTGAAGAGGTAACGTTACTTTGCACTGTAAAATCACCGTAGAATCACAGATCGACAGAACACAGACATTATCTTAATTCCATAATGTCCTTAAACATTGACAATATTGCTGGCCATAAACAGATGCGATTTATAGTCCAGTGCGACTTATGTTTTTTTGTGTTTTTTTCATGACACATTTTTTGACTGATGCGACTTATAGTCCGGATAAAATGGCACTTTAAATTTTATGAGTAGCTTGTCAAGCTACAGGTTCAGAGTAGCTTCCCCAATACTGATTATGTAGGGGTGCTCAAACTGCACCAGTGATGCAGAGATTAGGCACTTCATTTTTAAAAGTTGCTAAATAGATCATTTAAGGAAATTTGAATGCATGGTTTCTGTATTCTTAGACCAGATACCCTTTGTTGGAGAACCCAGAGATACTGAGAAAAAGTGCTGAAGACTTTCTCAACAGAGCAGCAATGACAGACACTGGACTCCTCTTCTCTCCATCTCAGATCGCCCTCACAGCCATCCTCAACAGTGCAACACGTGCTGGCCTGAAGATTGAGGCGTAGGTTTCTCCTTCAGCATTCAGAGATTCTAACACTTGAGATGGCATGATGTAATTTTTTTTTATATATATATTTTCAGATATTTGACCGAATGTATGGGGCTTAAAGAGGATAAAGAGACACTCTCTAAGTTGTATGAGTCAATGAGACGTAAGTATATTCCCCCCTTTTTTACTGTTAACATGTCTTTAGATAAGAGATTCTTAAAGCAACACTAAGTACAAATTTTTACTTTAAAGCTGCAGTCTGGGTTTTTTCCTCTGTATACGCAAAGTGGACTGTCTTTATAAAATATCTTCTTATTAAACTGTCTCTACACTTACTAAGTTCTCAATGCTTTGGTTTGCATGTAGGGACCCATCATTATGTTACTGTGTTAGCGTGGGGCTATTTTGAGCCTTGTTAGTGGTATTAACTAGTGATTTTTATTTTTCATTACTCAATGTCATTTATTTTACAAATCTCAGAGAACAGTTGACTAGGTACCAGTGTGTTATTAGACCAAAGGTTCATTTTGCGCCGGAGTTCTCCTTTAATGCAAACTAGCACTCAAACTTCTACTAGTATAAAAATCTTAAGCCGCAGAACTGTTTTCAACATTGATTAGAAATGTTTGATGAGTTCCAAATCAGTATATTAGAATGATTTTTGAAGGTGCATGTGCCACTGAAGACTAGAGTAATGATGCCGTAAACTGTGTAGCTTTGCCATCACAGGAATAAATGACATTGTAAATGGTGAGCGAGACTTCTTTCAAAAAACATCTTTAAAAATCTTACCAAACCCAAACTTTTGATGGTAGTGTATTTCATACATCAGGTGGTTTGATTGCCTGTTCTGTTGTGGTGTTTTTGTCTTATTTAGTGCCTGGTAAGAATAATCGGTAACGCTTCCTTTTACGGTACAGTACTTACAGTGTACTTACCTAGAAAGTACTGGCTAATATAAGGTAAGTACATGGAACAGGGGTAGGTTCAGGGTTAGTATTGGTTATTACCCAGTAATTGTAGTTACTAAAATAAGTACATAGTATTTACATGGGTAACTGGACAGTAAAAATAAAGCGTTACTGAATAATCTTTGGATTATCAATCATTTGTTATTGGTACATTCAAGGAAACCATATACGTGTAATTAATATTGTGTCTGTTTTCATTATAGGAATAACAAGTCTTATGAAAGTGTATGAGCTTCCCAGAGCTGAGGAGGTTGATGCCTGCAAACAGAAACTGGAAAGGGTTCATGCTGAATTTGCTACAAACTTGTGAGTATTTGTGGAGAAAATAAAATGACAGTACTTAGATTTTAGAGTTTTAAAGCACACAAAACTAATCATACTAAGAGTTTTATTCAGCCAGGTTAGTCACTTGGTGTTTTGTATCTAAGATGCAAAAGTGTTTTTTTTTTTTAAGTAAAAAATATAAAAATAAAAATACATGAGCTACCTGAAATACAGAAAAAAAGGTAAATCTGCGTCATGCTTTTCATAGATTTGCTGGGTCACAAAATGCAGCTAAATGTACCGTAGAGAATCCCTACATCAACTGTAGATGAAAACAGGAAATGGGTACAAAGAGAGCTGTTTCAAGTCAGTGGTAGTGAATATACACCTTATACTAACATAAAGGTAACTGGGTATATTACCATGATTTTAGGACACAGTACAATGATTAAACCAGTTTTTTTTGGACGCATACCATGGCAATCTTTCATTACAATGGTGCATGTTAGAGTACCATGGTATTAGCATTAGATCTCACCACTGTACAATGGTACCAACCAAGCACTTTTTTGTAAGGGTGTCAATAAGTACAGGACAATGCTACTATCTGTCCAAAAAAAAAAATAATACATTGTAGAATCATCTAAATTAAGTTTTTGCGGTTTTACATATTTCAGGGAATAATACACATCAAGAAAATGCCAAATTAACTCAAGCAAGTCTGGCAAACACGAACAGGCTGTTATAATAAAATAATAGAGTTTGAAAGTCAATAGGTCTTTCTTTTAGAATGTGAAATAAACCAGGAAGTTCATAATCCACTCGGTCCATTCTGGTGAAAAGCTATAAAATTTAATTTGAGCTGGAGTTTGTTGCTGTTGCTTCGGTGGAAGAACAAAGGGGGCAGGTTATTAAAAGTGGACACATGCAACAATCTTGTGTAATCTATCCTCCGAAATTGAATCGGTCTCACTGATCTGCTCATGTATCACACAAACACTGGTTTGGAGATAAAAGCCAGGATGCAGCATCTTGTCAAGCGAAGCGGTTCAGAAGGTAAGATAGGAATCAGTTGCTATCTTTAGGATCTATCTAAGCCTACCTGCACCTGAAACCGCGGTCGAAAACAGGAAAAGGTTGTGCGGTAGAGTTGAGTGTAGAGACGGTTTTTAAGGCTTGCACCTGACGTGCATCTTGCTTCCCTGATGGTCAAGAGCAATGCAGTGCCAAAGTTCTTGCTTGCTACAGATAGCAGTCTAGCGCTCACGGTTCCCAGGTCGGTTCTACCAGCGGGAAGCAAAGTCGGACAGATCCATGTTGATTTTGCAGGTTGGGTAAACAAGCATTTCTGATTTGCTCAATTTTGGTTATTCTCTTGGAGTGTTCATGATTTTCAGTCTTAGAAGACCCACGACATACTTTTCGACGGACGTAACCTCTAACCATCTATTTGATGGATTATCTGTGAATTCAAGTTTTGAATCAAGTTGGTTTGAGAGATTGGCAGTGTGTTGCCTATCTAGAGTCCGAGCAAAACTTGGTTCGTGCATCCACCTTCTTCCTTTGCATCTGATGAGAACAAGTCTTGCTTTCTTTGCTACCAATCTTTTCTCTCAGAGGATCTGGATTGTGGTGGCTACAGCCATAAAGGTACATTCAGTTCTGCAAAATAAAGACAAAATTGGGCATAGTGACCTTTCAGGATTATGCAAGTCTTGAACGATTTATTGAGCCATAAGAAATTTCAAGCGCTTTCAAAAGGCCGTGCACCTTGTTTCTCACCCGTGTGCGGTTAAGATTTCGTTATTCACAATTTTATATAAAAATATTCATTTTTTTTAAATGCCTACCTGATACTTTTCTGTTGAGGTTATAGTTAAACAACAAATTGACAGACAAAAAAAAACATCAATGATCTTGATCTATAACTACAGTTATGAGCTACAGCACTAGTTAGCATGCTTGGATGTGTGTGAGGGATGAGTCGCCAAATACAGTCACTAAATAAATGCAGTCTTCAGATGATAAGTGTATGGTTCTGATGCTTTCCTCTGTCCACGGCCTTCAGGAAAAGAAAACATGGATATGAAGATGACGATCACGTTGTGAAAAGGCAGATGGTTGCTGAGGAAGTAAGTTTAGATTGGTTCCTCAAATGCACATCTTCATGTTGCCACTTGAAGCTTATGGATTTTCTGTTTTGCAGGAATGGACTGATGAGGATTTGGATGCATTATGATGGAATTGTTTTTAAATCAGCAACATCGTCGACAGTTGTTTCATGAATGGGTTGAGTGATTCCTTTTGACACTTGCTGTTCTCAAACTAAATTGTAAATACTTAAGCAAAATGTTGTCTTTTACTTCTCTAAAAATAAAATATTTTTTTTTACTACCATAAGCTTTTATCCAAGAGTGACAGTTAAATTTGTATATTGTTTCCAGGAAATCTTTCCAAGTGCTGTTTGTCTGAACTTTATATTCACCAAATACTGAAAAAAGGGTTTCACGGTTTCCACAAACTTATGCAGCACAAATGTTAATGTTTTTTAAACACCAAATCAGCATGCTTTCTGAAGGATCATGTCATGGGACACCGAGGACTAGAGTAATGGCTGCTGAAAATTCAGTTTTGTCACAGGAATAAATGACATTTTAAAATAGAGTAATATTAAATATTCCCTCTTATTATAACCATTTTCTATCTTGGATCAAATAAATGTAACCTTGGTTAGCGTTAAAGACTTGTTTCAAAAACATTTTTTGAATGATAGTGTACTGGTAGTTAAAACACTAAACAATATCTGCTTGCAAGTGTCATTTAGCTGATGTCTAACAGTAGTACACTTATAACAGTGACAGTCTTCTTAAAGGGATACTCCACTTTTTTTTTTTGGAAATAGGCTGATTTTACCACTCCCCAGAGTTAAACCGTTTAACCATTTTCGAGCGCATTTAGCCAATTTTCTGATATTTAGAAGAATATCCATAAAAAGACAGTTTCTGTTCTCATTGACTTTCATAGTATATTTTCTTTCTACTATGGAAGTCAATGAGACCAGAAACTGTCTGGTTACTGATGTTCTTCTAAATATCAAAAAATCGGCTGAAAGCATTTGAAAACGGTAAAACCCAACTGTTTAACTCTGCGGGAGTTGTAAAATGAGCCTATCCCCCCCCCCCAAAAAAGTGGAGTATCCCTTTAAAGAACTGGGGTAAAAGGGGTGTTCAATTGACATGACACAAATGCTGTCAATAACCATAATAATGGTTCATTCAAAATCAAGAACTGATAACAGACAAACACTCTAGAATACTGTTTAGAGTACAACAGCTGTCCCCAAAATTATTCCCAAAATAGCTATTCCAAAAGCTGCTTTCATATGCTGATCTGAGACATAAGCCAGCCATTACTTTACAAAACATGTTTAATAAGTGCATGCATTCCTGATACAATCTTTACTATTGTAAATTTTACTGATGTAAACATTTTTTGTTTTACCTTGAACTTTTCTCCTGAGAACATATCTGGCTTTGAATTTGTCTCAGGGAAGAATGAACCAATCAAACATAAGTACAATATGGAAAACAAATCAGGTTACCTCAAATTATATACTCATGATTCCAGCAAGAGAATTTATTGTTCCGATATAAAATATTCATACTCTCTGAGGATGATAAAAAGAAGAAGAAAAAAAAATCCAGTCTACAGCACAGTTCGAACTAAACGGAACAGGATTAAGGACAAAGAACACTAGTCTGAGCACATTTTGCATATTCATAGCCATGTAAATCAGTAACAAATTACAGTATAAAAATCATTTTAGCTCATAATCCAGTTATAGAGAAGAATCGTTGCAGCCTTGTGTCAGTTCAGTTTCAGATCAAGCAGATGCAGAGATGCACTTTGGCAACCTGTATTCAAAAACATTATTCTGTGGACAAATCGGGACATCGGTTGGTCGTCCCATCTGTTATATTGATATGTACCCAAGATACTGCAAGCAAGCAGTCAAACCCATTTGGCCGTGTGATTATAAAGTCATTGGTGTCGGACTTCAGGAGTCCAGCCGTTTTGTTTTGCAGCTGTAGTTTGCATAGTTCTCGTGGCACAGACAATGAGGCGCAAGGAAAAGGGATGATGGAAGATATGGGGTGGGTGGGAGCTGACATGGGGATGAGGGTGGAGCATGCTGGGGTCCCATTGGCTACTCCAGGAAGACGGAGACAAACTGACAGACAAAATGACCGAGGTGGAACTACCTGTTGCTGTTGGACATGGCATAGTGCACCTGTTTCTGCTGAAGGAGCTCAGTGATGGCCAGCAGCTTTTTCAGCACGTGCTGTGAAGAAAAAGAAAGACAACAGGCAATGACTGCATTATAATCTTCACCTGCTGGGTTCAAAATGGCACAGCGAAGACTTGTCATTTTCACATGCTTTCATTTCAACATAGATGATGGTATCCGACGAAAGAATCAATAAATACAGCCAAATCACAGAAACGGAGAAATTTAAAGGATTAGGTCACTTTTGAAAAAACTTTTGCTGATAATTTACTCACCCCCATGTCATCCAAGATGTCCATGTCTTTCTTTCCTCAGTCGAAAAGAAATTAAGGTTTTTGATGAAAACATTTTGATGGATTTTTCTCCTTATAATGGACTTCCATGGGAACCAGGTCCAACCGACGTCCAAACGACAGTTATAACAGTTACAGATGCAGCTTCAAATGTCTTTAAACGACACCAGACGATGAATAAGGGTCTTATCGTGCGAAACGATCGGTTATTTCAAAGCTTATTCCAAAAATGTAACTTTTCTAAGGACAAATGCTAGCCTTTCTCCATTCTGTGAGGCGCGTTTGCAACGTCACTTAATACGTAATTACGTTCAAAAGGTCACGGGCGACGTAGCCAGAAGTACAGAGTCAGAGTGTTTACAAGTTGAACGCATAGGTTGAACGTGAAAACTGACTCAAACGCCGTTTACAAAAAAAGGAATTAAAAGGTAAAACAACGATGTCGGACGATTTTGATTCTGTACTTCCGGCTACGTCGCCCGTGACCTTTTGAACGTAATTACGTATTACGTGACGTTGCAAACGCGCCTCACAATATATTACAAGGCTAGCATTTGTCCTTAGAAAAGTTACATTTTGGAATAAGCTTTGAAATAACCGATCGTTTCGCATGATAAGACCCTCATTCATCGTTTGGTGTCGTTTAAAGACATTTGAAGCTGCATCTGTAACTGTTATAACTGTCGTTTGGACCTCGGTTGGACCTGGTTCCCATTGAAGTCCATTATAAGGAGAAAAATCCTGGAATGTTTTCATCAAAAACCTTCATTTCTTTTCGACTGAGGAAAGAAAGACATGGACATCTTGGATGACATGGGGGTGAGTAATTTATCAGCAAAAGTTTTTTCAAAAGTGAACTAATCCTTTAATATCAGTGTCAGGTAAGAGTAAGATACTTCTCTAGATTTCACTGCTCACTTATGCAAATGTATAATAAACCACCACTGCTATAAACTCCTGAAGTTTACTTGCATACAGTTTTTATAATAAATGATTCAACCCATGTTGCAAATCAGGTTTATTGACTAAATTTACTGACTTTGAGCTGTTTGCAATGAACCAATCAAACTTTTGCAGTCTCAAAATTATTCAACCCTGTGAATAGAATCCCTCACAACACATCTGCAAAACAGGTGTTGTCTCAAGAACATGGCCCTCTATCAGAATCCAGAGTTTTGGGAAGATTGGAGAAACTTAATTTTTTGCCCAAAAAAAAAAACGTAAGGGGTACCACTGTCGTTTTTTTTTTTCGGGCCGAATTTTTGAGTTTCGATATCTCAGCTCTGGAAGGGGCTAGAGCCTCCATTTTTGCACTCAGGTCTAAGTCTCATGGCCGTCTATCAGAATTCAGAGTTTTGGGAAAATTGGAGAAACTTAATTTTTCGCCAAAAAAAAAAAAAAACGTAAGGGGTACCACTGTCGTTTTTTTTTTCGGCCGAATTTTTGAGTTTCGATATCTCAGCTCTGGAAGGGCTAGAGCCTCCATTTTTGCACTCAGGTCTAAGTCTCATGGCCTCTATCAGAATCCAGAGTTTTGGGAAGATTGGAGAAACGTAATTTTTCGCCCAAAAAAAAAAAACGTAAGGGGTACCACTGTCGTTTTTTTTTTTTCGGGGCCGAATTTTTGAGTTTCGATATCTCAGCTCTGGAAGGGGCTAGAGCCTCAATTTTTGCACTCAGGTCTAAGTCTCATGGCCCTCTATTCAGAATCCAGAGTTTTGGGAAGATTGGAGAAACGTAATTTTTCGCCAAAAAAAAAAAAAACGTAAGGGGTACCACTGTCGTTTTTTTTTTCGGCCGAATTTTTGAGTTTCGATATCTCAGCTCTGGAAGGGGCTAGAGCCTCCATTTTTGCACTCAGGTCTAAGTCTCATGGCCCTCTATCAGAATCCAGAGTTTTGGGAAGATTGGAGAAACTTAATTTTTGCCCAAAAAAAAAAAGGTAAGGGGTACCACTGTCGTTTTTTTTTCGGGCCGAATTTTTGAGTTTCGATATCTCAGCTCTGGAAGGGGCTAGAGCCTCCATTTTTGCACTCAGGTCTAAGTCTCATGGCCTCTATCAGAATCAGAGTTTTGGGAAGATTGGAGAAAACTTAATTTTTCGCCAAAAAAAAAAAAACGTAAGGGGTACCACTGTCGTTTTTTTTTTTCGGGCCGAATTTTGAGTTTCGATATCTCAGCTCTGGAAGGGGCTAGAGCCTCCATTTTTGCACTCAGGTCTAAGTCTCATGGCCCTCTATCAGAATCCAGAGTTTGGGAAGATTGGAGAAACTTAATTTTTCGCCCAAAAAAAAAACCGTAAGGGGTACCACTGTCGTTTTTTTTTCGGGCCGAATTTGTGGAGTTTCGATATCTCAGCTCTGGAAGGGGCTAGAGCCTCCATTTTTGCACTCAAGGTCTAAGTCTCATGGCCCTCTATCAGAATCCAGAGTTTTGGGAAGATTGGAGAAACTTAATTTTTTCGCCCAAAAAAAAAACAAGTAAGGGGACCACTGTCGTTTTTTTTTCGGGCCGAATTTTTGAGTTTCGATATCTCAGCTCTGGAAGGGGCTAGAGCCTCCATTTTTTGCACTCAGGTCTAAGTCTCATGGCCCT
>NW_024121255.1:570569-613299 GCF_016745375.1 Pimephales promelas
ATAATCCAGAGTTTGGGAAAGATGGAGAAACTTAATTTTTCGCCCAAAAAAAAAAAACGTAAGGGGTACCACTGTCGTTTTTTTTTCGGCCGAATTTTTGAGTTTCGAATCTCAGCTCTGGAAGGGGCTAGAGCCTCCATTTTTGCACTCAGGCTAAGTCTCATGGCCCTCTATCAGATCCAGAGTTTTGTGAAGATTGGAGAAACTTAATTTTTCGCCCAAAAAAAAAAACGTAAGGTACCACTGTCGTTTTTTTTTCGGCCGAATTTTTGAGTTTCGATATCTCAGCTCTGGAAGGGGCTAGAGCCTCCATTTTTGCACTCAGGTCTAGTCTCATGGCCCTCTATCAGAATCCAGAGTTTGGAAGATTGGAGAAACTTAATTTTTCGCCCAAAAAAAAAAAACGTAAGGGGTACCACTGTCGTTTTTTTTTTCGGGCCGATTTTTGAGTTTCGATATCTCAGCTCTGGAAGGGGCTAGAGCCTCCATTTTTGCACTCAGGTCTAAGTCTCATGGCCCTCTATCAGAATCCAGAGTTTTGGGAAGATTGGAGAAACTTAATTTTTCGCCCAAAAAAAAAAAACGTAAGGGGTACCACTGTCGTTTTTTTTCGGGCCGAATTTTTGAGTTTCGATATCTCAGCTCTGGAAGGGGCTAGAGCCTCCATTTTTGCACTCAGGTCTAAGTCTCATGGCCCTCTATCAGAATCCAGAGTTTTGGAGATTGGAGAAACTTAATTTTTCGCCCAAAAAAAAAAACGTAAGGGGTACCACTGTCGTTTTTTTTTCGGCGAATTTTTGAGTTTCGATATCTCAGCTCTGGAAGGGGCTAGAGCCTCCATTTTTGCACTCAGTCTAAGTCTCATGGCCCTCTATCAGAATCCAGAGTTTGGGAAGATTGGAGAAACTTAATTTTTCGCCCAAAAAAAAAAAACGTAAGGTACCACTGTCGTTTTTTTTTTCGGCCGAATTTTTGAGTTTCGATATCTCAGCTCTGGAAGGGGCTAGAGCCTCCATTTTTGCACTCAGGTCTAAGTCTCATGGCCCTCTATCAGAATCCAGAGTTTTGGGAAGATTGGAGAAACTTAATTTTTCGCCCAAAAAAAAAAACGTAAGGGGTACCACTGTCGGTTTTTTTTTCGGGCCTAATTTTTGAGTTTCGAATCTCTGCTCTGGAAGGGCTAGAGCCTCCATTTTTGCACTCAGGTCTAAGTCTCATGGCCCTCTATCAGAATCCAGAGTTTTGGGAAGATTGGAGAAACTTAATTTTTCGCCCAAAAAAAAAACGTAAGGGGTACCACTGTCGTTTTTTTTCGGGCCGAATTTTTGAGTTTCGATATCTCAGCTCTGGAAGGGGCTAGAGCCTCCATTTTTGCACTCAGGTCTAAGTCTCATGGCCCTCTATCAGAATCCAGAGTTTTGGAAGATTGGAGAAACTTAATTTTTCGCCCAAAAAAAAAAAACGTAAGGGGTACCACTGTCGTTTTTTTTTCGGGCCGAATTTTTGAGTTTCGATATCTCAGCTCTGGAAGGGGCTAGAGCCTCCATTTTTGCACTCAGGTCTAAGTCTCATGGCCCTCTATCAGAATCCAGAGTTTTGGGAAGATTGGAGAAACTTAATTTTTCGCCCAAAAAAAAAAAACGTAAGGGGTACCACTGTCGTTTTTTTTTCGGGCCGAATTTTTGAGTTTCGATATCTCAGCTCTGGAAGGGGCTAGAGCCTCCATTTTTGCACTCAGGTCTAAGTCTCATGGCCCTCTATCAGAATCCAGAGTTTTGGGAAGATTGGAGAAACTTAATTTTTCGCCCAAAAAAAAAAAACGTAAGGGGTACCACTGTCGTTTTTTTTTCGGGCCGAATTTTTGAGTTTCGATATCTCAGCTCTGGAAGGGGCTAGAGCCTCCATTTTTGCACTCAGGTCTAAGTCTCATGGCCCTCTATCAGAATCCAGAGTTTGGGAAGATTGGAGAAACTTAATTTTTCGCCAAAAAAAAAAACGTAAGGGGTACCACTGTCGTTTTTTTTTCGGGCCGAATTTTTGAGTTTCGATATCTCAGCTCTGGAAGGGGCTAGAGCCTCCATTTTTGCACTCAGGTCTAAGTCTCATGGCCCTCTATCAGAATCCAGAGTTTTGGAAGATTGGAGAAACTTAATTTTTCGCCCCAAAAAAAAAAACGTAAGGGGTACCACTGTCGTTTTTTTTTTCGGGCCGAATTTTTGAGTTTCGATATCTCAGCTCTGGAAGGGGCTAGAGCCTCCATTTTTGCACTCAGGTCTAAGTCTCATGGCCCTCTATCAGAATCCAGAGTTTTGGGAAGATTGGAGAAACTTAATTTTTCGCCCAAAAAAAAAACGTAAGGGGTACCACTGTCGTTTTTTTTTCGGGCCGAATTTTTGAGTTTCGATATCTCAGCTCTGGAAGGGGCTAGAGCCTCCATTTTTGCACTCAGGTCTAAGTCTCATGGCCCTCTATCAGAATCCAGAGTTTTGGGAAGATTGGAGAAACTTAATTTTTCGCCCAAAAAAAAAAAACGTAAGGGGTACCACTGTCGTTTTTTTTTTCGGGCCGAATTTTTGAGTTTCGATATCTCAGCTCTGGAAGGGGCTAGAGCCTCCATTTTTGCACTCAGGTCTAAGTCTCATGGCCCTCTATCAGAATCCAGAGTTTTGGGAAGATTGGAGAAACTTAATTTTTCGCCCAAAAAAAAAAACGTAAGGGGTACCACTGTCGTTTTTTTTTCGGGCCGAATTTTTGAGTTTCGATATCTCAGCTCTGGAAGGGGCTAGAGCCTCCATTTTTGCACTCAGGTCTAAGTCTCATGGCCCTCTATCAGAATCCAGAGTTTTGGGAAGATTGGAGAAACTTAATTTTTCGCCCAAAAAAAAAAACGTAAGGGGTACCACTGTCGTTTTTTTTTTCGGGCCGAATTTTTGAGTTTCGATATCTCAGCTCTGGAAGGGGCTAGAGCCTCCATTTTTGCACTCAGGTCTAAGTCTCATGGCCCTCTATCAGAATCCAGAGTTTTGGGAAGATTGGAGAAACTTAATTTTTCGCCCAAAAAAAAAAAACGTAAGGGGTACCACTGTCGTTTTTTTTTCGGGCCGAATTTTTGAGTTTCGATATCTCAGCTCTGGAAGGGGCTAGAGCCTCCATTTTTGCACTCAGGTCTAAGTCTCATGGCCCTCTATCAGAATCCAGAGTTTTGGGAAGATTGGAGAAACTTAATTTTTCGCCCAAAAAAAAAAACGTAAGGGGTACCACTGTCGTTTTTTTTTCGGGCCGAATTTTTGAGTTTCGATATCTCAGCTCTGGAAGGGGCTAGAGCCTCCATTTTTGCACTCAGGTCTAAGTCTCATGGCCCTCTATCAGAATCCAGAGTTTTGGGAAGATTGGAGAAACTTAATTTTTCGCCCAAAAAAAAAACGTAAGGGGTACCACTGTCGTTTTTTTTTTCGGGCCGAATTTTTGAGTTTCGATATCTCAGCTCTGGAAGGGGCTAGAGCCTCCATTTTTGCACTCAGGTCTAAGTCTCATGGCCCTCTATCAGAATCCAGAGTTTTGGGAAGATTGGAGAAACTTAATTTTTCGCCCAAAAAAAAAAAACGTAAGGGGTACCACTGTCGTTTTTTTTTCGGGCCGAATTTTTGAGTTTCGATATCTCAGCTCTGGAAGGGGCTAGAGCCTCCATTTTTGCACTCAGGTCTAAGTCTCATGGCCCTCTATCAGAATCCAGAGTTTTGGGAAGATTGGAGAAACTTAATTTTTCGCCCCAAAAAAAAAACGTAAGGGGTACCACTGTCGTTTTTTTTTTCGGGCCGAATTTTTGAGTTTCGATATCTCAGCTCTGGAAGGGGCTAGAGCCTCCATTTTTGCACTCAGGTCTAAGTCTCATGGCCCTCTATCAGAATCCAGAGTTTTGGGAAGATTGGAGAAACTTAATTTTTCGCCCAAAAAAAAAAACGTAAGGGGTACCACTGTCGTTTTTTTTTCGGGCCGAATTTTTGAGTTTCGATATCTCAGCTCTGGAAGGGGCTAGAGCCTCCATTTTTGCACTCAGGTCTAAGTCTCATGGCCCTCTATCAGAATCCAGAGTTTTGGGAAGATTGGAGAAACTTAATTTTTCGCCCAAAAAAAAAAAACGTAAGGGGTACCACTGTCGTTTTTTTTTCGGGCCGAATTTTTGAGTTTCGATATCTCAGCTCTGGAAGGGGCTAGAGCCTCCATTTTTGCACTCAGGTCTAAGTCTCATGGCCCTCTATCAGAATCCAGAGTTTTGGGAAGATTGGAGAAACTTAATTTTTCGCCCAAAAAAAAAAACGTAAGGGGTACCACTGTCGTTTTTTTTTCGGGCCGAATTTTTGAGTTTCGATATCTCAGCTCTGGAAGGGGCTAGAGCCTCCATTTTTGCACTCAGGTCTAAGTCTCATGGCCCTCTATCAGAATCCAGAGTTTTGGGAAGATTGGAGAAACTTAATTTTTCGCCCAAAAAAAAAAAACGTAAGGGGTACCACTGTCGTTTTTTTTTTCGGGCCGAATTTTTGAGTTTCGATATCTCAGCTCTGGAAGGGGCTAGAGCCTCCATTTTTGCACTCAGGTCTAAGTCTCATGGCCCTCTATCAGAATCCAGAGTTTTGGGAAGATTGGAGAAACTTAATTTTTCGCCCAAAAAAAAAAACGTAAGGGGTACCACTGTCGTTTTTTTTTTCGGGCCGAATTTTTGAGTTTCGATATCTCAGCTCTGGAAGGGGCTAGAGCCTCCATTTTTGCACTCAGGTCTAAGTCTCATGGCCCTCTATCAGAATCCAGAGTTTTGGGAAGATTGGAGAAACTTAATTTTTCGCCCAAAAAAAAAAACGTAAGGGGTACCACTGTCGTTTTTTTTTTCGGGCCGAATTTTTGAGTTTCGATATCTCAGCTCTGGAAGGGGCTAGAGCCTCCATTTTTGCACTCAGGTCTAAGTCTCATGGCCCTCTATCAGAATCCAGAGTTTTGGGAAGATTGGAGAAACTTAATTTTTCGCCCAAAAAAAAAACGTAAGGGGTACCACTGTCGTTTTTTTTTCGGGCCGAATTTTTGAGTTTCGATATCTCAGCTCTGGAAGGGGCTAGAGCCTCCATTTTTGCACTCAGGTCTAAGTCTCATGGCCCTCTATCAGAATCCAGAGTTTTGGGAAGATTGGAGAAACTTAATTTTTCGCCCAAAAAAAAAAAACGTAAGGGGTACCACTGTCGTTTTTTTTTCGGGCCGAATTTTTGAGTTTCGATATCTCAGCTCTGGAAGGGGCTAGAGCCTCCATTTTTGCACTCAGGTCTAAGTCTCATGGCCCTCTATCAGAATCCAGAGTTTTGGGAAGATTGGAGAAACTTAATTTTTCGCCCAAAAAAAAAAACGTAAGGGGTACCACTGTCGTTTTTTTTTCGGGCCGAATTTTTGAGTTTCGATATCTCAGCTCTGGAAGGGGCTAGAGCCTCCATTTTTGCACTCAGGTCTAAGTCTCATGGCCCTCTATCAGAATCCAGAGTTTTGGGAAGATTGGAGAAACTTAATTTTTCGCCCAAAAAAAAAAAACGTAAGGGGTACCACTGTCGTTTTTTTTTTCGGGCCGAATTTTTGAGTTTCGATATCTCAGCTCTGGAAGGGGCTAGAGCCTCCATTTTTGCACTCAGGTCTAAGTCTCATGGCCCTCTATCAGAATCCAGAGTTTTGGGAAGATTGGAGAAACTTAATTTTTCGCCCAAAAAAAAAAACGTAAGGGGTACCACTGTCGTTTTTTTTTCGGGCCGAATTTTTGAGTTTCGATATCTCAGCTCTGGAAGGGGCTAGAGCCTCCATTTTTGCACTCAGGTCTAAGTCTCATGGCCCTCTATCAGAATCCAGAGTTTTGGGAAGATTGGAGAAACTTAATTTTTCGCCCAAAAAAAAAAAACGTAAGGGGTACCACTGTCGTTTTTTTTTTCGGGCCGAATTTTTGAGTTTCGATATCTCAGCTCTGGAAGGGGCTAGAGCCTCCATTTTTGCACTCAGGTCTAAGTCTCATGGCCCTCTATCAGAATCCAGAGTTTTGGGAAGATTGGAGAAACTTAATTTTTCGCCCAAAAAAAAAAAACGTAAGGGGTACCACTGTCGTTTTTTTTTTCGGGCCGAATTTTTGAGTTTCGATATCTCAGCTCTGGAAGGGGCTAGAGCCTCCATTTTTGCACTCAGGTCTAAGTCTCATGGCCCTCTATCAGAATCCAGAGTTTTGGGAAGATTGGAGAAACTTAATTTTTCGCCCAAAAAAAAAAACGTAAGGGGTACCACTGTCGTTTTTTTTTCGGGCCGAATTTTTGAGTTTCGATATCTCAGCTCTGGAAGGGGCTAGAGCCTCCATTTTTGCACTCAGGTCTAAGTCTCATGGCCCTCTATCAGAATCCAGAGTTTTGGGAAGATTGGAGAAACTTAATTTTTCGCCCAAAAAAAAAAACGTAAGGGGTACCACTGTCGTTTTTTTTTCGGGCCGAATTTTTGAGTTTCGATATCTCAGCTCTGGAAGGGGCTAGAGCCTCCATTTTTGCACTCAGGTCTAAGTCTCATGGCCCTCTATCAGAATCCAGAGTTTTGGGAAGATTGGAGAAACTTAATTTTTCGCCCAAAAAAAAAAAACGTAAGGGGTACCACTGTCGTTTTTTTTTCGGGCCGAATTTTTGAGTTTCGATATCTCAGCTCTGGAAGGGGCTAGAGCCTCCATTTTTGCACTCAGGTCTAAGTCTCATGGCCCTCTATCAGAATCCAGAGTTTTGGGAAGATTGGAGAAACTTAATTTTTCGCCCAAAAAAAAAAACGTAAGGGGTACCACTGTCGTTTTTTTTTTCGGGCCGAATTTTTGAGTTTCGATATCTCAGCTCTGGAAGGGGCTAGAGCCTCCATTTTTGCACTCAGGTCTAAGTCTCATGGCCCTCTATCAGAATCCAGAGTTTTGGGAAGATTGGAGAAACTTAATTTTTCGCCCCAAAAAAAAAAACGTAAGGGGTACCACTGTCGTTTTTTTTTTCGGGCCGAATTTTTGAGTTTCGATATCTCAGCTCTGGAAGGGGCTAGAGCCTCCATTTTTGCACTCAGGTCTAAGTCTCATGGCCCTCTATCAGAATCCAGAGTTTTGGGAAGATTGGAGAAACTTAATTTTTCGCCCAAAAAAAAAAAACGTAAGGGGTACCACTGTCGTTTTTTTTTTCGGGCCGAATTTTTGAGTTTCGATATCTCAGCTCTGGAAGGGGCTAGAGCCTCCATTTTTGCACTCAGGTCTAAGTCTCATGGCCCTCTATCAGAATCCAGAGTTTTGGGAAGATTGGAGAAACTTAATTTTTCGCCCAAAAAAAAAAACGTAAGGGGTACCACTGTCGTTTTTTTTTCGGGCCGAATTTTTGAGTTTCGATATCTCAGCTCTGGAAGGGGCTAGAGCCTCCATTTTTGCACTCAGGTCTAAGTCTCATGGCCCTCTATCAGAATCCAGAGTTTTGGGAAGATTGGAGAAACTTAATTTTTCGCCCAAAAAAAAAAAACGTAAGGGGTACCACTGTCGTTTTTTTTTCGGGCCGAATTTTTGAGTTTCGATATCTCAGCTCTGGAAGGGGCTAGAGCCTCCATTTTTGCACTCAGGTCTAAGTCTCATGGCCCTCTATCAGAATCCAGAGTTTTGGGAAGATTGGAGAAACTTAATTTTTCGCCCCAAAAAAAAAAACGTAAGGGGTACCACTGTCGTTTTTTTTTCGGGCCGAATTTTTGAGTTTCGATATCTCAGCTCTGGAAGGGGCTAGAGCCTCCATTTTTGCACTCAGGTCTAAGTCTCATGGCCCTCTATCAGAATCCAGAGTTTTGGGAAGATTGGAGAAACTTAATTTTTCGCCCAAAAAAAAAAACGTAAGGGGTACCACTGTCGTTTTTTTTTTCGGGCCGAATTTTTGAGTTTCGATATCTCAGCTCTGGAAGGGGCTAGAGCCTCCATTTTTGCACTCAGGTCTAAGTCTCATGGCCCTCTATCAGAATCCAGAGTTTTGGGAAGATTGGAGAAACTTAATTTTTCGCCCAAAAAAAAAACGTAAGGGGTACCACTGTCGTTTTTTTTTTCGGGCCGAATTTTTGAGTTTCGATATCTCAGCTCTGGAAGGGGCTAGAGCCTCCATTTTTGCACTCAGGTCTAAGTCTCATGGCCCTCTATCAGAATCCAGAGTTTTGGGAAGATTGGAGAAACTTAATTTTTCGCCCAAAAAAAAAAACGTAAGGGGTACCACTGTCGTTTTTTTTTTCGGGCCGAATTTTTGAGTTTCGATATCTCAGCTCTGGAAGGGGCTAGAGCCTCCATTTTTGCACTCAGGTCTAAGTCTCATGGCCCTCTATCAGAATCCAGAGTTTTGGGAAGATTGGAGAAACTTAATTTTTCGCCCAAAAAAAAAAACGTAAGGGGTACCACTGTCGTTTTTTTTTCGGGCCGAATTTTTGAGTTTCGATATCTCAGCTCTGGAAGGGGCTAGAGCCTCCATTTTTGCACTCAGGTCTAAGTCTCATGGCCCTCTATCAGAATCCAGAGTTTTGGGAAGATTGGAGAAACTTAATTTTTCGCCCAAAAAAAAAAACGTAAGGGGTACCACTGTCGTTTTTTTTTCGGGCCGAATTTTTGAGTTTCGATATCTCAGCTCTGGAAGGGGCTAGAGCCTCCATTTTTGCACTCAGGTCTAAGTCTCATGGCCCTCTATCAGAATCCAGAGTTTTGGGAAGATTGGAGAAACTTAATTTTTCGCCCAAAAAAAAAAACGTAAGGGGTACCACTGTCGTTTTTTTTTTCGGGCCGAATTTTTGAGTTTCGATATCTCAGCTCTGGAAGGGGCTAGAGCCTCCATTTTTGCACTCAGGTCTAAGTCTCATGGCCCTCTATCAGAATCCAGAGTTTTGGGAAGATTGGAGAAACTTAATTTTTCGCCCAAAAAAAAAAACGTAAGGGGTACCACTGTCGTTTTTTTTTCGGGCCGAATTTTTGAGTTTCGATATCTCAGCTCTGGAAGGGGCTAGAGCCTCCATTTTTGCACTCAGGTCTAAGTCTCATGGCCCTCTATCAGAATCCAGAGTTTTGGGAAGATTGGAGAAACTTAATTTTTCGCCAAAAAAAAAAAACGTAAGGGGTACCACTGTCGTTTTTTTTTTCGGGCCGAATTTTTGAGTTTCGATATCTCAGCTCTGGAAGGGGCTAGAGCCTCCATTTTTGCACTCAGGTCTAAGTCTCATGGCCCTCTATCAGAATCCAGAGTTTTGGGAAGATTGGAGAAACTTAATTTTTCGCCCAAAAAAAAAAAACGTAAGGGGTACCACTGTCGTTTTTTTTTCGGGCCGAATTTTTGAGTTTCGATATCTCAGCTCTGGAAGGGGCTAGAGCCTCCATTTTTGCACTCAGGTCTAAGTCTCATGGCCCTCTATCAGAATCCAGAGTTTTGGGAAGATTGGAGAAACTTAATTTTTCGCCCAAAAAAAAAAACGTAAGGGGTACCACTGTCGTTTTTTTTTCGGGCCGAATTTTTGAGTTTCGATATCTCAGCTCTGGAAGGGGCTAGAGCCTCCATTTTTGCACTCAGGTCTAAGTCTCATGGCCCTCTATCAGAATCCAGAGTTTTGGGAAGATTGGAGAAACTTAATTTTTCGCCCAAAAAAAAAAAACGTAAGGGGTACCACTGTCGTTTTTTTTTCGGGCCGAATTTTTGAGTTTCGATATCTCAGCTCTGGAAGGGGCTAGAGCCTCCATTTTTGCACTCAGGTCTAAGTCTCATGGCCCTCTATCAGAATCCAGAGTTTTGGGAAGATTGGAGAAACTTAATTTTTCGCCCAAAAAAAAAAACGTAAGGGGTACCACTGTCGTTTTTTTTTCGGGCCGAATTTTTGAGTTTCGATATCTCAGCTCTGGAAGGGGCTAGAGCCTCCATTTTTGCACTCAGGTCTAAGTCTCATGGCCCTCTATCAGAATCCAGAGTTTTGGGAAGATTGGAGAAACTTAATTTTTCGCCCAAAAAAAAAACGTAAGGGGTACCACTGTCGTTTTTTTTTCGGGCCGAATTTTTGAGTTTCGATATCTCAGCTCTGGAAGGGGCTAGAGCCTCCATTTTTGCACTCAGGTCTAAGTCTCATGGCCCTCTATCAGAATCCAGAGTTTTGGGAAGATTGGAGAAACTTAATTTTTCGCCCAAAAAAAAAAACGTAAGGGGTACCACTGTCGTTTTTTTTTCGGGCCGAATTTTTGAGTTTCGATATCTCAGCTCTGGAAGGGGCTAGAGCCTCCATTTTTGCACTCAGGTCTAAGTCTCATGGCCCTCTATCAGAATCCAGAGTTTTGGGAAGATTGGAGAAACTTAATTTTTCGCCCAAAAAAAAAAACGTAAGGGGTACCACTGTCGTTTTTTTTTCGGGCCGAATTTTTGAGTTTCGATATCTCAGCTCTGGAAGGGGCTAGAGCCTCCATTTTTGCACTCAGGTCTAAGTCTCATGGCCCTCTATCAGAATCCAGAGTTTTGGGAAGATTGGAGAAACTTAATTTTTCGCCCAAAAAAAAAAACGTAAGGGGTACCACTGTCGTTTTTTTTTTCGGGCCGAATTTTTGAGTTTCGATATCTCAGCTCTGGAAGGGGCTAGAGCCTCCATTTTTGCACTCAGGTCTAAGTCTCATGGCCCTCTATCAGAATCCAGAGTTTTGGGAAGATTGGAGAAACTTAATTTTTCGCCCAAAAAAAAAAACGTAAGGGGTACCACTGTCGTTTTTTTTTTCGGGCCGAATTTTTGAGTTTCGATATCTCAGCTCTGGAAGGGGCTAGAGCCTCCATTTTTGCACTCAGGTCTAAGTCTCATGGCCCTCTATCAGAATCCAGAGTTTTGGGAAGATTGGAGAAACTTAATTTTTCGCCCAAAAAAAAAAACGTAAGGGGTACCACTGTCGTTTTTTTTTCGGGCCGAATTTTTGAGTTTCGATATCTCAGCTCTGGAAGGGGCTAGAGCCTCCATTTTTGCACTCAGGTCTAAGTCTCATGGCCCTCTATCAGAATCCAGAGTTTTGGGAAGATTGGAGAAACTTAATTTTTCGCCCAAAAAAAAAAAACGTAAGGGGTACCACTGTCGTTTTTTTTTCGGGCCGAATTTTTGAGTTTCGATATCTCAGCTCTGGAAGGGGCTAGAGCCTCCATTTTTGCACTCAGGTCTAAGTCTCATGGCCCTCTATCAGAATCCAGAGTTTTGGGAAGATTGGAGAAACTTAATTTTTCGCCCAAAAAAAAAAACGTAAGGGGTACCACTGTCGTTTTTTTTTCGGGCCGAATTTTTGAGTTTCGATATCTCAGCTCTGGAAGGGGCTAGAGCCTCCATTTTTGCACTCAGGTCTAAGTCTCATGGCCCTCTATCAGAATCCAGAGTTTTGGGAAGATTGGAGAAACTTAATTTTTCGCCAAAAAAAAAAACGTAAGGGGTACCACTGTCGTTTTTTTTTCGGGCCGAATTTTTGAGTTTCGATATCTCAGCTCTGGAAGGGGCTAGAGCCTCCATTTTTGCACTCAGGTCTAAGTCTCATGGCCCTCTATCAGAATCCAGAGTTTTGGGAAGATTGGAGAAACTTAATTTTTCGCCCCAAAAAAAAAAACGTAAGGGGTACCACTGTCGTTTTTTTTTCGGGCCGAATTTTTGAGTTTCGATATCTCAGCTCTGGAAGGGGCTAGAGCCTCCATTTTTGCACTCAGGTCTAAGTCTCATGGCCCTCTATCAGAATCCAGAGTTTTGGGAAGATTGGAGAAACTTAATTTTTCGCCCAAAAAAAAAAAACGTAAGGGGTACCACTGTCGTTTTTTTTTTCGGGCCGAATTTTTGAGTTTCGATATCTCAGCTCTGGAAGGGGCTAGAGCCTCCATTTTTGCACTCAGGTCTAAGTCTCATGGCCCTCTATCAGAATCCAGAGTTTTGGGAAGATTGGAGAAACTTAATTTTTCGCCCAAAAAAAAAAACGTAAGGGGTACCACTGTCGTTTTTTTTTCGGGCCGAATTTTTGAGTTTCGATATCTCAGCTCTGGAAGGGGCTAGAGCCTCCATTTTTGCACTCAGGTCTAAGTCTCATGGCCCTCTATCAGAATCCAGAGTTTTGGGAAGATTGGAGAAACTTAATTTTTCGCCCAAAAAAAAAAACGTAAGGGGTACCACTGTCGTTTTTTTTTTCGGGCCGAATTTTTGAGTTTCGATATCTCAGCTCTGGAAGGGGCTAGAGCCTCCATTTTTGCACTCAGGTCTAAGTCTCATGGCCCTCTATCAGAATCCAGAGTTTTGGGAAGATTGGAGAAACTTAATTTTTCGCCCAAAAAAAAAAACGTAAGGGGTACCACTGTCGTTTTTTTTTCGGGCCGAATTTTTGAGTTTCGATATCTCAGCTCTGGAAGGGGCTAGAGCCTCCATTTTTGCACTCAGGTCTAAGTCTCATGGCCCTCTATCAGAATCCAGAGTTTTGGGAAGATTGGAGAAACTTAATTTTTCGCCCAAAAAAAAAAACGTAAGGGGTACCACTGTCGTTTTTTTTTTCGGGCCGAATTTTTGAGTTTCGATATCTCAGCTCTGGAAGGGGCTAGAGCCTCCATTTTTGCACTCAGGTCTAAGTCTCATGGCCCTCTATCAGAATCCAGAGTTTTGGGAAGATTGGAGAAACTTAATTTTTCGCCCAAAAAAAAAAACGTAAGGGGTACCACTGTCGTTTTTTTTTCGGGCCGAATTTTTGAGTTTCGATATCTCAGCTCTGGAAGGGGCTAGAGCCTCCATTTTTGCACTCAGGTCTAAGTCTCATGGCCCTCTATCAGAATCCAGAGTTTTGGGAAGATTGGAGAAACTTAATTTTTCGCCCAAAAAAAAAAACGTAAGGGGTACCACTGTCGTTTTTTTTTCGGGCCGAATTTTTGAGTTTCGATATCTCAGCTCTGGAAGGGGCTAGAGCCTCCATTTTTGCACTCAGGTCTAAGTCTCATGGCCCTCTATCAGAATCCAGAGTTTTGGGAAGATTGGAGAAACTTAATTTTTCGCCCAAAAAAAAAAACGTAAGGGGTACCACTGTCGTTTTTTTTTCGGGCCGAATTTTTGAGTTTCGATATCTCAGCTCTGGAAGGGGCTAGAGCCTCCATTTTTGCACTCAGGTCTAAGTCTCATGGCCCTCTATCAGAATCCAGAGTTTTGGGAAGATTGGAGAAACTTAATTTTTCGCCCAAAAAAAAAAACGTAAGGGGTACCACTGTCGTTTTTTTTTCGGGCCGAATTTTTGAGTTTCGATATCTCAGCTCTGGAAGGGGCTAGAGCCTCCATTTTTGCACTCAGGTCTAAGTCTCATGGCCCTCTATCAGAATCCAGAGTTTTGGGAAGATTGGAGAAACTTAATTTTTCGCCCAAAAAAAAAAACGTAAGGGGTACCACTGTCGTTTTTTTTTCGGGCCGAATTTTTGAGTTTCGATATCTCAGCTCTGGAAGGGGCTAGAGCCTCCATTTTTGCACTCAGGTCTAAGTCTCATGGCCCTCTATCAGAATCCAGAGTTTTGGGAAGATTGGAGAAACTTAATTTTTCGCCCAAAAAAAAAAACGTAAGGGGTACCACTGTCGTTTTTTTTTCGGGCCGAATTTTTGAGTTTCGATATCTCAGCTCTGGAAGGGGCTAGAGCCTCCATTTTTGCACTCAGGTCTAAGTCTCATGGCCCTCTATCAGAATCCAGAGTTTTGGGAAGATTGGAGAAACTTAATTTTTCGCCCAAAAAAAAAAACGTAAGGGGTACCACTGTCGTTTTTTTTTCGGGCCGAATTTTTGAGTTTCGATATCTCAGCTCTGGAAGGGGCTAGAGCCTCCATTTTTGCACTCAGGTCTAAGTCTCATGGCCCTCTATCAGAATCCAGAGTTTTGGGAAGATTGGAGAAACTTAATTTTTCGCCCAAAAAAAAAAACGTAAGGGGTACCACTGTCGTTTTTTTTTTCGGGCCGAATTTTTGAGTTTCGATATCTCAGCTCTGGAAGGGGCTAGAGCCTCCATTTTTGCACTCAGGTCTAAGTCTCATGGCCCTCTATCAGAATCCAGAGTTTTGGGAAGATTGGAGAAACTTAATTTTTCGCCCAAAAAAAAAAACGTAAGGGGTACCACTGTCGTTTTTTTTTCGGGCCGAATTTTTGAGTTTCGATATCTCAGCTCTGGAAGGGGCTAGAGCCTCCATTTTTGCACTCAGGTCTAAGTCTCATGGCCCTCTATCAGAATCCAGAGTTTTGGGAAGATTGGAGAAACTTAATTTTTCGCCCAAAAAAAAAAAACGTAAGGGGTACCACTGTCGTTTTTTTTTCGGGCCGAATTTTTGAGTTTCGATATCTCAGCTCTGGAAGGGGCTAGAGCCTCCATTTTTGCACTCAGGTCTAAGTCTCATGGCCCTCTATCAGAATCCAGAGTTTTGGGAAGATTGGAGAAACTTAATTTTTCGCCAAAAAAAAAAAACGTAAGGGGTACCACTGTCGTTTTTTTTTCGGGCCGAATTTTTGAGTTTCGATATCTCAGCTCTGGAAGGGGCTAGAGCCTCCATTTTTGCACTCAGGTCTAAGTCTCATGGCCCTCTATCAGAATCCAGAGTTTTGGGAAGATTGGAGAAACTTAATTTTTCGCCCAAAAAAAAAAAACGTAAGGGGTACCACTGTCGTTTTTTTTTCGGGCCGAATTTTTGAGTTTCGATATCTCAGCTCTGGAAGGGGCTAGAGCCTCCATTTTTGCACTCAGGTCTAAGTCTCATGGCCCTCTATCAGAATCCAGAGTTTTGGGAAGATTGGAGAAACTTAATTTTTCGCCCAAAAAAAAAAACGTAAGGGGTACCACTGTCGTTTTTTTTTCGGGCCGAATTTTTGAGTTTCGATATCTCAGCTCTGGAAGGGGCTAGAGCCTCCATTTTTGCACTCAGGTCTAAGTCTCATGGCCCTCTATCAGAATCCAGAGTTTTGGGAAGATTGGAGAAACTTAATTTTTCGCCCAAAAAAAAAAACGTAAGGGGTACCACTGTCGTTTTTTTTTCGGGCCGAATTTTTGAGTTTCGATATCTCAGCTCTGGAAGGGGCTAGAGCCTCCATTTTTGCACTCAGGTCTAAGTCTCATGGCCCTCTATCAGAATCCAGAGTTTTGGGAAGATTGGAGAAACTTAATTTTTCGCCCAAAAAAAAAAACGTAAGGGGTACCACTGTCGTTTTTTTTTCGGGCCGAATTTTTGAGTTTCGATATCTCAGCTCTGGAAGGGGCTAGAGCCTCCATTTTTGCACTCAGGTCTAAGTCTCATGGCCCTCTATCAGAATCCAGAGTTTTGGGAAGATTGGAGAAACTTAATTTTTCGCCCAAAAAAAAAAACGTAAGGGGTACCACTGTCGTTTTTTTTTTCGGGCCGAATTTTTGAGTTTCGATATCTCAGCTCTGGAAGGGGCTAGAGCCTCCATTTTTGCACTCAGGTCTAAGTCTCATGGCCCTCTATCAGAATCCAGAGTTTTGGGAAGATTGGAGAAACTTAATTTTTCGCCCAAAAAAAAAAACGTAAGGGGTACCACTGTCGTTTTTTTTTCGGGCCGAATTTTTGAGTTTCGATATCTCAGCTCTGGAAGGGGCTAGAGCCTCCATTTTTGCACTCAGGTCTAAGTCTCATGGCCCTCTATCAGAATCCAGAGTTTTGGGAAGATTGGAGAAACTTAATTTTTCGCCAAAAAAAAAAAACGTAAGGGGTACCACTGTCGTTTTTTTTTCGGGCCGAATTTTTGAGTTTCGATATCTCAGCTCTGGAAGGGGCTAGAGCCTCCATTTTTGCACTCAGGTCTAAGTCTCATGGCCCTCTATCAGAATCCAGAGTTTTGGGAAGATTGGAGAAACTTAATTTTTCGCCCAAAAAAAAAAACGTAAGGGGTACCACTGTCGTTTTTTTTTTCGGGCCGAATTTTTGAGTTTCGATATCTCAGCTCTGGAAGGGGCTAGAGCCTCCATTTTTGCACTCAGGTCTAAGTCTCATGGCCCTCTATCAGAATCCAGAGTTTTGGGAAGATTGGAGAAACTTAATTTTTCGCCCAAAAAAAAAAACGTAAGGGGTACCACTGTCGTTTTTTTTTCGGGCCGAATTTTTGAGTTTCGATATCTCAGCTCTGGAAGGGGCTAGAGCCTCCATTTTTGCACTCAGGTCTAAGTCTCATGGCCCTCTATCAGAATCCAGAGTTTTGGGAAGATTGGAGAAACTTAATTTTTCGCCCAAAAAAAAAAACGTAAGGGGTACCACTGTCGTTTTTTTTTCGGGCCGAATTTTTGAGTTTCGATATCTCAGCTCTGGAAGGGGCTAGAGCCTCCATTTTTGCACTCAGGTCTAAGTCTCATGGCCCTCTATCAGAATCCAGAGTTTTGGGAAGATTGGAGAAACTTAATTTTTCGCCAAAAAAAAAAAACGTAAGGGGTACCACTGTCGTTTTTTTTTCGGGCCGAATTTTTGAGTTTCGATATCTCAGCTCTGGAAGGGGCTAGAGCCTCCATTTTTGCACTCAGGTCTAAGTCTCATGGCCCTCTATCAGAATCCAGAGTTTTGGGAAGATTGGAGAAACTTAATTTTTCGCCCAAAAAAAAAAACGTAAGGGGTACCACTGTCGTTTTTTTTTTCGGGCCGAATTTTTGAGTTTCGATATCTCAGCTCTGGAAGGGGCTAGAGCCTCCATTTTTGCACTCAGGTCTAAGTCTCATGGCCCTCTATCAGAATCCAGAGTTTTGGGAAGATTGGAGAAACTTAATTTTTCGCCCAAAAAAAAAAACGTAAGGGGTACCACTGTCGTTTTTTTTTTCGGGCCGAATTTTTGAGTTTCGATATCTCAGCTCTGGAAGGGGCTAGAGCCTCCATTTTTGCACTCAGGTCTAAGTCTCATGGCCCTCTATCAGAATCCAGAGTTTTGGGAAGATTGGAGAAACTTAATTTTTCGCCCAAAAAAAAAAACGTAAGGGGTACCACTGTCGTTTTTTTTTCGGGCCGAATTTTTGAGTTTCGATATCTCAGCTCTGGAAGGGGCTAGAGCCTCCATTTTTGCACTCAGGTCTAAGTCTCATGGCCCTCTATCAGAATCCAGAGTTTTGGGAAGATTGGAGAAACTTAATTTTTCGCCCAAAAAAAAAAACGTAAGGGGTACCACTGTCGTTTTTTTTTCGGGCCGAATTTTTGAGTTTCGATATCTCAGCTCTGGAAGGGGCTAGAGCCTCCATTTTTGCACTCAGGTCTAAGTCTCATGGCCCTCTATCAGAATCCAGAGTTTTGGGAAGATTGGAGAAACTTAATTTTTCGCCCAAAAAAAAAAACGTAAGGGGTACCACTGTCGTTTTTTTTTCGGGCCGAATTTTTGAGTTTCGATATCTCAGCTCTGGAAGGGGCTAGAGCCTCCATTTTTGCACTCAGGTCTAAGTCTCATGGCCCTCTATCAGAATCCAGAGTTTTGGGAAGATTGGAGAAACTTAATTTTTCGCCCAAAAAAAAAAACGTAAGGGGTACCACTGTCGTTTTTTTTTCGGGCCGAATTTTTGAGTTTCGATATCTCAGCTCTGGAAGGGGCTAGAGCCTCCATTTTTGCACTCAGGTCTAAGTCTCATGGCCCTCTATCAGAATCCAGAGTTTTGGGAAGATTGGAGAAACTTAATTTTTCGCCCAAAAAAAAAAACGTAAGGGGTACCACTGTCGTTTTTTTTTTCGGGCCGAATTTTTGAGTTTCGATATCTCAGCTCTGGAAGGGGCTAGAGCCTCCATTTTTGCACTCAGGTCTAAGTCTCATGGCCCTCTATCAGAATCCAGAGTTTTGGGAAGATTGGAGAAACTTAATTTTTCGCCCAAAAAAAAAAACGTAAGGGGTACCACTGTCGTTTTTTTTTCGGGCCGAATTTTTGAGTTTCGATATCTCAGCTCTGGAAGGGGCTAGAGCCTCCATTTTTGCACTCAGGTCTAAGTCTCATGGCCCTCTATCAGAATCCAGAGTTTTGGGAAGATTGGAGAAACTTAATTTTTCGCCCAAAAAAAAAAACGTAAGGGGTACCACTGTCGTTTTTTTTTCGGGCCGAATTTTTGAGTTTCGATATCTCAGCTCTGGAAGGGGCTAGAGCCTCCATTTTTGCACTCAGGTCTAAGTCTCATGGCCCTCTATCAGAATCCAGAGTTTTGGGAAGATTGGAGAAACTTAATTTTTCGCCCAAAAAAAAAAACGTAAGGGGTACCACTGTCGTTTTTTTTTCGGGCCGAATTTTTGAGTTTCGATATCTCAGCTCTGGAAGGGGCTAGAGCCTCCATTTTTGCACTCAGGTCTAAGTCTCATGGCCCTCTATCAGAATCCAGAGTTTTGGGAAGATTGGAGAAACTTAATTTTTCGCCCAAAAAAAAAAAACGTAAGGGGTACCACTGTCGTTTTTTTTTTCGGGCCGAATTTTTGAGTTTCGATATCTCAGCTCTGGAAGGGGCTAGAGCCTCCATTTTTGCACTCAGGTCTAAGTCTCATGGCCCTCTATCAGAATCCAGAGTTTTGGGAAGATTGGAGAAACTTAATTTTTCGCCCAAAAAAAAAAACGTAAGGGGTACCACTGTCGTTTTTTTTTCGGGCCGAATTTTTGAGTTTCGATATCTCAGCTCTGGAAGGGGCTAGAGCCTCCATTTTTGCACTCAGGTCTAAGTCTCATGGCCCTCTATCAGAATCCAGAGTTTTGGGAAGATTGGAGAAACTTAATTTTTCGCCCAAAAAAAAAAACGTAAGGGGTACCACTGTCGTTTTTTTTTCGGGCCGAATTTTTGAGTTTCGATATCTCAGCTCTGGAAGGGGCTAGAGCCTCCATTTTTGCACTCAGGTCTAAGTCTCATGGCCCTCTATCAGAATCCAGAGTTTTGGGAAGATTGGAGAAACTTAATTTTTCGCCCAAAAAAAAAAAACGTAAGGGGTACCACTGTCGTTTTTTTTTCGGGCCGAATTTTTGAGTTTCGATATCTCAGCTCTGGAAGGGGCTAGAGCCTCCATTTTTGCACTCAGGTCTAAGTCTCATGGCCCTCTATCAGAATCCAGAGTTTTGGGAAGATTGGAGAAACTTAATTTTTCGCCCAAAAAAAAAAACGTAAGGGGTACCACTGTCGTTTTTTTTTCGGGCCGAATTTTTGAGTTTCGATATCTCAGCTCTGGAAGGGGCTAGAGCCTCCATTTTTGCACTCAGGTCTAAGTCTCATGGCCCTCTATCAGAATCCAGAGTTTTGGGAAGATTGGAGAAACTTAATTTTTCGCCCAAAAAAAAAAACGTAAGGGGTACCACTGTCGTTTTTTTTTCGGGCCGAATTTTTGAGTTTCGATATCTCAGCTCTGGAAGGGGCTAGAGCCTCCATTTTTGCACTCAGGTCTAAGTCTCATGGCCCTCTATCAGAATCCAGAGTTTTGGGAAGATTGGAGAAACTTAATTTTTCGCCCAAAAAAAAAAACGTAAGGGGTACCACTGTCGTTTTTTTTTCGGGCCGAATTTTTGAGTTTCGATATCTCAGCTCTGGAAGGGGCTAGAGCCTCCATTTTTGCACTCAGGTCTAAGTCTCATGGCCCTCTATCAGAATCCAGAGTTTTGGGAAGATTGGAGAAACTTAATTTTTCGCCCAAAAAAAAAAACGTAAGGGGTACCACTGTCGTTTTTTTTTCGGGCCGAATTTTTGAGTTTCGATATCTCAGCTCTGGAAGGGGCTAGAGCCTCCATTTTTGCACTCAGGTCTAAGTCTCATGGCCCTCTATCAGAATCCAGAGTTTTGGGAAGATTGGAGAAACTTAATTTTTCGCCCAAAAAAAAAAACGTAAGGGGTACCACTGTCGTTTTTTTTTCGGGCCGAATTTTTGAGTTTCGATATCTCAGCTCTGGAAGGGGCTAGAGCCTCCATTTTTGCACTCAGGTCTAAGTCTCATGGCCCTCTATCAGAATCCAGAGTTTTGGGAAGATTGGAGAAACTTAATTTTTCGCCCAAAAAAAAAAAACGTAAGGGGTACCACTGTCGTTTTTTTTTCGGGCCGAATTTTTGAGTTTCGATATCTCAGCTCTGGAAGGGGCTAGAGCCTCCATTTTTGCACTCAGGTCTAAGTCTCATGGCCCTCTATCAGAATCCAGAGTTTTGGGAAGATTGGAGAAACTTAATTTTTCGCCCAAAAAAAAAAACGTAAGGGGTACCACTGTCGTTTTTTTTTCGGGCCGAATTTTTGAGTTTCGATATCTCAGCTCTGGAAGGGGCTAGAGCCTCCATTTTTGCACTCAGGTCTAAGTCTCATGGCCCTCTATCAGAATCCAGAGTTTTGGGAAGATTGGAGAAACTTAATTTTTCGCCCAAAAAAAAAAACGTAAGGGGTACCACTGTCGTTTTTTTTTTCGGGCCGAATTTTTGAGTTTCGATATCTCAGCTCTGGAAGGGGCTAGAGCCTCCATTTTTGCACTCAGGTCTAAGTCTCATGGCCCTCTATCAGAATCCAGAGTTTTGGGAAGATTGGAGAAACTTAATTTTTCGCCCAAAAAAAAAAACGTAAGGGGTACCACTGTCGTTTTTTTTTCGGGCCGAATTTTTGAGTTTCGATATCTCAGCTCTGGAAGGGGCTAGAGCCTCCATTTTTGCACTCAGGTCTAAGTCTCATGGCCCTCTATCAGAATCCAGAGTTTTGGGAAGATTGGAGAAACTTAATTTTTCGCCCAAAAAAAAAAACGTAAGGGGTACCACTGTCGTTTTTTTTTCGGGCCGAATTTTTGAGTTTCGATATCTCAGCTCTGGAAGGGGCTAGAGCCTCCATTTTTGCACTCAGGTCTAAGTCTCATGGCCCTCTATCAGAATCCAGAGTTTTGGGAAGATTGGAGAAACTTAATTTTTCGCCCAAAAAAAAAAACGTAAGGGGTACCACTGTCGTTTTTTTTTCGGGCCGAATTTTTGAGTTTCGATATCTCAGCTCTGGAAGGGGCTAGAGCCTCCATTTTTGCACTCAGGTCTAAGTCTCATGGCCCTCTATCAGAATCCAGAGTTTTGGGAAGATTGGAGAAACTTAATTTTTCGCCCAAAAAAAAAAACGTAAGGGGTACCACTGTCGTTTTTTTTTTCGGGCCGAATTTTTGAGTTTCGATATCTCAGCTCTGGAAGGGGCTAGAGCCTCCATTTTTGCACTCAGGTCTAAGTCTCATGGCCCTCTATCAGAATCCAGAGTTTTGGGAAGATTGGAGAAACTTAATTTTTCGCCCAAAAAAAAAAAACGTAAGGGGTACCACTGTCGTTTTTTTTTTCGGGCCGAATTTTTGAGTTTCGATATCTCAGCTCTGGAAGGGGCTAGAGCCTCCATTTTTGCACTCAGGTCTAAGTCTCATGGCCCTCTATCAGAATCCAGAGTTTTGGGAAGATTGGAGAAACTTAATTTTTCGCCCAAAAAAAAAAACGTAAGGGGTACCACTGTCGTTTTTTTTTCGGGCCGAATTTTTGAGTTTCGATATCTCAGCTCTGGAAGGGGCTAGAGCCTCCATTTTTGCACTCAGGTCTAAGTCTCATGGCCCTCTATCAGAATCCAGAGTTTTGGGAAGATTGGAGAAACTTAATTTTTCGCCCAAAAAAAAAAACGTAAGGGGTACCACTGTCGTTTTTTTTTCGGGCCGAATTTTTGAGTTTCGATATCTCAGCTCTGGAAGGGGCTAGAGCCTCCATTTTTGCACTCAGGTCTAAGTCTCATGGCCCTCTATCAGAATCCAGAGTTTTGGGAAGATTGGAGAAACTTAATTTTTCGCCAAAAAAAAAAACGTAAGGGGTACCACTGTCGTTTTTTTTTCGGGCCGAATTTTTGAGTTTCGATATCTCAGCTCTGGAAGGGGCTAGAGCCTCCATTTTTGCACTCAGGTCTAAGTCTCATGGCCCTCTATCAGAATCCAGAGTTTTGGGAAGATTGGAGAAACTTAATTTTTCGCCCAAAAAAAAAAAACGTAAGGGGTACCACTGTCGTTTTTTTTTCGGGCCGAATTTTTGAGTTTCGATATCTCAGCTCTGGAAGGGGCTAGAGCCTCCATTTTTGCACTCAGGTCTAAGTCTCATGGCCCTCTATCAGAATCCAGAGTTTTGGGAAGATTGGAGAAACTTAATTTTTCGCCCAAAAAAAAAAACGTAAGGGGTACCACTGTCGTTTTTTTTTCGGGCCGAATTTTTGAGTTTCGATATCTCAGCTCTGGAAGGGGCTAGAGCCTCCATTTTTGCACTCAGGTCTAAGTCTCATGGCCCTCTATCAGAATCCAGAGTTTTGGGAAGATTGGAGAAACTTAATTTTTCGCCCAAAAAAAAAAACGTAAGGGGTACCACTGTCGTTTTTTTTTCGGGCCGAATTTTTGAGTTTCGATATCTCAGCTCTGGAAGGGGCTAGAGCCTCCATTTTTGCACTCAGGTCTAAGTCTCATGGCCCTCTATCAGAATCCAGAGTTTTGGGAAGATTGGAGAAACTTAATTTTTCGCCCAAAAAAAAAAACGTAAGGGGTACCACTGTCGTTTTTTTTTCGGGCCGAATTTTTGAGTTTCGATATCTCAGCTCTGGAAGGGGCTAGAGCCTCCATTTTTGCACTCAGGTCTAAGTCTCATGGCCCTCTATCAGAATCCAGAGTTTTGGGAAGATTGGAGAAACTTAATTTTTCGCCCAAAAAAAAAAACGTAAGGGGTACCACTGTCGTTTTTTTTTTCGGGCCGAATTTTTGAGTTTCGATATCTCAGCTCTGGAAGGGGCTAGAGCCTCCATTTTTGCACTCAGGTCTAAGTCTCATGGCCCTCTATCAGAATCCAGAGTTTTGGGAAGATTGGAGAAACTTAATTTTTCGCCCAAAAAAAAAAACGTAAGGGGTACCACTGTCGTTTTTTTTTCGGGCCGAATTTTTGAGTTTCGATATCTCAGCTCTGGAAGGGGCTAGAGCCTCCATTTTTGCACTCAGGTCTAAGTCTCATGGCCCTCTATCAGAATCCAGAGTTTTGGGAAGATTGGAGAAACTTAATTTTTCGCCCAAAAAAAAAAACGTAAGGGGTACCACTGTCGTTTTTTTTTCGGGCCGAATTTTTGAGTTTCGATATCTCAGCTCTGGAAGGGGCTAGAGCCTCCATTTTTGCACTCAGGTCTAAGTCTCATGGCCCTCTATCAGAATCCAGAGTTTTGGGAAGATTGGAGAAACTTAATTTTTCGCCCAAAAAAAAAAACGTAAGGGGTACCACTGTCGTTTTTTTTTTCGGGCCGAATTTTTGAGTTTCGATATCTCAGCTCTGGAAGGGGCTAGAGCCTCCATTTTTGCACTCAGGTCTAAGTCTCATGGCCCTCTATCAGAATCCAGAGTTTTGGGAAGATTGGAGAAACTTAATTTTTCGCCCAAAAAAAAAAAACGTAAGGGGTACCACTGTCGTTTTTTTTTCGGGCCGAATTTTTGAGTTTCGATATCTCAGCTCTGGAAGGGGCTAGAGCCTCCATTTTTGCACTCAGGTCTAAGTCTCATGGCCCTCTATCAGAATCCAGAGTTTTGGGAAGATTGGAGAAACTTAATTTTTCGCCCAAAAAAAAAAAAACGTAAGGGGTACCACTGTCGTTTTTTTTTTCGGGCCGAATTTTTGAGTTTCGATATCTCAGCTCTGGAAGGGGCTAGAGCCTCCATTTTTGCACTCAGGTCTAAGTCTCATGGCCCTCTATCAGAATCCAGAGTTTTGGGAAGATTGGAGAAACTTAATTTTTCGCCCAAAAAAAAAAACGTAAGGGGTACCACTGTCGTTTTTTTTTCGGGCCGAATTTTTGAGTTTCGATATCTCAGCTCTGGAAGGGGCTAGAGCCTCCATTTTTGCACTCAGGTCTAAGTCTCATGGCCCTCTATCAGAATCCAGAGTTTTGGGAAGATTGGAGAAACTTAATTTTTCGCCCAAAAAAAAAAACGTAAGGGGTACCACTGTCGTTTTTTTTTCGGGCCGAATTTTTGAGTTTCGATATCTCAGCTCTGGAAGGGGCTAGAGCCTCCATTTTTGCACTCAGGTCTAAGTCTCATGGCCCTCTATCAGAATCCAGAGTTTTGGGAAGATTGGAGAAACTTAATTTTTCGCCCAAAAAAAAAAACGTAAGGGGTACCACTGTCGTTTTTTTTTTCGGGCCGAATTTTTGAGTTTCGATATCTCAGCTCTGGAAGGGGCTAGAGCCTCCATTTTTGCACTCAGGTCTAAGTCTCATGGCCCTCTATCAGAATCCAGAGTTTTGAGAAGATTGGAGAAACTTAATTTTTCGCCCAAAAAAAAAAACGTAAGGGGTACCACTGTCGTTTTTTTTTTCGGGCCGAATTTTGAGTTTCGATATCTCAGCTCTGGAAGGGTCTAGAGCCTCCATTTTTGCACTCAGGTCTAAGTCTCATGGCCCTCTATCAGAATCCAGAGTTTTGAGAAGATTGGAGAAACTTAATTTTTCGCCCAAAAAAAAAAAAACGTAAGGGGTAACACTGTCGTTTTTTTTTCGGGTCGAAATTTTGAATTTCGATATCTCAGCTCTGGAAGGGTCTAGAGCCTCCATTTTTGCACTCAGGTCTAAGTCTCATGGCCCTCTATCAGAATCCAGAGTTTTGAGAAGATTGGAGAAACTTAATTTTTCGCCCAAAAAAAAAAAAAACGTAAGGGGTAACACTGTCGTTTTTTTTTTCGGGTCGAAATTTTGAGTTTCGATATCTCAGCTCTGGAAGGGTCTAGAGCCTCCATTTTTGCACTCAGGTCTAAGTCTCATGGCCCTCTATCAGAATCCAGAGTTTTGAGAAGATTGGAGAAACTTAATTTTTCGCCCAAAAAAAAAAAAACGAAAGGGGTAACACTGTCGTTTTTTTTTTCGGGTCGAAATTTTGAATTTCGATATCTCAGCTCTGGAAGGGTCTAGAGCCTCCATTTTTGCACTCAGGTCTAAGTCTCATGGCCCTCTATCAGAATCCAGAGTTTTGAGAAGATTGGAGAAACTTAATTTTTCGCCCAAAAAAAAAAAAAACGAAAGGGGTAACACTGTCGTTTTTTTTTCGGGTCGAAATTTTGAATTTCGATATCTCAGCTCTGGAAGGGTCTAGAGCCTCCATTTTTGCACTCAGGTCTAAGTCTCATGGCCCTCTATCAGAATCCAGAGTTTTGAGAAGATTGGAGAAACTTAATTTTTCGCCCAAAAAAAAAAAACGAAAGGGGTAACACTGTCGTTTTTTTTTCGGGTCGAAATTTTGAATTTCGATATCTCAGCTCTGGAAGGGTCTAGAGCCTCCATTTTTGCACTCAGGTCTAAGTCTCATGGCCCTCTATCAGAATCCAGAGTTTTGAGAAGATTGGAGAAACTTAATTTTTCGCCCAAAAAAAAAACGTAAGGGGTAACACTGTCGTTTTTTTTTCGGGTCGAAATTTTGAATTTCGATATCTCAGCTCTGGAAGGGTCTAGAGCCTCCATTTTTGCACTCAGGTCTAAGTCTCATGGCCCTCTATCAGAATCCAGAGTTTTGAGAAGATTGGAGAAACTTAATTTTTCGCCCCAAAAAAAAAAAACGAAAGGGGTAACACTGTCGTTTTTTTTTCGGGTCGAAATTTTGAGTTTCGATATCTCAGCTCTGGAAGGGTCTAGAGCCTCCATTTTTGCACTCAGGTCTAAGTCTCATGGCCCTCTATCAGAATCCAGAGTTTTGAGAAGATTGGAGAAACTTAATTTTTCGCCCAAAAAAAAAAAAAACGTAAGGGGTAACACTGTCGTTTTTTTTTTCGGGTCGAAATTTTGAGTTTCGATATCTCAGCTCTGGAAGGGTCTAGAGCCTCCATTTTTGCACTCAGGTCTAAGTCTCATGGCCCTCTATCAGAATCCAGAGTTTTGAGAAGATTGGAGAAACTTAATTTTTCGCCCAAAAAAAAAAAAAACGTAAGGGGTAACACTGTCGTTTTTTTTTCGGGTCGAAATTTTGAATTTCGATATCTCAGCTCTGGAAGGGTCTAGAGCCTCCATTTTTGCACTCAGGTCTAAGTCTCATGGCCCTCTATCAGAATCCAGAGTTTTGAGAAGATTGGAGAAACTTAATTTTTCGCCCAAAAAAAAAAAACGAAAGGGGTAACACTGTCGTTTTTTTTTCGGGTCGAATTTTGAATTTCGATATCTCAGCTCTGGAAGGGTCTAGAGCCTCCATTTTTGCACTCAGGTTTAAGTCTCATGGCCCTCTATCAGAATCCAGAGTTTTGAGAAGATTGGAGAAACTTAATTTTTCGCCCAAAAAAAAAAAAAAACGAAAGGGGTAACACTGTCGTTTTTTTTTCGGGTCGAAATTTTGAATTTCGATATCTCAGCTCTGGAAGGGTCTAGAGCCTCCATTTTTGCACTCAGGTCTAAGTCTCATGGCCCTCTATCAGAATCCAGAGTTTTGAGAAGATTGGAGAAACTTAATTTTTCGCCCAAAAAAAAAAAAAAACGGGGTAACACTGTCGTTTTTTTTTCGGGTCGAAATTTTGAATTTCGATATCTCAGCTCTGGAAGGGTCTAGAGCCTCCATTTTTGCACTCAGGTCTAAGTCTCATGGCCCTCTATCAGAATCCAGAGTTCCCTTTCGTAGTCACTTCGAGTTACGTCAGAAGTGACGGAGATTGGGGGTTTCGCATAGAAAGCCAATCCTCTTCGAGTATTAAAACACGAGCCAATGGCATGCAATGCCTTGGGGCTGCGGAAATTTGCATAGCGTACTCCGCCCTACTCCGTGAGTATAAAAGGAGGAAGTGAACGCAACCGCAGTATGTTTTCGCTTCGGAGCCAAGAGAACCTCTTCACTCCTGAAAGCACTGTTCAAGACTCTTCGAGACGAGCGTCCTCTTCAGTGTTGGTGTGACGGCGGTACCCAGCGAGATTCTGCATCGCCTGCGATCTGAGCAGTGGTCTGCCAGACTTTGCGCTTCTCCCTGGTCGCTTCAGCGCTGAAAGAGTGAATTTCCTCCTCTCATTGAAAGAGCTGCACGCGCACGTCTTTTTAAAGACGGTTCGCCCGTGCTCTTCTGGGTGTGATTGATTTCTGTCGTCATCTGATGGTCACGATCGCTGCTTTGTATGCCTGGGCATTTCAGCATGCAGCAGCAGCGTTCGTGGATGACTCATTTTCCTTCTGTGGGAACATGACCATCTCTACACTGAGGTCGAGACTCAATGATCTCACTTGAGTGAGAGTCCCGGTCCCCCCCGCTCGATCGGTTTCCTCCATAGGGGGCCCGTCGACCCGGGGACCTGGTGATTTACGGTGATGGTGTGGGATAAGCCCCGACGATTCCTCGGGCCACACCTCCCGCCTCAGTGCGAGAGCCAGCGAGCGTTAGTTCGATTCAGTCGGTTGCTTCTTCGGTGGCACCGGCTGCTTCGGGCAGCGCTCCAGATGATGATGCGATGTCGATCACAGCATCACTAGGCGGGCTTGACTCCTCGGGAAGTGAGGATGCGGCCGCGTTGCCTCCCTCGGGAGCGTCAGCGCCGCCGTGTCTGATCCCGCGATGATGGCCGTGCTATCTCGGGCGTCCGTGAGCATCGGGTGGGGGTGGAACTCCGCCCCTCCCCGATCTCTCGCGGCTGAATAATTGGTTTTTGGGTAACGCTGCCGCCTTACGGCCACGGCCAACCCCAATTTCCTTTTTTCCCCGAGTTGCATGCGGAACTGACACGCACTAAATAAATAAAAAAAAAAAAAAAAAAAAGCGTGCTTAGTTCCCCGCCCTTCCTCCCCTCGGCGATGCGGCTGTCTGTGGGTACGCTGGGGCTCCCCCGGTCAACCGGCGGTTGCTCTCAGATGCCCCTCCAAAGCCTATGGGTTCTCGTCGTCTATGGCGGCGCGATTCTGTAGAGCGGCGGGACAGGCAGCCTCCGCCCTGCATATGATGAGCACCTACAAAGCTAGCTGCTCAGGAATGTGCACGAGGAGGTGACGGACCAAGCGAGCTGCGAGCCTGTCGCCTACCTTGTCCTTAAACGGGTCACGGAGGCGGTCGCTCGCTCCCTTGGTCAGGTGATGCCCACCGCTGTGGTCCAGGAGCATCATAATGTTCGGCGGTGCGGTCCAGGACTTTGCCCAGCACTTCTCGACCGCCTAGGAGCAGACGAAGGCGGTTTCTCTGCCCCGACGGCCAGCTGCTGCCTCCAACCAGCCGTCGGCTCGGACGCCTCCGCCAGCTCGCCGCCGAGGACGCCCCCCTGCGGCTCCCTTCCCTCCCACGCGGCCCCAGCAGCAGCCTTCAGCCGGTTCGCGTCGCGGAGGAGGCCACAGGTAAGCGTCCCAAGAAAAGAGCCCCCCCTCAGGCCGCGTGCCCCGCTAGATGCCAGGCGAAGCGATGTTCCTGAGGCGGGCCGCTCAGTGATAGTGTCATGGTTTTTCTCAGGAGGCGGTGGCAGGGCCCCTCCTTCCCCGGTGGAGGGCCGGTGGAGAATCTTTTGTTCTAGCTAGCTCCCTGAGCTGGTTGAGGAAAAGCTGACACTGTCATTGAGCACACAGACTGGAATGAGCGCGCACGACGTCCAGTGCGTCGCCCCGTTCATTCCTCTCTGTCTCGGAGGGCGCGGAAGGGTGCGTGTGTCGTCCCCGGGCTACGCCAATCCCTTCCCCCTCTGTCGCCAGACCCCCGGCAGAACAGACCCCCGTGGAACGCTCTGCCTTCCCTGGTCTCTTCTGTCGGGGAGCGGGTTTCGACGGTGCATCCGGACGGGGTAACTCCTGCACGCATGCCGGTCGACCCGCCTCGCTGCCCCTCCGGGGGGACGTCTGTGGTTCGCATGACCCCGTTGGCTCACTTCCTGGAAGCCTGGCTAGCGCTTCCCGGGGTTCCCGCTGGGTCATCAGAACGATCGGATTCGGCTACGCGATTCAGTTCGCACGGTCTCTTCCCCGCTTCAGGGGAGTTCGCTCCACGATGGTTGGTGGCAATGCCCCAGTCTTGAGAGCGGAGATTGCGACCCTGCTGGCGAAGGGTGCAATCGAGACGGTCCCTCCAGCCGAGGTGAGGTCCGGGCTTTACAGCCCCTACTTCATTGTCCCCAAGAAAGACCGGTGGGTTACGACCGATCCTGGACCTGCGCATTTTGAACCGTTCTCTCCATCGACTACCGTTCAAAATGCTCACGGCCAAACGCATTTTCGAATGTGTTCGGTATCAGGATTGGTTTGCAGCGATCGACCTGAAGGACGCGTACTTCCATGTCTCCATTCTCCCTCGACACAGACCGTTTCTTCGGTTTGCCTTCGAGGGCCAGGCATACCAGTACGCCGTTCTCCCATTCGGGTTAGCTCTGTCCCCTCGCGTCTTCACGAAGATCGTCGAGGCAGCCCTTGTTCCCCTTCGCGAACACGGGGTTCGCATCCTGAACTATCTCGACGACTGGCTGTTACTAGCACACTCTCGAGCTCAGGTTTGCGAACACAGAGACCTGGTGCTACGGCACCTAGCCCGTCTGGGCCTTCGGGTCAACCGGGAAAGGAGCAAACTTTGCCCCGTGCAGAGGATCTCTTTTCTCGGCATGGAGATAGACTCGGTCGCCATGTCCGCGCAGCTCACGAACGAGCGCGCGCACTCACTGCTGGCTTGTCTTCGACAGTTCGAGGGCAAGAGTGCGGTTCCACTGAAACTATTTCAGAGGCTCCTGGGGCATATGGCATCCGCGGACGCCGCTCGGTTTGCTTCATATGAGACCGCTTCAGCTGTGGCTTCGCGATCGAGTCCCGAGGTGGGCATGGCATCGCGGCTCGCTCCGAGTTCCAGTGACTCCGACGTGCCGCCGATCCTTCTTCCCGTGGTCGAACCTCAGCTTTTTACGGACAGGGTCCCTATTCAGCGAGTTTCCAGGCATCTCGTTGTCTCCACGGATGCGTCTACCACGGGTTGGGGTGCCATGTGCAATGGGCATGCAGCCGCCGGTTCCTGGACAGGAGCCCAGCGCCTCATGCACATCAATTGCCTCGAGCTGTTGGCAGTACGGCTCGCCCGGCACCGCTTCCGAGCGTGCTCTAGGGCCAGCATGTGCTTGTCCGCTCAGACAACACTACGGCAGTAGCGTACATCAACCACCAGGGGGGGTCTACGCTCGCGCCGGTTGTCGCAGCTCGCCCGCCACCTCTTGATATGGAGTCAGAAGCACCTGAGGTCCCTTCGTGCAGTTACATTCCTGGAGACCGGAACCGGGCAGCCGCGAGCTGTCCCGGGCCCGTCCCATCTCCGGCGAATGGCGACTCCATCCCCAGTCGGTCCAGCTGATTTGGGACCAGTTCGGGGAGGCACAGTTAGACCTGTTCGCCTCTCGGGACTCGTCCCACTGCGCCCAGTTTATTCTCTGACCCGCGGCTCTCTCGGCTCGGATGCGCTGGCGCACAGCTGGCCACGGGGCCCACGCAAGTGTGCGTTCCCCCAGTGAGCCTCCTTGCACGGGTGTTGTGCAAGATCAAGGAGGACGAGGAGCAGGTCTTGCTGGTAGCCCCCTACTGGCCCACCAAGACGTGGTTCTCCGAACTCTTGCTCCTCGCGACAGCACCTCCTTGGCCTATTCCTCTGAGACCGGACCTACTCTCTCAGAGACGGGGCACTCTGTGGCACCCTCGTCCCGATCTTGGAGGCTGCACGTGTGGCTCCAGGACGGGACGAGGCAGGTTTGAGTTCGCTGCCACCTGCGGTGGCGGCAACCATCACTTCCGCAAGAGCGTCGTCCACGTGACACCTTTATGCGTTGAAGTGGAACCTCTTCGTCAATTGGTGTTCTTCTCGCTGAGAAGACCCCCGGAGATGTTCGATCGGAGTCATGCTTCCTTCCTGCAAGAGGGGTTGGAGCGCAGGCTGTCGCCCTCCACCCTTTGGATTTATGTCGCGGCCATTGCCGCGTCTCATGATGCAGTGAAAGGTAAGTCTATGGGAAGCATGACCTGGTCATCAGGTTCCTGAGGGGAGTGAGGGGGCTAAATCCGCCTCCCTCCCCTCCTGCCCTCTGGGGACCTCTCAGTAGACCTGGGTGCTCTGCAGAGGCCTCCCCTGGAGCCTTTGCAGTCGGTAGAGTTTTTGCCCTGTCCTATGTGACAGCACTCCTGATTGCATTGGTATCCATCAGGAGAGTAAGGGACCTGCACGCACTCTCTGTTGACGAAGTGTGCCTGGAGTTCGGGCCGGCTTACTCTCACGTATTCCTGAGACCCCGGCCTGGATATATGCCCAAGGTTCCTACCACTCCCCTCCGGGACCTGGTGGTGAACCTGCAAGCGCTGCCCCTGGAGGAGGCAGACCCAGCCTTGGCACTGCTCTGTCCGGTACGTGCTCTCCGCACCTATGTCGACAGAACGCAGTGTTTCAGGACCTCAGACCAGCTCTTTGTCTGTCATGGGGGGAGCCAGAAGGGAAGGGCTCTCTCAAAGCAACGGCTGTCCCACTGGATAGTGGATGCCATTGCTTTGTCTTACCAGCAGCAAGGCCTTCCGTGCCCCCTTGGTGTGACGGCCCATTCCACTCGGAGTGTAGCCTCCTCTTGGGCTTTAGCGCACGGCGCCTCGCTAACAGACATCTGCAGAGCTGCAGGCTGGGCGACACCCAACACCTTCGCCAGATTCTATAATCTGCGAATTGAGCCGGTATCCTCTCACGTACTCGTTTCGGCCAGTTCTGGATCCGCTCAGGTGTCTTCGCTTGCTCGCCACTCCACTCCCCGGACTGGATAAGTGCGATATTTCCTCAGTTCTTCCATTGAAGTCTTGAGTCCTCCAGCACCGACGATGCGGGCACCACTGCTGTTGCTCTGGATGCTGGCTAGGTGCCTCCATGCGCACGGTTCCCCTTGGTAACCGTCTCATGTGTATTATCCACTGTAAGCCTCTCTGAGCATGTGTCTTCCCTTGGCAAGCCATCTGCCACCCCTGGAGTTGAAATTAGTAGCCACCTGCGGTTGGTACTCCAGTGTTCCATATGTGTTCCTATGTGGCCATATGTGTATTCGTAAGTCCTCCCTTCGGTAGGCAGCTGGTAGCATGTCCCTTCGGGATATGTTTCCCAGTGTACCTTGGTAATCCTGTGTTCAAAGTCGGATCCCCCAAAAAAAAAAAAAAAAAAAAGGTAAGGCTCGGGGGTCCAGACTTTCGCAGGGCACTGGAAGACAGCTTGAAGATGGCGTGATGGCACAGACCCCCAATCTCCGTCACTTCTGACGTAACTCGAAGTGACTACGAAAGGGAACGTCTCGGTTACGTATGTAACCCTCGTTCCCTGAGTAGGGAACGGAGACGTTACGTCTCCCTGCCACTTCTGCTGTATCGCTGGGTAGACGCCGAGTTCAGTCTTGGCTCCTCAGCGAAGACATACTGCGGTTGCGTTCACTTCCTCCTTTTATACTCACGGAGTAGGGCGGAGTACGCTATGCAAATTTCCGCAGCCCCAAGGCATTGCATGCCATTGGCTCGTGTTTAAATACTCGAAGAGGATTGGCTTTCTATGCGAAACCCCCAATCTCCGTCACTTCTGACGTAACGTCTCCGTTCCCTACTCAGGGAACGAGGGTTACATACGTAACCGAGACGTTTTGAGAAGATTGGAGAAACTTAATTTCTCGCCCAAAAAAAAAAAAACGAAAGGGGTAACACTGTCGTTTTTTTTTCAGGTCGAAATTTTGAATTTCCATATCTCAGCTCTGGAAGGGTCTAGAGCCTCCATTTTTGCACTCAGGTCTAAGTCTCGTGGCCCTCTATCAGAATCCAGAGTTTTGAGAAGATTGGAGAAACTTAATTTCTCGCCCGAAAAAACAAAACAAAAGGGGTAACACTGTCGTTTTTTTTTTCGGGTCGAAATTTTGAATTTTCATATCTCAACTCTGGAAGGGTCTAGAACCTCCATTTTTGCACTCAGTTCTAAGTCTCACGACCCTCTATCAGAATCCAGAGTTTTGAGAAGATTGGAGAAACTTAATTTCTCGCCCAAAAAAAAAAACGAAAGGGGTAACACTGTCGTTTTTTTTTTCGGGTCGAAATTTTTAATTTCCATATCTCAGCTCTGGAAGGGTCTAGAGCCTCCATTTTTGCACTCAGGTCTAAGTCTCATGGCCCTCTATCAGAATCCAGAGTTTTGAGAAGATTGGAGAAACTTAATTTCTCGCCCGAAAAAAAAAAACGAAAGGGGTAACACTGTCGTTTTTTTTTTCGGGTCGAAATTTTTAATTTCCATATCTCAGCTCTGGAAGGGTCTAGAGCCTCCATTTTTGCACTCAGGTCTAAGTCTCATGGCCCTCTATCAGAATCCAGAGTTTTGAGAAGATTGGAGAAACTTAATTTCTCGCCCGAAAAAAAAAAACGAAAGGGGTAACACTGTCGTTTTTTTTTTTTCGGGTTGAATTTTTGAATTTCCATATCTCAGCTCTGGAAGGGTCTAGAGCCTCCATTTTTGCACTCAGTTCTAAGTCTCACGACCCTCTATCAGAATCCAGAGTTTTGAGAAGATTGGAGAAACTTAATTTCTCGCCCAAAAAAGAAAAAGGAAAGGGGTAACACTGTCGTTTTTTTTTTTCGGGTCGAAATTTTGAATTTCCATATCTCAGCTCTGGAAGGGTCTAGAGCCTCCATTTTGCACTCAGGTCTAAGTCTCGTGGCCCTCTATCAGAATCCAGAGTTTTGAGAAGATTGGAGAAACTTAATTTCTCACCCAAAAAACAAAAAACAAAAGGGGTAACACTGTCGTTTTTTTTTTTCGGGTCGAAATTTTGAATTTCCATATCTCAGCTCTGGAAGGGTCTAGAGCCTCCATTTTTGCACTCAGGTCCAAGTCTCATGGCCCTCTATCAGAATCCAGAGTTTTGAGAAGATTGGAGAAACTTAATTTCTCGCCCAAAAAAAAAAAAAACGGAAGTGGTAACACTGTCGTTTTTTTTCGGGTCGAAATTTTGAATTTCCATATCTCAGCTCTGGAAGGGTCTAGAGCCTTCATTTTTGCACTCAGGTCTGAAAACCAACAGGTCGTTATGGCAGAGGCGATTGCGTATAGAATAGGTCAACACGGGTATCTTTCCACTGGAGCGTGTTAACGCAAACGTGTAAGTTTCACATTTGAGGGGTTTAAACCGTGACATCTACACGTTTTCCAAAGTGGACCATTTAGGCTGCTTGATTCAAAACGTGACATTTAGACCTTTTGTTTTGGCGTGGATCGAGGCAAATGAATCCTTTTCACCTTGAAAATAATAAATGTTTTTTTGCATTTTAAACAATAGACCATTTCTCAGTGATCGTCAATAAAACCAAATCCCATTTTTCTCGGTTTAATGAAAACCAATAGGTGGTGAAACCGTGACATCTAAACATTTTCCAAAGTGGACCAACGTGATTAGTCTTGTCGGCTGGAGAAATGTTGTTTTGGCCACTTTGTTTGATATAATCACAACAATTTAACGGAAGCAAGAACGGGATTTGAACTCAGGTCTTCTTGGTTAAAGCCCAACGCTTTATCAACTGAGTTCAAGCGTTTATTGGATGGTTTTTATTGCAGGTTTGGTTTTATTTGTTGGAAAAATAAATATAAAAATATAATTTGACACAAGAGGGCAGTATAGCCCTATTTATGGTTTTGTTAAACCGTGACATCTACACGTTTTCCAAAGTGGACCAACGTGATTATTTCACGTCTTGTCGTGATACCGGGTTGTGCACTTGAAGTTACAGGAGTTTCTTCCCGTTGCTAAGCAACGGAACTAGGTCGAGTATTTAAATGGTTATGGTTAACACGGTTAGCGTGGTTTAACGTCGATGTAATACGTTGTTTTAGCGTAACTTTTGCTTAAACGAGGAGCTGGGGGACACCGGAGAAATAGACATTTTACTCATTAAGCTGCTTCATTAAAAACGTAACATTTAGACGTTTTCTTCGGCGTGGATCAAGGCAAATGAATCCTTTTCACCTTGAAAATAATAAATGTTTTTTATATTTTAATTAATAGACCATTTCTCAGTGATCGTCAATAGAACAAAATTACATGGGAGGAAGCTCGTGTAGTCCCTAAAGCTACACGGTGTGATTGTCACCCCCATCTAGCGGTGAAAAGGTATCCTCTCAAAAAAAAAAAAAAAAAAATTACGAGTTCGTTTTAACTCCTACGGTGGCCAATGTAGTCCAAGATTAACATGGCTTTCGACCTCGTCCATGAGTGTTAACTCAAACGTAACGCGAAAGGCGAAGCTTGAATTAACGGCTATGTCCCTCTTTGGCTAATGTACTTTCAAGATGGAGGGGCAACATGGCGACCGACATTAGAAGCCCTTACCCGTATTTATTTTTATACACTTTATTACTTGAATGAAGTAAATATACATTAATGAGCACATATATTTTTGAAAGAACCAAGTGTTTTTAGCTAAGAATAAACTAAAAGAGTTACACAGTGTAGATTTAAACAACGATTTCTTTAAAAGCAAATATCTTCCTTTGCTTTGAACTTTGAGCGTTGCAACTTTGATAATGTCGTTTATGTTCAAACAGCAACATTACACACTAACTAAAGTTAGAAAAGTGAAATCATACTTTGCCACCCCTTTAACAGTGTATCATTAAGATCTCATAGTATTTATTTTTAATTACTTATTTTGTTTTCATTTCAACTTGATAGTATTTTTGTAATGTCAAAAATAACAAAAACATTTTTTGTCATATTTGGGTTTTTATTTCTAGGTAACACTTTACAATAAGGTTTAGCTAACATGAACTAGATTGAACAATACTTACAATACTTACTAATCTTTAATGTTAATTTCAACGTTTACTAATACATTTTTAATATCCAAAATTGTATCTGTTAACACTATGCACTGTGAACTAACATTGACACATTTATTAACTAGTATTAATACAAATAATTAAACTTAAACATTAAAACGATTAAAATAATTAATAATTAATTAAAAAATATATGTTTTTATAAATCTTAGTTAATGCATTAACTAAAGGTTATCATGAAAACAAAGATCTCTTTTTTTTTGCCTAAATGAAGTGTAACAATTAGAGTTACGATGTCTGTATTGTTTTTATTAATCAAACAACAAGTTCAAACGCAGGCTTTGGTGTAAGAACATCTTTATTGGGTATGTAAGCATTAATTCCAATTCAGAATCCACATAGGTAACCGAGTACGGAAAACTGACACAAAGAACAATGAGCGAAACAGAGGACGTGTTCAGAGAGAGAGAGAACTGATTATGAATTTGACAAAGATGAGTTTACTGAGCCTTGAATTTGACAGTTGAATTTTCACAAACAGAAACTACAGAGCGATGAGGTAATCAGAATTCCAACATTCTGACATGGAACGTTCACATGTTTTAAAATTCATCTTAGAACCTTAGAAATAATATAGAACACAGTCCTGGTACAGTACGACTTTAGATTATTGTTATTATTATAGACAAAAATAAACAGGATAGAAAAATAAAAACAGATTGAAAAAAGTAATATATTGTTCTATGGAACCCCAAATTTACACATAAAATAAATCTATCGACCGTAAGAGCAGTTGGCGTACGGATAATTAAGTTATCTGGAGAGAAACTCTGTCACAACAGAGAATTTGGTTAAAAAGAGCGCTTGTAAATTTAAATAACATTAAATTAGCAAAAGGGACTCACTGTATACATCAAAGCCGGCAGAATTATACACACGGTCGTGAAGAATAAAGGAACAAAAAGCTTCGAAATGCCGTTTCCATGTTTTAGGGAACAACATATCGTTCACGAGATTACGACCATTATTTGCATATGATAACATACACTTTCTGATGCCACTTAAAAAAAAAAAAAGTATAGCTACTGAAATGTTTTCCCTTACAAAAGGCACTAGTTGATGTTTGAGCGGGTGAGGTGAAAGTACAAAACTGTTCTGGAACCACAGAGCTTATGCATAATGCATTCAACATACTGCAAACACATCCAGATTAAACATGTATTAACTGAGCACCTTTAAAGTACACAATATTCACACTAACATCATAATTCAGAGTAACACGGGCACTAAACAAAAGCATCGACATCTTGAAGATCCACTTTAAAACCAGCTTCAAAATAGCACCATTGTTACCGAGACAAACCTTAAAGGCCCATTCACGCTAAAAACGATAACTAGAGTGCCGAAGTATAAATTTTGGATTAACTTGTGAAGATTATCTTGATAGACAAAAACGTGTAAGGGTCACAACTCTTTGTTGAACACAGATCTTATTTTTTGCGATTTTTCAAAAGTCTATGGGAAAAATCCATTGCTTTTCAATCGAGGGAACCCATGCGCCGCTAACTTCCGAGTTGTCACAAAGTGACGTCATCACTTCGGCACTCTATATCGATAACTATAAGCGCGCACTGCTGTGTCGCCTGTCGCTTTAAATGATTGCGCTCTTAAGGCAGAATGGATTCTGATTGGCTGTCAATGTTTTTCTTGTTCATCAGCTGAAGAAAAAAAAAAAGTTTTTCGAATCATTTTCAACTATTTTATCGTTATCATCGTTATTGTGAACGGGCCTTTGATGAGTAAATCTCGAGAAACCTGTTAAGAACATGTCCAAGTCATATTTTACCCAGAAATGAAAAGAAAACAATAAACTGATGATATTTTGAGCTCAGAGTAGCCTACGTTTTTGAAACCACACAGAAAATGAAGAATACAAATTAAATTTTGCATAATGCAGTTTTAACTTTTTGCATTGTGACAATAATTTTATGACAACTGCACTTTTACTCATTGATGTAATGTTTCAGCAATTCAACATTTCTGTAATGATAATCTAAGCAAATAATAGCCTACGAATTACAAAAGTAAGTACAAAAAGGTGAATTATTTCCATATGCATTACTGTAAAAAAGATTTTTGCTCGTCACAAAAATGCCACAATGCTAATTTTAATTTTTATGCTTTCTTTTTGGTTGAAATATGACCCAGGCCTGTTCTCATGAGGGATTCACTCTTATTAACTACTTCGAACAAAACACACCCATTTTCATTGAGAAACGGCCCTTTTAAAGTGACAGGCGCACCTCGGGTGGGTCGTTTGATAGAAGAATACACCTTCACTTGTTTACTGATCCATCACACACACACACACACACACACACGCATAAACACACACACACTTCCCTGTCTGACGGAGTGTTAAAATGACACGAATGAATGACAACATCCCTGAAAAACCTTCCTTATTGAGATGCACATTAATATATAATCAATTATCATTTTTTCTTCGTTTTCCTATTGCACTTTAGCATTTCTTTTTTTACACGTGACAACATTAATATATAAAAGATCAGATAAACAATAAGTGTATATGTACATATAATACCTCTCAATGATCTTAATTCATCTCTTCAATAAACTTGATTCTTATTATAAAAGTACAAGTATTATAATAACTTATTATTATTATTATTTTGAAAGAGCAACTAAAAAGAAAACGAGCACCAAAGAAACAGGCTGAGAAAGAAGAGAGAAGAAGAAGAAGAGAGAAAGACAGAGACAGAGGGTTTAGCAGTTTCTCCGGCCCCGGATGTCCTGAGTTTTTGTCCCTGCGAGATGATTGGCTTGTTTTTTTTAGAGGAATCAAATCTGATTGGACATCCATGGCTGGTAGGGGTGGAATTTCCTTTAGACTGTGGGAGTCTCTAATGCTGTCAGCCAAAGCCCCGCCCACACCACCTCTTTCTGTTTCTGCAGTCCAATCAGTGGCTGAATACTGAAGGGGGCGGGCTGTGGGTGGGTCAGTGTGTGTTTGAGGAGCGCACACACACTCACAATCTCTCACACACACACACACACACACACTATAGAAAGCACACAGGTCCGACTTCTAGGTGAAAGCGTGATGAGGCCGTTGTCTTCGGTAGGTTGCTAATGCGTATGACAGGAAGTAAGGTGGGGTCTGACACCCGGAACAGGAAGTCAGCATGTTGCCAGCGCCCGTTCAGTTGCTATGCAATAAAAAGAACACACAATCAGTGAAGCAACATGCATGCAAAAGTAACTCAAGTTTATGACTAAAGTTCAGTGTTGTTATTGTTACATTTAAATTTATTCATTTAGCTGACGCTTTTATCCAAAGCGACTTACAATTGCTATATACGTCAGAGGTCGCACGCCTCTGGAGCAAATAGGGGTTAAGCGTCTTGCTCAGGGACACATTGGTGTCTCGCAGTGGGTTTCGAACCTGGGTCTCTCACACCAAAGGCATATGTCTTCTCCACTGCACCATCACCACCCCCTAACCACATTGTTAACTACAACAAACACTATGGACCCTTTTCACAGACTAAGATGACACGTTTTAAACAGTCACCATCATTGTATATCCTGCAGAAAATAAATTCATTCATTGTCTTAAATTCCTGTACGTGATGCAAAGTAAAACTCATTCATTTGAGAGCTGTGTGAAGGGCACACTGACCCAGCAGGAGTCTGCTAACACGTCCGGCTCCAGCGGCTCCCCACTCCACGCGTGGAAGCGAACAGCGCTCTGGGACGGGGGCAGGGAGGGCGCGTGGCTCCAGATTGTCACGTTCAGGCAGTGGATAGTGATTCGTTGCTCTGCTCCGGCGCTCAGCAGGTGCAGGAAGTTCATCTGGACGCGTCCGACACTGAACTCCAGCTGCGACCAGCCAATAAAACAGCATCATTAACACTTCAACTTCTTTTCTAAACATATCCTCCCAAAGATAAGCATTAATGAAATAAAAATCTGATCTGGAAGCTGAATGCTACAGACCTTGGCTGTGCTGATGGGCCTGAGACAGGTGCGTCCACCACCGCTGAAACTGCACATCACTTCTATAGAGTCTGAGGAGCAGCCCAGGTTCGGGTCGATCCAATAAGTGCCTGAAGAAACCGGAACGCAAATATTTCAGCACAATTGAAATGCATTTAACAATGGTAAATGCTTAATTATTAGATGCTATTGGTGGTATTTAGCCCAGAATATTCCTTTCAGGTTCAACACACACACACCATCGTTGAGTGTATCCCGGCAGTCGTGCAGGTCCTTGCAGAGTCGAGCAGGATGATCTCGTGTGCCCAGCGGGTTCTTCAGACTGTGGACCAGAGAGCTCAGGTAATGGAGAGTCCGCAGGATCTCTGGAGCCTGATCCAACATCGGCATGTCCATCAGACCCCGACCCTGAGAGAACAGCGGGACAGCCTTTAAAACTACATATAAACACACACTCGTCCGATAAACAGGCTATGTCCTTTGTGTGTGGGTGTGTGTTTGAATGATCTCACCTCTATTTTCTGTGTGTTTGTCTCCCTAAAAACTGGCTGGGCCACTCCAAGACCGAAATCTTGTTTCTAAAACATACACACACAAGCAAACTTAATAACGCATATGTACAGAACAGCAATGAATGAATGGTAAATGTAAATATAAAGTTAGTGAATATTCTTACCATAGCCAGTGGGATTACCGGTGGACCCTGTAAAGAATCCAAATAATAAAACTATAATAATCATAAATGTATATGAAATATTCTAATATTATTAAAACATACTATGTATGTGTGGATTAAATTACTTTAATTTGGGGACAAAAATTTCCCCAAACTAACTGAGTATAATATGAATAATTTCAGGTTGGGGATATTTGTGGACACCTTCAATTTAAAAACAAGATTTTTTATGTTTTCTTACAATTTAAAAAATATACAATTCTTTTTAGTCCGAAGTCACTTAATATTTAACAATTTTATTTATTTGACTGCTCTGACACTATTGGATGAGAACCTAAGGCCACGTTTACACAAAGCCGGTTATTTAGAGAAACGAATATTTTCCCCCTCTCCGTTTTCAATAATAATATCGTGCACACACCCGCATAAATACGCCGTCGAGCGTCATCATAACTATGCCAAACCTATGGGCGGCATGAATATAGCCATGCAAACCAATCAGAATCCTCAGAATCGACAAGAGAGAACCTAAAACGCCGTTTCTCCCAGTTCACACGACAACACATAACCGACGTTTTCAGAAATCTCCACTTTGTCCGGAGACGAGTTTTTAGAAATAATCGTTTTCTGTGATATAAACGGGGTTTTTGTGTAAATGAGAGGCCAAACCACAGGGAAATATCTGGGTTTTCCCTTTGTGTAAACGGGGCCTAAAAAGGATTCTAAAAAGCTGAAGTAAATATTCTGAAAGAGTCTAAGAAAAGTTAAAGAAAGAAGTGTATGTTTTACCGGCGGTCCAGGAAGTCCACGCGGTCCAGGAGCGCCCTGGAAAAACACACAAATAACAAAGTTAGAAAAAGACAAGTGACTTTGAAACAAACACAAGCCAATGATAATGTGAAATGCAGTGTCTGTGACCGTAAAGACTCACTCGAGGTCCCTGAACACCCTGTAGGGAAAAAAAGAGTGTTAAAGAGACACCGTAAGATTTACTGTGATGTCAAGATCTGAAGAGAAAGAATGAATTCATTTCTTCTCACCAATTCTCCTTTGTTGCCAGAATCTCCTCTCGAGCCCTACAAAGAGACGCCAGAGGTCAGAGGTCAGACAGCAGAGAATACCACACGGTTCACTATAGAAGTGGCATATACTCACTGGACTCCCGGTAGGGCCAATCACACCGACAGGTCCAGCTAAACCCCCTCTACCCTGAAACATACATAGAAATATTACAATACAAACACTATTATATGTGCCATATGTGATCTATTCAGACAGACAGACAGACAGACAGACAGACAGACAGACAGACAGACAGACAGACAGACAGACAGACAGACAGACAGACAGACAGACAGACAGATAGATAGATAGATAGATAGATAGATAGATAGATAGATAGATAGATAGATAGATAGAGTGAGTATGTGTGTGTGTGCTCACCATGCTGCCTTGAGGCCCTTTAGGCCCCTGAATGCCTTTCGGCCCAAAGTCTCCTGGAGGGCCCTGAATGAACAACCCAAACATCAATCACACATAAACAAACACACAAATACACAGCTGTGCCTAACCCAACATTAATGCTAGTGTGTGTGTTGTGTATATTGAAGAGCACTAAAGCCTTCATGTAGTGGAACATTGCGTGGCCAAAGACACCATTTGACTATCTCTCACTGTCAACTGTTTGTGTGGCTCTCATTGGTGGTCCTCATTTTTCCACAACTCTAGATCATCTAGTTAAACCAGAAGCATGAATGAATCTGAGTGAATTAGGAATGCCACAGTAACACCACAACTACACATGCTTGTCCTGTTTTATGAGCTCACGGCTTTGGGTTTCTGAGAAAACCTTAACAAAAATACACCAGTGCTTGTGTGAATTATGACGCTCTGAGTGTGTGGATGAAAACGTGTTTCCCAAAGGAAAGAACTCTTTGAGAAATGATAAATCTCATCTCTGTTTGTTTCTCTTGGGCAGACACACATGGACGATCACATTTCTGTTTTTCAGCAAGAAGAAGCATTTAATTCAGACTCCTGGCAATGTGTGATAAAACTCACCTTCGGTCCAAACATTCCTAGTACCCTGGAAAGCCGGGCTCCCCGATGTCACCCTAAATCAGAGATTAATATTAATGTTTTGTTGCAAAATGATCTTTTGTAAGCTGGATGCAGTTCTCAGTTTATGGTTTTGTCAGGGTGTAGGACTCACATGTTGGCCTTTAGATCCCTGGTCTCCCTGAGGTCCTGGAAGCCCCATCCCTCCCTTAAAACCTCTCTTTCCTGAA
>NW_024121255.1:613799-666299 GCF_016745375.1 Pimephales promelas
AAAGGGGTAAACACTGTCGTTTTTTTTTCGGGTCGAAATTTTGAATTCCATATCTCAGCTCTGGAAGGGTCTAGAGCCTCCATTTTTGCACTCAGGTCAAAGTCTCGTGGCCCTCTATCATAATCCAGAGTTTTGAGAAGATTGGAGAAACTTAATTTCTCGCCCCCAAAAAAAAAAACACGAAAGGGGTAACACTGTCGTTTTTTTTCCGGGTCGAAATTTTGAATTTCCATATCTCAGCTCTGGAAGGGTCTAGAGCCTCCATTTTTGCACTCAGGTCTAAGTCTCATGGCCCTCTATCAGAATCCAGAGTTTTGAGAAGATTGGAGAAACTTAATTTTCGCCCCCCAAAGAAAAAAAAACGAAAGGGGTAACACTGTCGTTTTTTTTTTCGGGTCGAAATTTTGAATTTCCATATCTCAGCTCTGGAAGGGTCTAGAGCCTCCATTTTTGCACTCAGTTCTAAGTCTCATGACCCTCTATCAGAATCCAGAGTTTTGAGAAGATTGGAGAAACTTAATTTCTTGCCCAAAAAAAAAAACGAAAGGGGTAACACTGTCGTTTTTTTTTTTCGGGTCGAAATTTTGAATTTCCATATCTCAGCTCTGGAAGGGTCTAGAGCCTCCATTTTTGCACTCAGGTCTAAGTCTCACGGCCCTCTATCAGAATCCAGAGTTTTGAGAAGATTGGAGAAACTTAATTTCTCGCCCAAAAAAAAAAAACGAAAAGGGGTAACACTGTCGTTTTTTTTTGGGGTCGAAATTTTGAATTTCATATCTCAGCTCTGGAAGGGTCTAGAGCCTCCATTTTTGCACTCAGGTCTAAGTCTCATGGCCCTCTATCAGAATCCAGAGTTTTGAGAAGATTGGAGAAACTTAATTTTTCGCCAAAAAAAAAAAAACGAAAGGGGTAACACTGTCGTTTTTTTTTCGGGTCGAAATTTTGAATTTCCATATCTCAGCTCTGGAAGGGTCTAGAGCCTCCATTTTTGCACTCAGGTCTAAGTCTCATGGCCCTCTATCAGAATCCAGAGTTTTGAGAAGATTGGAGAAACTTAATTTCTCGCCCAAAAAAAAAAAAAACGAAAGGGGTAACACTGTCGTTTTTTTTTTTTCGGGTCGAAATTTTGAATTTCCATATCTCAGCTCTGGAAGGGTCTAGAACCTCCATTTTTGCACTCAGTTCTAAGTCTCACGACCCTCTATCAGAATCCAGAGTTTTGAGAAGATTGGAGAAACTTAATTTCTCGCCCAAAAAAAAAAAAAACGAAAGGGTAACACTGTCGTTTTTTTTTTCGGGTCGAAATTTTGAATTTCCATATCTCAGCTCTGGAAGGGTCTAGAGCCTCCATTTTTGCACTCAGTTCTAAGTCTCACGACCCTCTATCAGAATCCAGAGTTTTGAGAAGATTGGAGAAACTTAATTTCTCGCCCAAAAAAAAAAAAAACGAAAGGGGTAACACTGTCGTTTTTTTTTTTTTCGGGTCGAAATTTTGAATTTCCATATCTCAGCTCTGGAAGGGTCTAGAGCCTCCATTTTTGCACTCAGGTCTAAGTCTCACGGCCCTCTATCAGAATCCAGAGTTTTGAGAAGATTGTAGAAACTTAATTTCTCGCCCAAAAAAAAAAACGAAAGGGGTAACACTGTCGTTTTTTTTTCGGGTCGAAATTTTGAATTTCCATATCTCAGCTCTGGAAGGGTCTAGAGCCTCCATTTTTGCACTCAGGTCTAAGTCTCATGGCCCTCTATCAGAATCCAGAGTTTTGAGAAGATTGGAGAAACTTAATTTCTCGCCCAAAAAAAAAACGAAAGGGGTAACACTGTCGTTTTTTTTTCGGGTCGAAATTTTGAATTTCCATATCTCAGCTCTGGAAGGGTCTAGAACCTCCATTTTTGCACTCAGTTCTAAGTCTCACGACCCTCTATCAGAATCCAGAGTTTTGAGAAGATTGGAGAAACTTAATTTCTCGCCCGAAAAAAAAAAAAACGAAAGGGGTAACACTGTCGTTTTTTTTTTCGGGTCGAAATTTTGAATTTCCATATCTCAGCTCTGGAAGGGTCTAGAGCCTCCATTTTTGCACTCAGGTCTAAGTCTCACGGCCCTCTATCAGAATCCAGAGTTTTGAGAAGATTGGAGAAACTTAATTTCTCGCCCCGAAAAAAAAAAACGAAAGGGGTAACACTGTCGTTTTTTTTTTCGGGTCGAAATTTTGAATTTCCATATCTCAGCTCTGGAAGGGTCTAGAGCCTCCATTTTTTCACTCAGGTCTAAGTCTCATGGCCCTCTATCAGAATCCAGAGTTTTGAGAAGATTGGAGAAACTTAATTTCTCGCCCAAAAAAAAAAAAAAAACGAAAGGGGTAACACTGTCGTTTTTTTTTGGGTCGAAATTTTGAATTTCCATATCTCAGCTCTGGAAGGGTCTAGAGCCTCCATTTTTGCACTCAGGTCTAAGTCTCATGGCCCTCTATCAGAATCCAGAGTTTTGAGAAGATTGGAGAAACTTAATTTCTCGCCCAAAAAAAAAAAAAAATGAAAGGGGTAACACTGTCGTTTTTTTTTTCGGGTCGAAATTTTGAATTTCCATATCTCAGCTCTGGAAGGGTCTAGAGCCTCCATTTTTGCACTCAGGTCTAAGTCTCATGGCCCTCTATCAGAATCCAGAGTTTTGAGAAGATTGGAGAAACTTAATTTCTCGCCCAAAAAAAAAAAACGAAAGGGGTAACACTGTCGTTTTTTTTTTCGGGTCGAAATTTTGAATTTCCATATCTCAGCTCTGGAAGGGTCTAGAGCCTCCATTTTTGCACTCAGTTCTAAGTCTCACAACCCTCTATCAGAATCCAGAGTTTTGAGAAGATTGGAGAAACTTAATTTCTCGCCCAAAAAAAAAAAAAAACGAAATGGGAAACACTGTCGTTTTTTTTTCGGGTCGAAATTTTGAATTTCCATATCTCAGCTCTGGAAGGGTCTAGAACCTCCATTTTTGCACTCAGGTCTAAGTCTCATGGCCCTCTATCAGAATCCAGAGTTTTGAGAAGATTGGAGAAACTTAATTTCTCGCCCAAAAAAAAATGAAAGGGGTAACACTGTCGTTTTTTTTTTTGGTCGAAATTTTGAATTTCCATATCTCAGCTCTGGAAGGGTCTAGAACCTCCATTTTTGCACTCAGTTCTAAGTCTCGTGGCCCTCTATCAGAATCCAGAGTTTTGAGAAGATTGGAGAAACTTAATTTCTCGCCCAAAAAAAAAAAACGAAAGGGGTAACACTGTCGTTTTTTTTTCGGGTCGAAATTTTGAATTTCCATATCTCAGCTCTGGAAGGGTCTAGAGCCTCCATTTTTGCACTCAGGTCTAAGTCTCACGGCCCTCTATCAGAATCCAGAGTTTTGAGAAGATTGGAGAAACTTAATTTCTCGCCCAAAAAAAAAAAAACGAAAGGGGTAACACTGTCGTTTTTTTTTTCGGGTCGAAATTTTGAATTTCCATATCTCAGCTCTGGAAGGGTCTAGAGCCTCCATTTTTGCACTCAGGTCTAAGTCTCACGGCCCTCTATCAGAATCCAGAGTTTTGAGAAGATTGGAGAAACTTAATTTCTCGCCCAAAAAAAAAAAAACGAAAGGGGTAACACTGTCGTTTTTTTTTTCGGGTCGAAATTTTGAATTTCCATATCTCAGCTCTGGAAGGGTCTAGAGCCTCCATTTTTGCACTCAGGTCTAAGTCTCATGGCCCTCTATCAGAATCCAGAGTTTTGAGAAGATTGGAGAAACTTAATTTCTCGCCCCAAAAAAAAAAAAACGAAAGGGGTAACACTGTCGTTTTTTTTTTTCGGGTCGAAATTTTGAGATTCCATATCTCAGCTCTGGAAGGGTCTAGAGCCTCCATTTTTGCACTCAGGTCTAAGTCTCGTGGCCCTCTATCAGAATCCAGAGTTTTGAGAAGATTGGAGAAACTTAATTTCTCGCCCTAAAAAAAAAAAAACGAAAGGGGTAACACTGTCGTTTTTTTTTTTCGGGTCGAAATTTTGAATTTCCATATCTCAGCTCTGGAAGGGTCTAGAACCTCCATTTTTGCACTCAGGTCTAAGTCTCACGACCCTCTATCAGAATCCAGAGTTTTGAGAAGATTGGAGAAACTTAATTTCTCGCCCCCCAAAAAAAAAAACGAAAGGGGTAACACTGTCGTTTTTTTTTTTCGGGTCGAAATTTTGAATTTCCATATCTCAGCTCTGGAAGGGTCTAGAGCCTCCATTTTTGCACTCAGGTCTAAGTCTCATGGCCCTCTATCAGAATCCAGAGTTTTGAGAAGATTGGAGAAACTTAATTTCTCGCCCAAAAAAAAAAAACGAAAGGGGTAACACTGTCTGTTTTTTTTTTCGGGTCGAAATGTTGAGATTCCATATCTCAGCTCTGGAAGGGTCTAGAACCTCCATATTTGCACTCAATTCTAAGTCTCACGACCCTCTATCAGAATCCAGAGTTTTGAGAAGATTGGAGAAACTTAATTTTTCGCCCAAAAATGAAAAAAAACAAAAGGGGTAACACTGTCGTTTTTTTTTCGGGTCGAAATTTTGAAGTTTGATATCTCAGCTCTGGAAGGGTCTAGAGCCTCCATTTTTGCACTCAGGTCAAAGTCTCACAGCCCTCTATCATAATCCAGAGTTTTGAGAAGATTGGAGAAACTTAATTTTTCGCCCAAAAATGAAAAAAAACAAAAGGGGTAACACTGTCGTTTTTTTTTTCGGGTTGAAATTTTGAGTTTCGATATCTCAGCTCTGGAAGGGTCTAGAGCCTCCATTTTTGCACTCAGGTCAAAGTCTCACAGCCCTCTATCATAATCCAGAGTTTTGAGAAGATTGGAGAAACTTAATTTCTCGCCCAAAAAAAAAACGAAAGGGGTAACACTGTCGTTTTTTTTTTTCGGGTCGAAATTTTGAATTTCCATATCTCAGCTCTGGAAGGGTCTAGAACCTCCATTTTTGCACTCAGTTCTAAGTCTCATGGCCCTCTATCAGAATCCAGAGTTTTGAGAAGATTGGAGAAACTTAATTTCTCGCCCAAAAAAAAAAACGAAAGGGGTAACACTGTCGTTTTTTTTTTCGGGTCGAAATTTTGAATTTCCATATCTCAGCTCTGGAAGGGTCTAGAACCTCCATTTTTCCACTCAGTTCTAAGTCTCACGACCCTCTATCAGAATCCGGAGTTTTGAGAAGATTGGAGAAACTTAATTTCTTGCCCCCCCCAAAAAAGCGAAAGGGGTAACACTGTCGTTTTTTTTTTTCGGGTCAAAATATTTAATTTCCATATCTCAACTCTGGAAAGGGTCTAGAGCCTCCATTTTTGCACTCAGGTCTGAAAACCAACAGGTCGTTATGGCAGAGGCGATTGCGTATAGAATAGATCAACACAGGTATCTCTCCACTGGAGCGTGTTAAAGCAAACGTGTGAGTTTCACATTTGAGGGGTTTAAATCGTGACATCTACACGTTTTCCAAAGTGGACCATTTAGGCTGCTTGATTCAAAACGTGACATTTAGACGTTTTGTTTTGGCGTGGATCGAGGCAAATGAATCCTTTTCACCTTGAAAATAATAAATGTTTTTTTTGCATTTTAAACAATAGACCATTTCTCAGTGATCGTCAATAAAACAAAATCCCATTTTTCTCGGTTTAATGAAAACCAATAGGTCGTTATGGTAAGTTTAAGTTTCACGTTTGAGGGGGTGAAACCGTGACATCTAAACATTTTCCAAAGTGGACCAACGTGATTAGTCTTTTCGGCTGGAGAAATGTTGTTTTGGCCACTTTGTTTGATATAATCACAACAATTTAATGTAAGCAAGAATGGGATTTGAACTCAGGTCTTTTTGATTAAAGCCCAATTGCTTTATCAACTGAGCCACTGAGTCTGTTGACTTCAAGGGTTTATTGGATGGTTTTTATTGCAGGTTTGGTTTTATTTGTTGGAAAAATAAATATAGAAATATAATTTGACACAAGAGGGCAGTATAGCCCTATTTATGGTTTTGAGTTTAAACTATCACAGTTAAACCGTGACATCTACACGTTTTCCAAAGTGGACCAACGTGATTATTTCACGTCTTGTCGTGATACCGGGTTGTGCACTGAAGTTACAGGAGTTTCTTCCCGTTGCTAAGCAACGGAACTAGGTCGAGTATTTAAAAGGTTATGGTTAACAAGGTTAACGCGGCTTAACGTCGATGTAATACGTTGTTTTAGCGTACCTTTTGCTCAAACGAGGAGCTGGGGGACACCGGAGAAATAGACATTTTACTCATTAGGCTGCTTCATTAAAAACGTGACATTTAGACGTTTTCTTCGGCGCGCATCAAGGCAAATGAATCCTTTTCACCTTGAAAATAATAAATGTTTTTTTGCATTTTAAATAATAGAACATTTCTCAGTGATCGTAGGCTACATAAAACAAAATTCCATTTTTCTCGGTTTAATGAAAACCAACAGGTCGTTATGGCAGAGGCGATTGCGTATAGAATATAGGTCAACACGGGTATCTCTCCACTGGAGTGTGTTAACACAAATGTGTAAGTTTCACGTTTGAGGGGGTTCAACCGTGACATCTAGCTACACGTTTTCCAAAGTGGACCATTTAGGCTGCTTCATTAAAAACGTGACATTTAGACGTTTTGTTTCGGCGTGGATCGAGGCAAATGAATCCTTTTCACCTTGAAAATAATAAATGTTTTTTTGCATTTTAAATAATAGACCATTTCTCAGTGATCGTCAATAAAACAAAATCCCATTTTTCTCGGTTTAATGAAAACCAATAGGTCGTTATGGTAAGTTTCAGTTTCAGTGCAAGTTTCACGTTTGAGGGAGTGAAACCGTGACATCTACACATTTTCCAAAGTGGACCAAAGTGATCATTTCACGTCTTGTTGGCTGGAGAAATGTTGTTTTGGCCACTTTGTTTGATATAATCACAACAATTTAACGGAAGCAAGAAAGGGATTTGAACTCAGGTCTTCTTGATTAAAGCCCAACGCATTATCAACTGAGCCACTGAGTCTGTTGACTTCAAGGGTTTATTGGATGGTTTTTATTGCAGGTTTGGTTTTATTTGTTGGAAAAATAAATATAAAAATATAATTTGACACAAGAGGGCAGTATAGCCCTATTTATGGTTTTGTTAAACCGTGACATCTACACGTTTTCCAAAATGGACCAACGTGATTTTTTCACGTCTTGTCGTGATACCGGGTTGTGCACTTGAAGTTACAGGAGTTTCTTCCCGTTGCTAAGCAACGGAACTAGGTCGAGTATTTAAAAGGTTATGGTTAACTCAGTTAGCGTGGTTTAACGTCGATGTAATACGTTGTTTTAGCGTAACTTTTGCTCAAACGAGGAACTGGGGGACACCGGAGAAATAGACATTTTACTCATTAAGCTGCTTCATTAAAAACGTGACATTTAGACGTTTTCTTCGGCGTGGATCAAGGCAAATGAATCCTTATCACCTTGAAAATAATACATGTTTTTTATATTTTAATTAATAGACCATTTCTCAGTGATCGTCAATAGAACAAAATTACATGGGAGGAAGCTCGTGTAGTCCCTAAAGCTACACGGTGTGATTGTTACCCCCATCTAGCGGTGAAAAGGTATATCCAGTGAATATTTGTTTCTGTTCCTCTCAAAAAAAAAAAAAAAAAAAAAATACGATTTCGTTTTAACTCCTACGGTGGCCAATGTAGTCCAAGATTAACATGGCTTTCGACCTCGTCCATGAGTGTTAACTCAAACGTAACGCGAAAGGCGAAGCTTGAATTAACGGGTATGTCCCTCTTTGGCTAATGTGCTTTCAAGATGGAGGGGCAACATGGCGACCGACATAGATACAGTCGGTTGGTCTGGGAACGCCCCCGGGAACGCCCCGTCACGTGGTGTGAATTTAGCCCGTGGGGGAAAACAATGCCTTGGCGCTCATGGAAATACATGGGACAATCATGCCGAAGAGTTGTGGTGTCGTTTTCTGTACCACCAATAAACAAACAAATTATAAATTGAAGTTCTACAGCCTTTCTTACATACATACAGAACCGGATAGGAGGACAAAATGGCAAAATTAATCATATCTTATTAGATTACTGTGTGAGTAGAGGTCCCTGTGTGATATAGTAGTAGATGTTTAACTCGTATTAAGCAGTGGGCCAGATTTGTCTGACGTTACATCCCTTACGAAAAAGAACTATAATCCTATGGCTATTAGTATTCTATAGTAGTGTATAATACTTCTGTGATGTTCATTAATACTTATACTCCTGTGCTATGTCCCAAAATACTATAGTATTCCTATAGGATTAACGTTACTATAATATTTTGTCCTAAAATACTACAAGATTCCTTTAGTTGTTTTTTATAAGGGATGTTATTAGCGTTATCAGCTGAAGGTTATCAGACTGCAGTCTGTGAGAATTCGGATAACTGTCAGCAAAGTCCCTCTGCAACTTCGTAGCGACTACTAATGATCACCGTTTTACAAAAAGATTAATAGATTGGAGTGAAGCATACGTACAATTGGTAAGTGACATGGTTTTATGGACTTATAGTAACTTATACGCAAGTTGATTGAGTTACAGGCTTGTGTTGCCGGTAGCTTCCGCGATGTCTTACCTGAAGATTCAACCAGATATAATAGTCTGGAAACGACACCTCCGGCCATTTGGTTGGGTCATTGACCCAGTTTTTAATTAAATAAGGGCAATCATAACCTATTACAGTTAATTTTGCAATGTACCGTTGCCGGTCGGCAGGCATAAATGACTCGCAATATGACATTTTTGTCATTCAAATGAGTAGTATGAAGCTGCAGACTCGGAGACCTGCATCTACAGTCCCCCTGCACCCAGAGTCCCGCATTCTCAGACCCCTCGTTTTTCGAGACAGCGCCTCCTATCAAATTGTATCGGATAAACATGTGAATGACTTAAGCTAAAACGTGAGTAGGCTATCTTCAATTTTATTTAGCGAATCGTAGTAGCCTACTCGTTTGATTTAAAACTAATTTAGCTCATCGATACAACATATGAATAGTCCATTTAATATTTGTAAAGATTGTAACAAGATTTGAGCCGTTAATGTATGTTTTTTCGCCCTCTTCCCCCCAAAAACATTTATATAGCTTACGTTTACGTTAGCCTTTAACCTTGGACTTTTTGTAGAAATGTCACAAATGCTGCAGTTATTTTCACTGCCCATTCTGTGCCCCCATATATTTCAAACCCACAAAGTTGTCCAAAGTTTAAAAACATCTCAAGGGACACTTCAACAGAGCAGTGCTACATGGTAACTAACATTTGCAAACATATTTTTCTATTTTCTTTTCTTTCTTTTTTAAACATCATAAGACATGTGCTATCGGGCCTATGTTGTAGGCTATTCCACACCATATCGATGGAGTTGCCCCTGCCGAATGCAGCAACATATAATCTTATGATTATGCAAAGCGACTTATATATGAGGTTTTTTTAAATGCAATTGAAGACGAAAAGTAAAGTCACGAACACAGTTTTTTCTTCCTTTTTTCTTTACAGCAAGATGTTTAGGTGATCATTAAATAAAGTACAGAATTATTTATTATTGGTTTTTTGTCTATTCTGATTTGTTTTGCTTCGCATTCAAAATATCAAAAAACAGATATTGTAATGTTAGCATCGTAATGTTAATTGGACCATTATAGGTTGAACTGAAAGAAAATTTGGAATTTGAATTAAAAAATATTTAAAAAAAAAACATTGTAGCAATATAATATCACATACTATTTTTCTGAAGTTCAATCTGTAATTGTATCCCTTCCGTAACAATTAGTTTTTTTGGCACATGCATTAAGCAGGGAACGCAAATATTTATTGGATAATTTATTTGGAGACCGTAATATTGCATCCTATTGTTTTTAATTGCATTTGGATAATCGTGCGCTGTACTCCGTGTGCGGGTGTTATTCGATCTGTTGAACAGCAGGAGGCGCTATGTTTGAAAAACGAGGGGTCTGAGAATGCGGGACTCTGGGTGGGGGACTGTAGATGCAGGCTCCGAGTCTGCAGCTTCATATATTGATTCAAATACATATGGTCGCGCTGCTTTCCCCCACGCCGACCACGCCCCCCATCTATGACGCGTTGCCGACTGTATCTATTAGAAGCCCTTACCCGTATGTATTTATGGCATATTATACACTTTATTACTTGAATGAAGTAAATATACATTAATGAGCACATATATTTTTGAAAGAACCAAGTGTTTTTAGCTAAGAATAAACTAAAAGAGTTACACAGTGTAGATTTAAACAACGATTTCTTTAAAAGCAAATATCTTCCTTTGCTTTGAACTTTGAGCGTTGCAACTTTGATAATGTCGTTTATGTTCAAACAGCAACATTACACACTAACTAAAGTTAGAAAAGTGAAATCATACTTTACCACCCCTTTAACAGTGTATCATTAAGATCTCATAGTATTTATTTTTAATTACTTATTTTGTTTTCATTTCAACTTGATAGTATTTTTGTAATGTCAAAAATAACAAAAACATTTTTTGTCATATTTGGGTTTTTATTTCTAGGTAACACTTTACAATAAGGTTTAGCTAACATGAACTAGATTGAACAATACTTACAATACTTACTAATCTTTAATGTTAATTTCAACGTTTACTAATACATTTTTAATATCCAAAATTGTATCTGTTAACATTATGCACTGTGAACTAACATTGACACATTTATTAACTAGTATTAATACAAATAATTAAACTTAAACATTAAAACGATTAAACTAATTCATAATTAATTAAAAAATATGTTTTTATAAATCTTAGTTAATGCATTAACTAAAGGTTATCATGAAAACAAAGATCTCTTTTTTTTGCCTAAATGAAGTGTAACAATTAGAGTTACGATGTCTGTATTGTTTTTATTAATTAAACAACAAGTTCAAACGCAGGCTTTGGTGTAAGAACATCTTTATTGGGTATGTAAGCATTAATTCCAATTCAGAATCCACATAGGTAACCGAGTACGGAAAACTGACACAAAGAACAATGAGCGAAACAGAGGACGTGTTCAGAGAGAGGGAGAACTGATTATGAATTTGACAAAGACGAGTTTACTGAGCCTTGAATTTGACAGTTGAATTTTCACAAACAGAAACTACAGAGCGATGAGGTAATCAGAATTCCAACATTCTGACATGGAACGTTCACATGTTTTAAAATTCATCTTAGAACCTTAGAAATAATATAGAACACAGTCCTGGTACAGTACGACTTTAGATTATTGTTATTATTATAGACAAAAATAAACAGGATAGAAAAATAAAAACAGATTGAAAAAAGTAATATATTGTTCTATGGAACCCCAAATTTACACATAAAATAAATCTATCGACCGTAAGAGCAGTTGGCATACGGATAATTAAGTTATCTGGAGAGAAACTCTGTCACAACAGAGAATTTGGTTAAAAAGAGCGCTTGTAAATTTAAATAACATTAAATTAGCAAAAGGGACTCACTGTATACATCAAAGCCGGCAGAATTATACACACGGTCGTGAAGAATAAAGGAACAAAAAGCTTCGAAATGCCGTTTCCATGTTTTATGGAACAACATTTCGTTCACGAGATTACGACCATTATTTGCATATGATAACATACACTTTCTGATGCCACTTAAAAAAAAAAAAAAGTATAGCTACTGAAATGTTTTCCCTTACAAAAGGCACTAGTTGATGTTTGAGCGGGTGAGGTGAAAGTACAAAACTGTTCTGGAACCACAGAGCTTATGCATAATGCATTCAACATGCTGCAAACACATCCAGATTAAACATGTATTAACTGACTTTTCTGAGCACCTTTAAAGTACACAATATTCACACTAACATCATAATTCAGAGTAACACGGGCACTAAACAAAAGCATCGACATCTTGAAGATCCACTTTAAAACCAGCTTCAAAATAGCACCATTGTTACCGAGACAAACCTTAAAGGCCCATTCACGCTAAAAACGATAACTAGAGTGCCGAAGTATAAATTTTGGATTAACTTGTAAAGATTATCTTGATAGACAAAACGTGTAAGGGTCACAACTCTTTGTTCAACACAGATCTTATTTTTTGCGATTTTTCAAAAGTCTATGGGGAAAATCCATAGCTTTTCAATCGAGGGAACCCATGCGCCGCTAACTTCCGAGTTGTCACAAAGTGACGTCATCACTTCGGCACTCTATATCGATAACTATAAGCGCGCACTGCTGTGTCGCCTGTCGCTTTAAATGATTGCGCTCTTAAGGCAGAATGGATTCTGATTGGCTGTCAATGTTTTTCTTGTTCATCAGCTGAAGAAAAAAAAAAAGTTTTTCGAATCATTTTCAACTATTTTATCGTTATCATCGTTGGTGTGAACGGGCCTTTGATGAGTAAATCTCGCGAAACCTGTTAAGAACATGTCCAAGTCATATTTTACCCAGAAATGAAAAGAAAACAATAAACTGCTGATATTTTGAGCTCAGAGTAGCCTACGTTTTTGAAACCACACAGAAAATAAAGAATACAAATTAAATTTTGCATAATGCAGTTTTAACTTTTTGCATTGTGACAATAATTTTATGACAACTGCACTTTTTTTTACTCATTGATGTAATGTTTCAGCAATTCAACATTTCTGTAATGATAATCTAAGCAAATAATAGCCTACGAATTACAAAAGTAAGTACAAAAAGGTGAATTATTTCCATATGCATTACTGTAAAAAAGATTTTTGCTCGTCACAAAAATGCCACAATGCTAATTTTAATTTTTATGCTTTCTTTTTGGTTGAAATATGACCCAGGCCTGTTCTCATGAGGGATTCACTCTTATTAACTACTTTGAACAAAACACACCCATTTTCATTGAGAAACAGCCCTTTTAAAGTGACAGGCGCACCTCGGGTGGGTCGTTTGATAGAAGAATACACCTTCACTTGTTTACTGATCCATCACACACACGCACGCTCATACACGCATAAACACACACACACTTCCCTGTCTGACGGAGTGTTAAAATGACACGAATGAATGACAACATCCCTGAAAAACCTTCCTTATTGAGATGCACATTAATATATAATCAATTATCATTTTTTCTTCGTTTTCCTATTGCACTTTAGCATTTCTTTTTTTACACGTGACAACATTAATATATAAAAGATCAGATAAACAATAAGTGTATATGTACATATAATACCTCTCAATGATCTTAATTCATCTCTTCAATAAACTTGATTCTTATTATAAAAGTACAAGTATTATAATAACTTATTATTATTATTATTTTGAAAGAGCGACTAAAAAGAAAACGAGCACCAAAGAAACAGGCTGAGAAAGAAGAGAGAAGAAGAAGAAGAAGAGAGAAAGACAGAGACAGAGGGTTTAGCAGTTTCTCCGGCCCCGGATGTCCTGAGTTTTTGTCCCTGCGAGATGATTGGCTTGTTTTTTTTAGAGGAATCAAATCTGATTGGACATCCATGGCTGGTAGGGGCGGAATTTCCTTTAGACTGCGGGAGTCTCCAATGCTGTCACCCAAAGCCCCGCCCACACCACCTCTTTCTGTTTCTGCAGTCCAATCAGTAGCTGAATACTGAAGGGGGCGGGCTGTAGGTGGGTCAGTGTGTGTTTGAGGAGCGCACACACACTCACAATCTCTCTCACACACACACACACACTATAGAAAGCACACAGGTCCGACTTCTAGGTGAAAGCGTGATGAGGCCGTTGTCTTCGGTAGGTTGCTAATGCGTATGACAGGAAGTAAGGTGGGGTCTGACACCCGGAACAGGAAGTCAGCATGTTGCCAGCGCCCATTCAGTTGCTATGCAATAAAAAAACACACAATCAGTGAAGCAACATGCATGCAAAAGTAACTCAAGTTTATGACTAAAGTTCAGTGTTGTTATTGTTACATTTAAATTTATTCATTTAGCTGACGCTTTTATCCAAAGCGACTTACAATTGCTATATACGTCAGAGATCGCACGCCTCTGGAGCAAATAGGTGTTAGGTGTCTTGCTCAGGGACACATTGGTGTCTCCCAGTGGATTCGAACCTGGGTCTCTCACACCAAAGGCATGTGTCTTATCCACTGCACCATCACCACCCCCTAACCACATTGTTAACTACAACAAACACTATGGACCCTTTTCACAGACTAAGATGACACGTTTTAAACAGTCACCATCATTGTATATCCTGCAGAAAATAAATTCATTGAAATTCATTCATTGTCTTAAATTCCTGTACGTGATGCAAAGTAAAACTCATTCATTTGAGAGCTGTGTGAAGGGCACACTGACCCAGCAGGAGTCTGCTAACACGTCCGGCTCCAGCGGCTCCCCACTCCACGCGTGGAATCGAACAGCGCTCTGGGACGGGGGCAGGGAGGGCGCGTGGCTCCAGATTGTCACGTTCAGGCAGTGGATAGTGATTCGTTGCTCTGCTCCGGCGCTCAGCAGGTGCAGGAAGTTCATCTGGACGCGTCCGACACTGAACTCCAGCTGCGACCAGCCAATAAAACAGCATCATTAACACTTCAACTTCTTTTCTAAACATATCCTCCCAAAGATAAGCATTAATGAAATAAAAATCTGATCTGGAAGCTGAATGCTACAGACCTTGGCTGTGCTGATGGGCCTGAGACAGGTGCGTCCACCACCGCTGAAACTGCACATCACTTCTATAGAGTCTGAGGAGCAGCCCAGGTTCGGGTCGATCCAATAAGTGCCTGAAGAAACCGGAACGCAAATATTTCAGCACAATTGAAATGCATTTAACAATGGTAAATACTTAATTATTAGATGCTATTGGTGGTATTTAGCCCAGAATATTCCTTTCAGGTTCAACACACACACACCATCGTTGAGTGTATCCCGGCAGTCGTGCAGGTCCTTGCAGAGTCGAGCAGGATGATCTCGTGTGCCCAGCGGGTTCTTCAGACTGTGGACCAGAGAGCTCAGGTAATGGAGAGTCCGCAGGATCTCTGGAGCCTGATCCAACATCGGCATGTCCATCAGACCCCGACCCTGAGAGAACAGCGGGACAGCCTTTAAAACTACATATAAACACACACTCGTCCGATAAACAGGCTATGTCCTTTGTGTGTGGGTGTGTGTTTGAATGATCTCACCTCTATTTTCTGTGTGTTTGTCTCCCTAAAAACTGGCTGGGCCACTCCAAGACCGAAATCTTGTTTCTAAAACATACACACACAAGCAAACTTAATAACGCATATGTACAGAACAGCAATTAATGAATGGTAAATGTAAATATAAAGTTAGTGAATATTCTTACCATAGCCAGTGGGATTACCAGTGGACCCTGTAAAGAATTCAAATAATAAAACTATAATAATCATAAATGTATATGAAATATTCTAATATTATTAAAACATACTATGTATGTGCGGATTAAATTACTTTAATTTGGGGACAAAAATTTCCCCAAACTAACTGAGTATAATATGAATAATTTCAGGTTGGGGATATTTGTGGACACCTTCAATTTAAAAACAAGATTTTTTATGTTTTCTTAGAATTTAAAAAATATACAATTCTTTTTAGTCCGAAGTCACTTAATATTTAACAATTTTATTTATTTGACTGCTCTGACACTATTGGATGAGAACCGAAGGCCACGTTTACACAAAGCCGGTTATTTAGAGAAACGAATATTTTCCCCCTCTCTGTTTTCAATAATAATATCGTGCACACACCCGCATAAATACGCCGTCGAGCGTCATCATAACTATGCCAAACCTATGGGCGGCATGGATATAGCCATGCAAACCAATCAGAATCCTCAGAATCGACAAGAGAGAACCTAAAACGCCGTTTCTCCCAGTTCACACGACAACACATAACCGACGTTTTCAGAAATCTCCACTTTGTCCGGAGACGAGACAATCGTTTTCTGTGATATAAACGGGGTTTTTGTGTAAATGAGAGGCCAAACCACAGGGAAATATCTGGGTTTTCCCTTTGTGTAAACGGGGCCTAAAAAGGATTCTAAAAAGCTGAAGTAAATATTCTGAAAGAGTCTAAGAAAAGTTAAAGAAAGAAGTGTATGTTTTACCGGCGGTCCAGGAAGTCCACGCGGTCCAGGAGCGCCCTGGAAAAACACACAAATAACAAAGTTAGAAAAAGACAAGTGACTTTGAAACAAACACAAGCCAATGATAATGTGAAATGCAGTGTCTGTGACCGTAAAGACTCACTCGAGGTCCCTGAACACCCTGTAGGGAATAAAAGAGTGTTAAAGAGACACCGTAAGATTTACTGTGATGTCAAGATCTGAAGAGAAAGAATGAATTCATTTCTTCTCACCACTTCTCCTTTGTTGCCAGAATCTCCTCTCGAGCCCTACAAAGAGACGCCAGAGGTCAGAGGTCAGACAGCAGAGAATACCACACGGTTCACTATAGAAGTGGCATATACTCACTGGACTCCCGGTAGGGCCAATCACACCGACAGGTCCAGCTAAACCCCCTCTACCCTGAAACATACATAGAAATATTACAATACAAACACTATTATATGTGCCATATGTGATCTATTGAGTTAGACAGATAGACAGATAGATAGACAGATAGATAGACAGATAGATAGACAGATAGATAGAGATAGATAGATAGATAGATAGATAGATAGATAGATAGATAGATAGATAGATAGATAGATAGATAGATAGATAGATAGATAGATAGATAGATAGATAGATAGAGTATGTGTGTGTGTGCTCACCATGCTGCCTTGAGGCCCCTTAGGCCCCTGAATGCCTTTCGGCCCAAAGTCTCCTGGAGGGCCCTGAATGAACAACCCAAACATCAATCCCACATAAACAAACACACAAATACACAGCTGTGCCTAACCCAACATTAATGCTAGTGTGTGTGTTGTGTATATTGAAGAGCACTAAAGCCTTCATGTAGTGGAACATTGCGTGGCCAAAGACACCATTTGACTATCTCTCACTGTCAACTGTTTGTGTGGCTCTCATTGGTGGTCCTCATTTTTCCACAACTCTAGATCATCTAGTTAAACCAGAAGCATGAATGAATCTGAGTGAATTAGGAATGCCACAGTAACACCACAACTACACATGCTTGTCCTGTTTTATGAGCTCACGGCTTTGGGTTTCTGAGAAAACCTTAACAAAAATACACCAGTGCTTGTGTGAATTATGACGCTCTGAGTGTGTGGATGAAAACGTGTTTCCCAAAGGAAAGAACTCTTTGAGAAATGATAAATCTCATCTCTGTTTGTTTCTCTTGGGCAGACACACATGGACGATCACATTTCTGTTTTTCACCAAGAAGAAGCATTTAATTCAGACTCCTGGCAATGTGTGATAAAACTCACCTTCGGTCCAAACATTCCTAGTACCCCTGGAAAGCCGGGCTCCCCGATGTCACCCTAAATCAGAGATTAATATTAATGTTTTGTTGCAAAATGATCTTTTGTAAGCTGGATGCAGTTCTCAGTTTATGGTTTTGTCAGGGTGTAGGACTCACATGTTGGCCTTTAGATCCCTGGTCTCCCTGAGGTCCTGGAAGCCCCATCCCTCCCTTAAAACCTCTCTTTCCTGAAGGGCCAGGGTGACCCGGAAGACCCCTCTCACCCTATTCATACGAACATATAATGTCAACATGACCCATTCAAGATAATGAACATGACCCATTCAAGATAATAACAGAACAGAATAAAATAGAAAATAATCATTTTGTACTTTTTTCTAGGATCTTAATTATAAATATGAAAATTAAAATGTTTTTTATTTTTTTAGAAATGCAAGGGTGTAATAAATAGGTTAAAACTGACAGTAAGTGACAGTTACTGACAGTAAATAGATTTAAATTTCAAATAAATTATATTATTTTGAACTGTCCATTCATCAAAGAATCCTGAAAAAAAGGGTTTCCTCAAAAATATTAATCAGCACAACTGTTTTTTACATTGATAATAATCAGAAACGTTGAGCACCAAATCCTCATATTAGAATGATTTCTGAATGTAACACTGAAGACTGGAGTAATGATGCTGAGATTCTTTAAAATATCTCACTGACCGTAAACTTTTGAACTGTTGTGTAAATCTATATCTAAACTGATTATTATTTTGGAAAAATGTTATCCTCTGACCTTTGGACCAAATGATCCCTGTGGGCCTGGTAAACCGATAACGCCAACCTTGCCAGGAGCCCCAGGTTTACCAGGCAAACCAAACTCTCCATCATCTCCCTGATCGCCCTAAAGGAAGAGAAAGACGCATGTAAACCAGTTCAGACAGATGATGGATCAGGAAACACAGCTCTCATGATGAAATCTTACTGGTGTTCCTCTGCTTCCATCTTTCCCTGGCAGCCCATCCATGCCGGGAACGCCCTCCTGTCCTTCTCGACCCACTGTTCCTTTGGGACCGGGCAACCCAACAACACCCTGAGAACACAGATCGATGGGCTTTTAGAAAGGAAAGATGTTTAAGCAAATGTACTTGTGATGAAGGATATTACGGTGAGAATCTCACAAAAAACAAAACATTTTAGGGTCATATTTCAACCCAAAATCAATGAAAATATTTTTTATAAGAATTCATTACACATATACATGTATATATATAATTATCTAATTAATATATAAACACATTTTAATTAACAATACAATATAAAAAAACATATATATATATATATATAAGTAATTAAAATTATGCAAATTAAAAACATGTATAAATATTGTTATTATTATATATTGTGCAAAAAAGGCTGTTTTTTAAAGTCTGTATAGAACAATTAAGATTTTTTCCAGTCTTATTACTGTAATATGAAGACTACAGTACAGGAGTAAATAAATATTATTTTTTCAAAGTAAAATTGTAATTATACAGCATAGTTTTATTTTGCATTATGAATGCTTTTTAGTGCGGATTTTAATAATAATAATTATAATTTGTATTACTTAATCATTAAATATATGTACAATTATATAAATCAATTAAATATATATAAAATTACATTATTATCAGTAATGAGAGTACATTTAATGCAAAATTGTTTTCCACATTTATTCATTTGGCAGATATCGATCAATTAGAAATGTATATATTATTTATAAATTAATGAAGTATGTTTAAGACCATTACAAGTTTTCTATTCTGATAACTGTAATATGAATACTAGATGAAATCATTAAAAATTTCAAAGTACAATTGTAAGTACACATAATTGTAAAAGGAGTTCCTCTTACTGGTGACCCTCTGCTGCCACGCTCCCCCAGAGGACCCTGTTTACCCTTCTGACCCTGAAAGTCAACAAAGCTTGTGAGAAAAAGAAGTAATGCCAAGGAGAAAACCACACACACAGAATTAATCGTATACAGCATGAACATACACACACGCATCTAACCCATATTGCTGAAGTATGCGACAAGGCTCTGATTTCTAACACATGTTGTTTACGGCTGCTATTCCAAAACATAAGTAATGAAATGTGAATTTCTTCAAACCATATGCACAGACAATAGCACACACACAACCGAGCATATCATTACCTGTTCTCCTTTGGATCCTTTGGGGCCTTGTATTCCACGTGGACCAGGATTACCCTAAATATGCATTCAAAGAAATGAAAGAACAGGTGTTTGTGTGCATGTTTGAGAGTGGCCACATGTGTAATCATGATCTGATATCATATTATACGCACAGGTAGTCCAGGAGCACCAGGCTTGCCTCGTAAACCATCGACACCTTGCTGACCCTGAATTATTACAATAAACCAAAAAAATGATACATAACAAAAATAAATGATATATGGAATACTACTTAGAACATTTAAGAAATTAATCATTTATTTATTTTATTTATTAATAATAAATATATTTAAAAAAGAAAAAAATGTGGTGTTTGCTCATGCAAATCTTGCAGTCCAATCTGAACAAACTCTTAAAATATGAGCAATATTTATAATAGTATAATAGTGACATTTTCCTTAGCAATCATTACTTATTAATTCTATATACAGGTGAAACTAGAATTAGAATATCGTGCAAAAGTTAAAATCCTGATGATTATGTCTTACAGCTTATGAAAACCCCAAATTCAAAATCTCAGAAAATTAGAATATTACGTGAAATCATTAAAAAGGATTTTAAATACAGAAATGTCGGCCCTCTGAAAAGTATAATCGTGCATATGCATACAGTTCTATATACTAAATATATTTGTTTCACCTTTTAATTTGGATTATCGTGGAACTTTTGCACGATATTCAACATTTTTTGAGTTTCACCTACATATCCTGCTGTCCACAGTTCTACCATTTATCTATTATAACACATCCATCTCCACTCAAACCATATTTTTGCTGGGGGAAGTTTTCAATCTAACGTCAGCCTAAATCAAAACAATGGTCTTCACTGTAATGTGATTTATAAAATATTTGACATTGTTGAGCCGATAACCATATAAAACAGCTTTCATTCTCAGTAAGCAGTTCTTAATCTGTTACAGGAAATGGTCAGATGTTGGTGTGTGCCGACGACACTCCAGTAAACTAGCAAATGTGCTTCATATGCAGGAAGACAATAGTGTGCTTTCTGGGTAGCTGTGTGTATCTCACCACGTATCCTGGATCTCCCGGGTCGCCCCGGTCTCCTCGCTTTCCAATTGGACCCTGAAAATACACACAAACACATGATGTTGTGAATATCGCTATTGAATTTAGAGGAAATCTGATTTAAAAATGAAAGTAAGAGAGACTCACTCTGAGTCCTGGTGGACCAGTAGGACCCTCCACCTTCCCATCATCCCCATGTTCACCCTAAAACATTACATAATGGAAAACATCAAATGATTATAGAAAACTGTGTGTCTTCATATTAATGGTCAATACTCAAAAATATGGTATATTTTATAGAATAAATTTTATTTGTTAACTTTATCTAACATGAACTAATAATGAACAATGAATTCCACAGAACTATTAGTCTTAGCTAACGTTCATTTCAACATTTACTAATACATTTAACATGAGTTAATGCACTGTGAGCTAGCATGGACAAACCAAACAATACTAACATTGACAAAGATAATTAAATGTTGTAAATTATACAAATATATTATATTTTATAATATAGTCAACTAAAGTTAACAAATGAGACCGTATTATAAAGTGTTACCAAAAATGTGTATAAAAATTATAAATGATACTGTTTTTCAAAATCAAATGGTGTTTAAAGGTGCCATCTAACATAATAAATCAAATCCTACTCCATATTCCATAACAGATGGGGGCAGTATACCTCCAAAAAATGACTTGTGCTCCTACCATCGCGCATGTTATTCAAATCATTTGACATGATAGTAAAAGGTTGGAAGACCGCAGTTTCACGTGGAACATTTGGAGATTTTTAGAGATCAGAGACTCAATGAACTAAACACTAGAGTGAACTAAACTAAACACTATGAATCTCAACACTAAATGATGAAGACCGCCTCATAGATCTCAAAAACAAGCTGGTGCATTTCGACGGTATGGGAAAATAAAAGCTTGGGCAATTATTTGAAGTTTATGGTATTCGTTTTGTTCATATTACACTTTTATTGTTAGTGAATTAATTCGACAGACAGCATTCGCTGATGTTGATCAAGCTAGCGCCGTGAATTCACCGTGAGACACACGCAATTGACACTTAGCAAGCAGGTTAGTTAAGCTCTCAGATTCTGTCAATTATATTACGCAATTCAAAGAATAAATACCGTTTTGGCGCTTGTACATGTTACACTACAGATCCCTAGCGCACATGAACCGATCGTCTCTACTAGCTGGAAAAAGAACATGAACTCTGTTGAAAGATACAGTATGCTACAACTTACCAAAATGTATTCCTCATGCATAATGTCGACCAATCATTTTTTGAACTCTTCCCTGAACTGAAATGTAGTAGTGGGCTGTATTTCCACACGACTGACATCAGGTTCAAGTACACACACACACACACACACACACAAGCCGGCGCGAGCACGACTCACTCTCGTATTGCAGTTTGGCTGGTGGTAACGTTGCCCGTCCGCATACCGCCTCCCATGGCCGGAACTGGTATTACGATACCTGCCGGGCCGGGGCTAGTAATCTAGCATGCTAATTCAGGTTAATATCTCGGCAGCACTATAACTTGTCAGTTTTTTAATGACATCTTTGCACTTATTTCTTCTCATTCTTTTGATGCGTGTAGCTCATTTTTCGTATATTGTTACCTCAATTATTACATACGGCACCTTTAAAAGGCTCTGTGAGTTAATATTATTGTATGGTTTAGGTATTCAAGTCCACTCAGGGTGACGTAACTGTGCAGGCCACAAGTATAAAAATGTTTGAACATAATGAGTGATGAACACATTTTACCTTTTCACCCTTTGGTCCCGGGGGTCCTATTGGACCTTGAGGTCCTTTGTGACCCTGTAGAGAAAAAAAAGCAGACTTGAGTTGATGAATCAGTTCTCTGAAGTGGAAATAAATAATTGGAAATGTGCTAATATGATATCTCTCACCTCATATCCGGATATGCCGGGATCGCCCTGCAGCCCCATACGCCCGGGAGCGCCCTGAGACACAGGGAGGAAGAAGACGAGACAGGTCAAATGTTAAGTGAGTTGGACATACATTGCTAAACCTAAACGTAATGATAAAATATCTATCTTTTTACCACATGTCCGATGGTTCCTCGTGATCCCTTTGGTCCGGTGGTTCCGATTGGTCCGATCTTTCCCATGGTTCCTGTCTCTCCCAGATGACCGATGTTACCTTTGGCACCCTGCAGGTAATGTGAAAGTGCAGTCAATATGGCTGCTGTGTTCGAAAAATTAAAGATGAATAAAAAACTTCAACCAAATAAAATCTTGAACTCTGATGTCTTACCTTAAACCCTGGTTTCCCTCTCTCGCCATTTTTACCAGGTTTTCCTTCAGGACCCTAAAACACACACAAAAACAAACCCGCTGTCATTTCACAAATAAAGATGACTGACAAGTGTTGTTATTGTTTAATAAAAACTATAAACATACATGAACCTGAAATATATATATATATATATATATATATATATATTAGATAAACCTTAAACTTAAAAACTTTGAAAATTGTACATTGAATTGAAATGCTGTCTTGTCAACTAACTGAAATAAAGTAAGTTTAAGTACTAAAATTACTAAAACGAAAATAAAGTTTTAATCCAAAATATACAGTAAATGTTTTTTATTGCGATAACGATATCTGTAATATACAAAAACGTGTTTTGTGGATTTGCCCAATAACTGATCATAATGGTTCACTGTTGCTATGGTTAAACTCCTAGATTTTATAAATATATATATATTATTCCTAAATATACCAAATAAAGTGGTTTCGCAGGAGAAGAACCATTTTTGGTTCCCCAAAGAACCTTTTCAGTTAACAATTCTGCAAAGAGACATCAGTGTGAAGAACATTTATAATTTTCCACTATAAAGAACTTTTGTGGAATGGAAAGATTCTCTGGATGTTAAAGGTTCTTCATGGAACCATTGATACCACTAAAGATCCTTTATTTTAAAGAGTGTATTAAACCTGGTTTTCATATGTACTTTTTAAGACTGCCAAACCATTTTGCTTTGACCCGGCCTGGGGACTGGGGTCGGGCAACCCCAGTCGCCCCTTAAATCACACTCTTGTGTCGTTACTAACCGATTATACAGCAAGGTATGAATGTGACATAGTGTGCATGCTCACTCACTCTGACGCCAGTAAGCCCAGGGTCGCCCGATGGCCCCTCTTTGCCCTTGATTCCAGGGTCACCTCTGACCCCCTGCTCGCCCTCTCCACCCATGTCGCCTTTCTCACCCTGGGAGAAAAAACAAGATTCAAAAAGAAAGTTGCTTTCTTCAGCTTTAAATCATGTATATCTGAAAAAGAATGAACATAATCATTTCCTTACCTTTGTGCCATCAGGGCCGGCTGGGCCAGCCTCTCCCTCTAAACCTGGTTCTCCCTGCATCAAACAAACAACAACACGAGTATTGCCTTTGCACATTTATAAACATCAATCTAACATTTCTCAGATGTATTGAACACACACCCTTGTTCCAATAAGTCCAGCTGCCCCGGCGTTCCCCGCAGGCCCGAGTGATCCCTATGCGAACAATGAAAATACATAATAAGAGTCCAAAAACACAGGCTGTTTTATTCCTTCTAGCAAGTTTATGTTCTTTTTATTTAATTGCAAGAGTCCCGTAAGCCAAACAGCAATTATGACCAATGACGTGTGACTGCCAAGCTCAGACTGACATTATCTAACTTTAACAATACAAATATAGCCATACGGTTCCTCTTCAGTGTGTGATTGTGTGACACATGCGCTACTCATTACAGACTACCAAAGAAAAGCAGATTTAGCAACACTTATTTAGCGCTGCATAACAGCACCTCAAGCAAGAAATCAGGGGAAGTGGTTAACATTCATTTCAGGCTCTTTTCATGAAACGATACCAAAAAGGGCCAACAGCTCTTAAAAATGCCGTCTTTTTTCCCCAACAAATGGCCAGTAAAAGAAGGAAATTGTTGATTAGCGATCTCCAGAAGTCAAACTAAATGTTATATGAGCTGTTATTTTCAATTTAATTTATAGTGTCTTGTGGAACATTTGCAAACCTGTTACTAATCTTTTGTATTCTTCTAAACTATTCTTTTATACTATTATTTTCTATTTATTTTCTCAATGAATACACAAATGGATCATTTTCTATTTTTTTAGAGTTTTTTTTAGAGTTTTCTAATTTAAGCATATATAAATACACACACAGACATTATGTAAATATAAAATGTATATATTTTTTAAGTTTTAATATTTATAATTTTATAAAAAAAATTTTTTTTTATATTTTTATTATTATATTTATTTCTCTATTGTTTTTATATTAATATTTAAAATCCAGAACCTAGAATTATATATATATATATATATATGAAGAGTTCAGATGCAAAAGCCTCTAAGTGCCATTTGAAATTTCCTTCTAAAATGATCATTTTTATCAAGCTTGTATATTTAAGTTCAGTAATTTCACTTAAATGGCAATGAAGATGACCTATTAATTGTCATTTAAGTGAAATTACTGAACTTAAATATACAAGCTTGATAAAAATTGTTATTTTAGAAGAAAATTCCAAATGGCATTTAGAGGTTTTTGCATCTGAACTCTTCATATATATAATATATATAACTTTTTTTTATATAATATACACATTGTAGCATGACTTTCATTTTTGATGGTGGGCATGCTTATCATGCTAGGTTAATTTGGTTAGGTTTATGTTAACCTAAAATATAAAATTTTTCTCAAAACAAACAAAAAACAAAACAAATTGTAAAGTACAGTCGTATTATGTAGTTTATACAGTTTACAGATAAAACAGTTTATCCCACCTTTTCTCCAGGTTCTCCTGGAAGGCCGGGATCGCCAACTTTTCCTGCAGGGCCCTGAGAGAAAGAAAAAGAGGTTTTTTTTCTATTTCTCTTTCTTTTTTGATGACAATACAAATGGATGAATTAAATGAAACTACTTTCATTAATCAATTAAAGTATGATGGTGTGTGTAAATAGGATTAATCAGGGTAATCATTTTAATTTCAGTATCAATCACAATCAAGGGAATCAAAACAGACAGAAGCAACGGAAAACCTGGACACGTGTTTGTGTACGTGTGGAGTGGATTACCTTTGGCCCTGGATTTCCGGGAGGTCCGAGAGTTCCTGGGGGCCCTGAAGGTCCCTTGTCCCAAACAAACAAAATCATTTATCAGTAATACATACACACAAACCCAACACATTTCAATATAGCAATCTTCTATTATCTTAAGCCATAATGTTAAACTGTGAAGCAGTGTGTGTCTGTGTGTTTGTGTGTACAATCTCTCATCTACACCCTGGCAAAATTACTGAAAATCTTATTTACATTTTTCTGCTACATAATCACAAACATTTAACAATCTGCAAATGAGGGTTGAATGCCAAGAAAGACCAATTAGGTCACAAACTTGGTCAAATGAATTAGGTTACTACATACAGTAAAACAGTTATGTTATTATTAACATTATTTTATAGGTAACTAATCAAAAGAAAGACAATTCTATATATTCCAGGATCAAAACTCATCTTCTTGAGTTGCCAGTAGATTTCCAGCTCTCGGTTTACATAAAAGACAGTGGAAAATATGTTTCAGTGTGTAGGACAGAAATAAAGCATCACTCACAGGCTCCCCTGCGATTCCTTTGTCTCCTGTAGCCCCAGATGGCCCTAAAATCCCCTAAAAAAACAGATTTATCAAAATGTATTGCTATGTAATAGCAACAACTCAACAAATCAATTATTAATGAAATAATAAATCATAAATAAATAAGTAAACATCATTAAAATTAATTGTTTACAATACAATATAACTCTATTGCTTTCATTTATTTTATTGTTACACCTTTTCCTATTGTTTTAATATTTTGACCTGTGACAAATTTGGAATGTTCTATACAAATAACATGTATTATTATTATTACGTAAACATATTACATTTTTGAGGAACAGCCCTAAAAACATTCAAGAGATAAATTTGAATAAGAAACAAACCAGAAATCCCTTTGGCCCTGGCTCCCCAGACTCGCCGATCTTCCCCTGCAGAGAGACGGGACAGATTTACTGGCTGTTACCATCAGTCAAAGATTGGAGAGACATGGCAGCAGTTACAGTATAGATGTTTGTATATTTACCGCCTGTCCTGGAAGCCAATTTTTCCCGGAGGACCATCAGGACCCTGTGAGGAGACATTCATTAACGTTAGATTAACGCATGTACAGTAAATATCTTTGGTCAGTGGATGAGCAGTGGCCTTTACCTTTGTGCCTTCAGTGCCGAGCTCTCCTGGCACACCATCTGGACCTCGAGGTCCCTGAAACAAAGGGGCAAATGAGTAAGAAAACACGAGATATTTCATAATCTCATCGCCTCAGCTATGTCCTGTATACTAGCAGGTAGTATTACTTTTCAAGAACATTTTGGGAAGCAGTATGCAGTAGTACTGTAACAATACAGATTTCTAACAAATGTTTGCAATTTTCATTTTGTGAACTTTTGGCAGTCCGATTAAAGCTACACTGTGTGATTTTACCCCCATCTAGCGGTGAAAAGGTATATGACCATCCAGTGAATATTAGTTTTTGTTCCTCTCAATTCCGATTTCGTTTTAACTCCTACGGTGGCCTATGTAGTCCAAGATTAACATGGCTTCCAGTTCGACCTCGTCCATGAGTGTTAACTGAAACGCGAAAGTTGAAGCTTGAATTAATGGGTATGTCCCTCTTTGGCTAATGTACTTTCAAGATGGAGGGGCAACATGGCGACTGACATTAGAACCCCTTACCCGTATGTATTTTCAATGGCATATTATACACTCACGATAATACTTTATTACTTGAACGAAGTAAATATACATTAATGAGCACATATATTTTTGAAAGAACTAAGTGTTTATAGCTAAGAATAAACTAAAAGAGTTACACAGTGTAGCTTTAAATGATGAATAAATAATGGCCACACTTGAAATGGAATTCAATTTGAGTGCATTGTATTTAATATTTTAATTTAACTGACAAGAACGATAGCTCCTACAGGTCACAGTGTAACGTGAATAAGACATTTGATTTATCGAATTACTTTATTGCGAGTTGTAATTAGTATCTAAGACCAAAAGTAACACTTTAATTTAAGGTGACCTAGTTGCACATTACTACATGTACTTACAATAGTAATAACAGTAAATTATGCATAATTAGAAGTAACAAACCATAAACCAAACCCTAACCATAACTCTATCCTAAGTAATGTACATGCAGTTAATTGATATTACTCTTTACTTGAGTTTGAGTAAGTAAATGCAACTACATCACCTTAAAATAAAGTGTAACCAAAATATTATTTGTTAATTGAAATAAAGCTGAAATAAAATGTATTTAAATATTAGATGAAAACCTTGTACTTAAAAAAGTAAATTAATTTTAGAAATGTTCCCTTGACAACTAACTGGAATAAAATAAGTTGAAGTACTAAAATGACTGAAAAAATTAAGAAACTAAAGCTAAAAATAAATATATAAAAAATGGCAAAGTACATAATATTACTAAAACAAAGTAAAATTACAAACTGAAAATCTAAAAATAAAAGATCCAATATATATATATATATATATATATATAGATGATACAAATCAGAAATAAAAACTACTAAAATACTCTGTTAATAATGTGAATTATATTTGGTACTCAACTCTTCATTATTTAAACAGTAAGTTATCATATTAAAATATTTTAGCATACTCTATTAATATTCATGAGCTAAGCCATATTGTGAAATCCTGAGCAACATGTCTGACCCTCCCCCGTACATCAAAAAAGTATGAGTAGTAGTATAGAATACACTTTACAAACACACACACTTTAAATCCAAAGTATACACTCAAACACTAGGGGGAGCTGTATTGTAGGATTTAAATATAGAAGATATGCAGAATAAAGATATGTTTGCAGTATATTGGGTTGTGCATGTAGGTCAATGTTCAAGAGACTCTTGGGGTTTACGCATGACACAAAACTGTTGCATCTGTCTGGATGCACACAGAACATAAATGTCTCACACACACATTTATGCTACACAATCCTAAACAACTGAATCCTCCTTGCTATCACACACAGCGGTTTGGCTCGCCTATAACACCACTACGAATGAGATCCGAACACAAGGACTTCATCAAGAGACCAGACACACATTAGCTCCCACTCGAAGAATGCTGTGTGTGTGTGTGCACACTGATAATTACACTAACTTATGGTGTGTGCGTCCAGCCAAAAAACATCAGACTGTTGAAACAATACCATCATACAGTTTCTGCCAGCTGGCACACACTCTCTTTGTCTGTTTCACACACACACACACACACACACACACACACACACACACACTAGAGAAGCTGAAGGAACTTGGTAGAATATGTTGGAATACCTCATTTGGCTTACTAGTGATATTAATATGCTGACTAATCCAATAAACATCCATAAAACAGAAAATAAAGTGTTGCATTATCTCTTCAACACCTATTAATGCTGGACATCATGTCAGCGGGCCATTCCGCAGTGTTATCAGAGTAAATTTAGTCTTTCTATGTGATTCAGACTGCTTGCCAAGGAGATACTACGCAATTTCTAATGTGATCTGAGGTGTTAGTATGTGCAGTTGATAGGGTTTTCTAGATGGTTGCCCACTGGATCAAGTTCAAAGAGTTCACCCTAAAGTCTATGATATTCAGCCCTCTAGATACGGCTCAGGGCACATCTTCAGTAAGACTATTTTTAAATAAAAGATTATGGGTTTTGTTCAAATATATCAAGCAACTGCAATACTTGCCTTAGCGAATGCTACCAAAAAGACAAAAAACAACATAAAACCATTTTCATAGAATAACCATTGATGAATTGGTTACAATCTCACATTTGTCTGTAATAAAGTATTTTTGAAAGAGTTATGTTTCATTCTGTTTCACATAAACACTGACCAAAGTCAGTTTATCACATACACTGCTGTTTTGACCAGTTCTACTTCACAGTGTTGGACGAGGTGAAGGCAGAAAATAAAAATGGGGTTAAACGCATTATTGAATCAATGAATCATCAAGACAACAAGTTTTTTATTTAAAGGCTCAGCGAGGGACTCTAACTAAGACCAGACAGCGGCAAAGACAAACTCTCCTAAGCATATTTCCATTGCATCCCTGAGCTCAGTCTCCTCTACAGTAATTCATGAGGATCCTGCCGCCTAATCAAACATATTTACAATGTGTGTGTTTGAATGGGTGTGAGCGAACTGAATAATCCGTCTCTGTGATAATTAACATGTATACATTAATCTATCTATCTATCTATCTATCTATCTATCTATCTATCTATCTATCTATCTATCTATCTATCTATCTATCTATCTATCTATCTATCTATCTATCTATCTATCTATCTATCTATCTATCTATCTATCTATCTGAAGAGTTCAGATGCAAAAGCCTCTAAGTGCCATTTGAAATTTTCTTCTAGAATGATAATTTTTATCAAGCTTGTATATTTAAGTTCAATGATTTCACTTAAATGGCAATGATAATTACCTATTAATTGTTATTTAAGTGAAATTACTGAACTTAAATATACAAGTTTGATTAAAATCATCATTAAAGAAGAAAATTTCAAATGGCATTTAGAGGCTTTTGCATCTATCTATCTATCTATCTATCTATCTATCTATCTATCTATCTATCTATCTATCTATCTATCTATCTATCTATCTATCTATCTATCTATCTAGTTGACTAACAGAATAACAGTTTAACTAACTGACTAAAATATATCTATTGGATGACTAACTAGCCTATTACTATAAATATGCAACTAAGTAACCAACCAACTAATGACTTAACTAGACTACTAGTTTATCCAACAAACTAGCCAACCAGTTTATTCCACAAACTAGCCTAGCAGTTTATCCAACAAACAAACTAACAAACTAAATAACTAGCCTACCAATTTATCCAACTAACTAACTAACTAGTTTATCCAACAAACAAACAAACAAACTAGCCTACCAGTTTATCCAACTAACTAACAAACTAACTAACGATTTAACTAGCCTACCAGTTTATCCAACAAACTAACAAACTAGCCTACCAGTTTATCCAAGAAACAAACAAACAAACTCAACTACTTTATCCAACAAACAAACTAGCTTACCAGTTTATCCAACTAACTAACAAACTAACGATTTAACTAGCATACCAGTTTATCCAACAAACTAACAAACTAGCCTACCAGTTTATCCAACTAACTAACAAACTAACTAACTAGCCTACTAGTTTATCCAACAAACAAACTAGCCTACCAGTTTATCCAACTAACAAACTAATGATTTTACTACCCTACTAGTTTATCCAACAAACAAACAAACAAACAAACAAACTAGCCTCCCAGTTTATCCAACTAACTAAAACTAACTAACTAACTAACTATTTAACAAGCCTACCAGTTTATCCAACTAACTAACTAAAGATTTAACTAGCTGACAAGTTTATCCAACTAACAAACAAACAAACTAACTAGCCTACCAGTTTATCCAACTAATTAACTAACAATTTAACTAACTAGCCTACCAGTTTATCCAACAAACAAACTAGCCTACCAGTTTATCCAACTGTAAAACTAACAAACTAACCAACTAACTAACTAACTATTTAACTAGCCTACTAGTTTATCCAACAAACAAACAAACAAGTCCACAAGTTTATCCAACTAACTAACAAACTAACAATATAACTAGCCTACTAGTTTATCCAACAAACAAACAAAAAACAAACAAGCAAACAAAGAAACTAGCCTACCAGTTTATCCAACTAACTAATGATTTAACTAGCCTACTAGTTTATCCAACAAACAAACAGACAAACTAGCCAACCAGTTTATCCAACCAACTAACCAACAAACGAATAATTTAACTAGCCAACAAGTTTATCCAACTAACAAACAAACAAACTAGCCTAACAGTTTATCCAACTAACTAACTAACTAACCAACCAACCAACCAACCAACTAACTAACTAACTAATGACTTAACTAGCCTACAAGTTTATTAAATTGTGGTGCCATCGCAAAGAGGCACACAATCTCTTTCTCTGGCATTTTCCTGGTCTGTTCTGCTGGTGGAATGCCCTGCCCAACTCAACCAGATCTGCTGAAGCCGAGACCATTTTCAAGAAACTGCTGAACACTCATCTTTTTCAGCAACACTTGACCCATTAATACTTCAATCTTATATTAAATCTATTATCTTAAGTCCATGTAATGCGTTAGATTAAACAGGAAAGGTCATAGCACTTGCATATTGTTAGTTTCACTGCTTCTAATTGTTCTCATGTGTAAGTCACTTTGGATAAAAGCGTCTCCTAAATGAATAAATGCAAATGTAAATGTAGAAGTGGTGTGGTGGTTAAAGCTCAAGGTTGGTAACCAGAAGGCCACTGGTTCAGTCCTTGTAGTGTTTTACTTTATATTAAAGTGAAAAGACTGACTTGCACACTTATGATGCCCAGATGTCTTACCCGTCTTCCTTTAGGTCCTCTCAAGCCGATGGGTCCACGTGATCCGGGTGGACCCTGTAAAAAAGACATTGTTAAAGACGCACCACCAGTCTTTCTTTTCTCTTTCTTCTGTTCTGGCGCACTCTATGGGGTGACTGGCTCCTGTCTCCATCACTGCTACAATTGGTGTGTGTTTGCATTGTCTGTCCAAACTAAAAGCACAGAACATTCTACAGAAGTGTCTGACAGCTTCAGTATCTGAGGATCTGATGTAGACTTACAGGACTGCCTGGTGCTCCGGCTGGGCCGCTCTCTCCAGGGGTTCCTGGGTGCCCCTGTAAGTGATGACAAACATGTAAAACAGACAAACACACCATACAAAATACTACATTACAAAATATTCCCTCCCGGTTTCACAGATAGGGCTTAAGCCTAGTCCTGCGTCCCATGCATGTCTGAACTATTTTAACTGAACGCAACTTGCACTGATAAATCTTATAATAAGTCAGTGCCATTGTTTTGACTGAAGATTCACACCAGTAATTTTTTTCACACCAGTTTTTTTTTCTACGGCACATTTATAAAAGCTACTTAACTGCCCTAATTGAACTAAGGTCTAATCTAAACCCTGTTTGTGCAACCCAGGCAATTATATTTTTATTTTGTATAACATTGCATTACTATGGTATATTTGTATGTTATTCTCATGGTATGTTTTGTATATTTGTAACCAATTCCAGACACACATGAGCTGATGACTGGGAGGAAGTGGGCCATGTAACTATGATGGACAGTTGAACTTCCTGTTTTAAACAACATTCATCATTTTAAGGGGGACAGAAAGAGGGAGGTAGAGCTTGCTGCGAATTTAAGGGCAGTATTTGTCAAGTCAGGTCAAGTCACCTTTATTTATATAGTGCTTTTTACAACACAGATTGTTTCAAAGCAGCTTTACAGAATGCAACAAAGTCTGTTTCTATGAGTGTGTATTTGTGAGTATGAGTGGCGTACCAAAGACCCTTTCTCTCCTGGAGGTCCAGGCAAACCCATCTCTCCACGATCACCCTAAATAAATCACATAACACACATAACATTTATACTAGCGTTCAAAGGTTTGGGGCCTTTCTAGCATTTTCTAGAAGACTCTTCTGCTCACAAAGGCTGCATTTATTTGATTAAAATATAGTAAAAACAGAAATATTGTGAAATATGATTACAATTTCAAAAAACTGTTTTCTATTTAAATATATTTTAAAATGAAATTTATTCCTGTGATCAAAGCTGTATTTTTCAGAGTCACATGTTCTTTCAGAACTCATTCTAATATGATGATTTGCTGCTCAAGTGGTTTACATTTTTTCATAATTCTTTGATGAATAGAAATGTCAACAGCATTTCTATAAAATATAATATTTGTAACATAAATGTCTGTACTGTGCCTTATGATTAATTAAATGCAACTTTGCTGAATAAAAGTAATATATATATATATATATACTGTCTATATAACCTGGACCAATGAGTGTGCAGCTCTGATCAGTCTCTCCATCTACTGTACTTCACGAGGTGCATCCTGGGATGCTTCTATACACTATTGAAGGAGTTGCCATGTTTACTGCACAGTCTTACCTTCTCTCCAGCTAGTCCAGCTTCTCCTGCAGGACCGATGAAGCCAACGAGACCCTACAAACACAACAACATCAGTGTGAGGTTCAGACGTGTGTGTAGAGGCTATAACTCTGTCTATATACTTACCCTCTCACCCATTGGTCCAGCCTTACCCGTGACACCCTGCTCGCCCTGAAAGACATCAGAGAGTGTGTTGAGTGACCCTGCATGCTTTAGGAGATTTGTGTGTTTATATTGCTCATGTTCTCACTTTGACCCCTTCAGGTCCAACTGTCCCAGGGAAACCCTTACTGCCCATCTGACCCTGGGAAAACAAAAGAGAAGATTTGTTACTAGACAAAAAATGATGAAAGACTAGGCCGTACATATAAACACAGTTGCACAAGTGAAAAAAAATAAGAAATTGTTTTTTGCATAAAGAAAATGAAGCTTATGTGTAATGAGAACATCACATGATCTCAATTCTGCTGTTGTACTGTCTATACAGCGCTATACATTTATATAGTGCATTACACACATAGTGGTAATTAAAACACTTTACAAACAACTATTTGAAAAATAAAGAAGTACAAATTGAAGAAAATAATGGAATTACTTCACTTGAATGTTTATATTTATTCTATTTAATGGATTATAAAAATAGTTGAATGCATTAATTATGCCTTAATAATTGTAACCACCGTTATAATAGATTAAAAAGCACGACAAACAACCAACTTCAGATGTTACAAGTTATCTGCAAATATAATGCATTTTAATTTTAGTTACAAATATTTAAGAAAATATATATTGTATTACAATGTACAATATGAATACCTTAATAATGTATTAGACTCAAGTGAATTGTTACCAAAATAATAATTTCATTTTGCTATTGATCAAATTACTTTAGGACATTTCTGATCATAATTTTGCAATTTACAATTTAGTTTTGACTTGAATCTTATATTATTCACCATAACAGTAAGAAATCACGTCCAATGAATATGCATGAGCTAAGACATTTAATAAAGTCACAATCAGCGAGTCTATTTGATTCCAAAATAAATGACCAATTAGCATTTGCATATTGTCGCCCTATTGTTAGTTTGATCGCTTCTATTGCTCCTCATTTGGATAAAGGTGTCTGCTTAATGATTTTAAATATAAATACAAATTGATTTTTTACACAAAAAACAAACAATTCTCATTTTTTTCTGTGATTGTGGGTGAAATATGACTTTTCTTCATGAGATTCATCCATAAGTCCCTGACATGTTTGATTATGTTGGAGAGTACGCGAGTATGCATACTAATACACAAGAGCTGCGGTCAGAACACAAAGAGAACATGCTGAACGCCTCACCGACACATATCCAATTACTGACCGCACAGAGGAAGATGAGGAAAACAGATACCTGTCTGAGAACAGACTGACCGAGAACATCCACAAATGTTTGAGTTTGTGCCAGAGAAGCGCTGAGTTAGGTTAAACAAGAAAAAGAGGAACGAAAGAAGGGAAAAAAAGAGGAAAAACAGAGACAGAGCGGGAATGTTATGCAACACAGGGGATGTTCACAGCGGATCCTAAACGTTCTGCCTTATGAGGCTAGATTTATTCTTCTGTTTTTTAGAGAAAAAACATTCCCAGAGTTACATGCTTTGATGACATTTTAAATTAAACTTATTTTATTTTAAGATCCCCATTGCTCCACCTTGTGGTCCATTGGGGGAATGTACATTGCTGACACAAAATTAAAAAGGGGAATGTCATGAACTCATGTCCAGGTCATATTTCAACCACAAATCAAAAGAAAATAATGTACAAAAACATCTATCTAGGGGGAAAAAGGCATTTTTGGCAGCATATAAAAATAGAGTGGATGAGCAGGACTGCTTCACAACTGTCTCAATCTATTAGGGGTGTAAAAATATATTGTGTCACAATATATCGCAATACAAATAAGCAATAATATGTATCGTGGCTAGTGACCATCTGTATTGTGTGTAGTTAACCAAAAGTAAAAATTACTGTGTGAGAAAAAATTCAACTTTTCAGAGTTTTAGTGCCAATACTACATTAAACTACTTTATATAATGTTGAATATAATTTATAATCATGCACTGGGGGAATATTTGTGTGTGCTGATAATGCCAAATGTAACCAGTAAAACTGGCCGACATAATTTTAAATATATCTAGTCAGTGACAGAGATCAAGCATATTCATCTAAAATAATTCAGTGTTTTCAGCGTCAGAATCATGAATATTGTTATTCCGGAGTCTCTATTGTCCTGTGCTTTAGGTTTCAGCACCAAGTCCAATCTAGTATCTGATGACTTGACTAGCCTACCAGTCGAACTAACTAACTAACCAACTAACCAACTAACTAACTAACTAACTAAAGTATCTATAACAAAAATGTTTATTTGGAAGTCTAAATTGAACAAACTCATCATCAGTGCAACTTCAAAGCCTTTAAAACATCCTGCCTAAAAAAAATAATAAAAATATTTTAGTATCATTGAAATACTATTATAGTTTTTAGTAATATTTTGATCAGTTTTAGTAATTTTGTTGGGTGTTTTTGTAATTTTTTATGTCTACATAGTTATGTTTTTTTTTAGTTTAGTTTACTACACAATTTTACTACATCAAGTTAAACTAAATTTAAATGAGAAATGTTGCCTTGGCAACCAGCTGAAGTTTAAGTTTTATACATTTTACTTTATTTTTAGTTAACATTTATTTTGTAATAATTAGAAATATCTCCTTTTTAGGGTTTCAGTTTTAGGTAATTATAATAACTCTGTCTAAAACAATCACACATCAAAAATCACATTTCTTGGAAAACATATATTTTCAAAAAAACAAGACACCCGTTTACCTACAAGCAACCAGCCAAAAGTAATTTTCAAATGTGCTATATATATATATATATATATATATACACACACACACACACACACACATATATATACGGTATATATATAACATTTACTTACTTTACTTACAAATGTTCAGATCACAACTCACCTCGAGTCCTACTGGCCCCGGTGGTCCTAGAGGACCCTCATCACCCTAGAAATTAAAATGGAGATTAACTCGTTGTCTCACAGGCCTATTTTAATGACATTCAGACCTTGCAAATAACACACACACCTCTCGTCCAGCCGCTCCACGAGGTCCTGGTAAACCTCTGGCTCCAGGCTTACCCTATGTAGAAAACACCAACATCATGAAGATGCAAATATTCAAAACACCCGTTTTTACAAGATTTTCTTTATATATAACACACCTTTGGTCCCTCGGGTCCATTAAGTCCAGGTTTTCCGATGTCACCAGGGAAACCCTGTGGAGAATTATAAATGAGTACATCAATCAGCATGACAAATATTTTGTATACTTGTTAACAGAATAAGCTGTTGCGACACATTCAGACATGAAACAGCATCTGTGTAGTTTTAAAAACGTTATGAGATGTCGATTCCTACCTCAAGTCCTGGTGGACCTGGTAATCCACTGGGCCCTCTCTCTCCTGTCTTGCCCTTCAAAACACACAAATTCACCCAGATTATGATTCGGACACATACACTGTTACTCTAGACCTCCTGTTGATAAATGGACAAAACTCACACAGGTTCTCAGGTACATTTAGGGTGTATTCACATCAGAATGTGGAGAGAACATGCTCTCATGTGTGCCTACCATGGCATGCTGACAGTGTGTAATGGTCACTTTGTGCTTTATAGAAATCTTTGTAAAGATGAGAACTGCACGTGTGTGTAGTGTCAGTTAGATTTTCTTTGAATTCTTTCTTATATTTCCTTTTTGTATTGTGATCAGAGTTGGATGTTTGTTTGTGTACTTTTTCTGGCTCGATCCCCATGTATGCGGACGAGTGTAACGTTTGAGTGGTTCTATTAAACGCGGGGAAATATGACAACTCTCGTTTCTTGTGCATCTTTTCATCTGACCATCTACTGTTTTTTTTATCTCTGGGCAACATCTCAACTTTGCGTCACAAGTGGCACTGCACAGAAGACGGATAAGGTGTAAAGTTTTCATTCATAGAGAGGGGCTATGTTCACACATTCAAATAATGAGATTCTTATTGTGTAACACGTGCTGTCAATCTTGTCGCTTTTAAGTTTGTCCAATTTAAAGGTGCAAAACGCAAGTATCTGAGTTTCTGCAGAACTACGCCCCCTCTGGCGACAAGCAAAACTGCGTGCGCGCTCATGTGCGGCACACATCTTTTGTTACAGTCATAATGAGGTAATACAGTTATAAATCTGCAGGTCATTTAAAATATATGAAAGGAAAGGCATTCGAGTAAATTACACACTTATGTGTGTGTGTGTGTGTGAGGGGGAAACGGGGGTAGTAGAAAACTTCGGTTTTTGTTTCCATCTCTCTCCATGTTGAACTGTTTTATGTGCTTACTGTATCCACTTATGATTATGGAAACACATTCACGAACAATATAAGTTATTACTTTGTATAGGACCCGTTTGAGCCCTAGAGCAGGCCGGAGATCTCTCCGTTTGTTGAAAGCTTTCTGATGTTGACTCTCGGATAGCTATCTGATTTATCAAAACGATTCCATTACACCTGGTCACATAAATGTGTTTTTGGAAAACGGATATTAATCTGATCTTCAATTCCCGCGCTATATACAGATTTAATGAAGTGCACGTCACCGAAAGCAACAGATATGAGCTGCATTTTATTAATCATCGGCTAATTTCAAAATCAGCAAAGACAGCAATAAGAGAGAGCGGCAACAGATTCAGAACTGGTAAAATCATTTCATTTCTTTACTTTCAATGAAGATGGTAGTGTTAAGCGTCTGCGACTTACTTTCACTTTGATTTGCAATAGATTGCGGCGTGCTGGCTTTATGAATAGGCGCTCAGCTGCTCATCTGAGGTGATGCGCGTCGTCATATATGACTAAAATAACATGATGACATATAGCCTGGTTTCAACAACCAGATGCATTTACACTTGTCTATTTTCATCTGGAATACGGCCCAGACCCGTCCTCAAGTGAGCGATCAGATTCAAATCCGTCTCGAATGCGTTTCGGAGGGCAACCTGGTCTTTTCACGATCGAATAGCTATCCGATCACAGAAAACGCATGAAGTGGCCAGGTGTAAACAGCCCCTTTGAATCCATCTTCTTCATTTGTGGAAAGTTGACTAAAGTTGTGTCGCTCGAGTTGTCTTCTCTGATACGGAGAATGGCGGCGAACACACTAACCTGCAAGACATAGGCACAAAGCCAGGCGAGCGTGAACGCGCATGACGTGACGCCCAGTCTCAGATTCGAGCCCGAATCCCTCTTATTTATTTTACTGTACAGGATTATAGAGGCGATCGCAGTGATCAGAAAAGGGCTCATTCAGCCCATCAGGCGATTGTTTAAGCATGTATGGGTTAAAAACGGCAATTTTTAACATGAAATGTTGCGCAATGCACCTTTAACGTAAATGAACACAGCATCATCCTTGTATTGTAACTATTGTTACATTATATGAACTGCAAATGATTTACTTTTTTTGCATCTATGCGCGATTAGACTAAAGAGAACGCTCTGTATGTGAATGTCCTGATGCACACACTTGTTCACTCATTTTTCACAATGATGCACACACGACGCGCAACAGTATCGCTTGGCCATTGCTTTCAATGCTTTCTTGCAATTGGGTCGGTTCATGTTCACACCGTAAACGAACCGTACCAGAGTCCGTTTGGAACCGTACCGAGACCACCTCTTCAGCTGGGTCTCGGTTCGGTTGTTTGGTCCACACAAGAGTTTGATTACTGTATTCACACCTGCCCAAAAGGTCCGCACCAAGGGGGGAAACGAACAAGAGTTTGATTCAATCGAACCAAACAAGGCAGGTGTGCATAAACCCTTAAAAAAATTTCAAAAAACAAATGTGCACTGCAACAAAACCAGACAAATATAGGCAAAATACTTAAGTTCAGTTACACCATGCAGCTTTTTAATACCTGATTAAAAAACTATTCAGTTAAAGTGGCTAAATTATACTCTTTTACAAATTCTTTATTTAGTTTTTGGGGGGTTTCAACATTCAAACATTAAAATATTTATCCTCGCTTCCCAGTCTGTCAGTAATGCACTGTTTAGTTCCCGTCTCTATGAAGCCCCTCTTTCAGAAAAGCAGTCTGTGCTCTGATTGGTCAGCTGGATCAGTGTGTTGTGATTGGTCAACCGCTTTGAGCCTGTTTGAAAAATGTTACGTCTTTTACCATAACAATGAGTTTCAACACGCTACTAGCGAACTCAACCAGGCCCGGCCCTTTATTTTGCGTATGAATTATTGAAATGAGGAATATTGCGACGCGTTCTTCCTGGGAGAAACTCCAGACTGCAATGGAGGCGAGTTCAGAAACAGTGACACTTATATAGAGAACCTTTTTCATGCTCAAACAGCAACATTAGAAAGATGAACATGTAAAAAAGCATTATAGGTACTCGGCATCATAAGCATCATAAAAATGACTCACACTACTGATGCGATTTTGTATGGCGCTTTAGAGACTTTTATTTAAAGCTCAGAGTTTTGGTTCTCATGGGGACTAATTACATAGAAAAAAAGCAATACGAACGAGAATTTCTACTTTTAAGTCATACGGGATTGGACCGTGAGGTAACGTGAGTGTGTTTATCCAGACGGATCATAGGAAGAAACAAACCTGTGCTCCTGGTTTTCCACGAGGTCCTGGTGATCCTGGCAAACCTTGCACACCCTGAAACAAACAAAAATCAAATGCACACAGTTAAATATTCATCAGATTAGCACAAACACAAGTTCACAAGCATGTATGTGAGAGAGTGCATGTGTAAATGTCCGTGAAAGCTCTTAAATCGGCGATTAGAAGGTGATTTGATTTAAACCATCAGACATCTGTACGTCCGCTGCTCTGTGCTGACAGTGTGCAAATGTGTGTTTGACAGAGGGAAATGAGGGGTCACTCTGGGAGATGTACCTTGTCTCCTTGGAACCCAATCTCCCCCTGCTCTCCAGGAAGCCCAACGTCACCCTGACAGAAAAAAGGTGAAAGAGAAGGAAGTAAGTAACAAGTTATGAAGTCGAAGGCAGAAAAGAGACCATGAGAAAGTGACGGGAAGATGATTAGGGCAAGAGTTCATTCAAGCCTGATCATTTGAACTAATGTAGTCATAAACTGTTAAAACAACAGTCCAGATTTAAGTTATATGGACAGCATTTCTAGCATAATGTTTTTTTTAGCACAAAACATCATTTCTTCCTCAGATTTTAGAAACAATTGTGGCAAAAGTACATCCACAAGACTTAGACTGACAGGAGACTAGAGTGCTAGAATCGCTCACTGACCTTTTCTATGTAAAATTAAATCTTTTAACTTTTGCACAACATACACAAGGACACCAGACAGGGACTGTTTTTATGAATAAAACTCTAATTCATACAAATTAAGTTGGTTATGCACCACTTCTTATAGTATTAGCATTGCTAAATACATAATTTAGACAATATTATAGGCAACTAATTCAAGTGGAATAAACACAAGCTTTAATTTGGTATTTTTAATACTTCCAGAAAGCTGACCCAATAGACTTTCAATGTATGTGCGTTAATAAACCTGTTATTCTATAAATAAATAAATAATTGTATATTTATTTATTTTAATAAAAGTAAATAATGGACCATGATAATAAACATTATGCCATAAAAGCTGTCGATAAACCTTAACGTGTACTGAACTCTCTCAAAAATATGTTTGTGTACCTCAAAAATAATTCTACAGAACTTTATTTTGACAAACCCATTTAAAATCTCTTTGACCACGTGCCACTCAAGGCTTGAGCTTTTAAAACATGCGTAACACAGGGTGGCCAATGGGGAGAGAGTATTTCAATCACATGCTGCAAAAACAGGCCAATAACAGAGTATTCAGATCACCTTATCACCTTTCAGTCCGGGCTCGCCCATGTTCCCCGGGACGCCCTGGAACAAACACAAACACACAAACACTAAAGTGGCTGGTGAGTGCTTGAGAAACAGTATGTGTGGGCTACATGTGTGCATGACTTACTTTCAGTCCGTTTGGTCCTGGTAAACCGGTTATCCCGGCAGGGCCCATATCACCCTGGAGAAAAGAAGAGAGAAGGTTTGAATGTTTTATTGAAGTAAAACATCATGCTCAGAGGGCCTGAAGGGGGCACATGATCTCCATTTGAACAAACCAACTGAAAATATGCCATCAACTTGTTTGCATTTATGAAAGCTAATGTGGTTTTAATATGCACATCATGCTGGTTAGGTGAAACTGATCCGGCTGTACTAAAACAGCAACAGACACAAGTTCTTATGAATGTTGAACACAGTGAGCAGACATCCTGATAAAAGCCTGACAAAGTTACAGGTGGGATGTGATTTGTATCGATGATTAGTTAGAACTTTAATTTAATTGCTATGCTACCGGTCTAAGGTTTTGGGTCTGTACGATTTTTTTTATATTTTTGAAGAAAGTCTCACACAGGCTGTTATTTACAGTAAAACAGTATTATTTGAAATAGAAATCTTTTACAACATTATAAATGTCTTTACTGTCACTTTTGATTAATTTAATGCATTCTTGCTGAATTAAAGAATTAAAGGAGTAGTTCACTTTTAAAAAAAAACTTTTGCTGAAAATTTAAATCATCCCCATGTCATCCAAGATGTCCATGTCTTTCTTTCTTCAGTCGAAAAGAAATTAAGGTTTTTGATGAAAACATTCCAGGATTTCACTCTGCTCTGATTGGTAAATGGCCAAGTCTGTTGTGATTGGTCTACTCTCCTCTGATTGGTAAATGGCCAAGTCTGTTGTGATTGGTCTACTCTGCTCTGATTGGTCAGAAGACCAAGTCTGTTGTGATTGGAGTACTCTGCTCTGATTGGTCAGATGGCCAAGTCTGTTGTGATTGGACTACTCTGCTCTGATTGGTCAGATGGCCAAGTCTGTTGTGATTGGTCTACCCTGCTCTGATTGGTCAGAAGGCCAAGTCTGTTGTGATTGGACTACTCTGCTCTGATTGGTCAGATGGCCAAGTCTGTTGTGATTGGTCTACCCTGCTCTGATTGGTCAGAAGGCCAAGTCTGTTGTGATTGGACTACTCTGCTCTGATTGGTCAGATGGCCAAGTCTGTTGTGATTGGTCTACCCTGCTCTGATTGGTCAGATGGCTAAGTCTGTTGTGATTGGTCTACTCTGCTCTGATTGGTCAGAAGGCCAAGTCTGTTGTGATTGGTCTACTCTGCTCTGATTGGTCAGATGGCCAAGTCTGTTGTGATTGGTCTACCCTGCTCTGATTGGTCAGATGGCTAAGTCTGTTGTGATTGGTCTACTCTGCTCTGATTGGTTAGAAGGCCAAGACTGTTGTGATTGGTCTACTCTGCTCTGATTGGTCAGATGGCCAAGTCTGTTGTGATTGGTCTACTCTGCTCTGATTGGTCAGAAGGTCAAGTCTGTTGTGATTGGTCTACTCTGCTCTGATTAGTCAGATGGCCAAGTCTGTTGTTATTGGTCTACCCTGCTCTGATTGGTCAGATGGCTAAGTCTGTTGTGATTGGTCTACTCTGCTCTGATTGGTTAGAAGGCCAAGACTGTTATGATTGGTCTACTCTGCTCTGATTGGTCAGAAGGTCAAGTCTGTTGTGATTGGTCTACTCTGCTCTGATTGGTCAGAAGGCCAAGTCTGTTGTGATTGGTCTACTCTGCTCTGATTGGTCAGAAGGCCAAGTCTGTTGTGATTGGTCTACTCTGCTCTGATTGGTCAGATGGCCAAGTCTGTTTTAATTGGTCTACTCTGCTCTGATTGGTCAGATGGCCAAGTCTGTTTTAATTGGTCTACCCTGCTCTGATTGGTCAGATGGCCAAGTCTGTTGTGATTGGTCTACTCCGCTCTGATAGGTCAGAAGGCCAAGTCTGTTGTGATTGGTCTACTCTGCTATGATTGGTAAATGGCCAAGTCTGTTTGATTGGTCTACCCTGCTCTGATTGGTCAGAAGGCCAAGTCTGTTGTGATTGGTCTACTCTGCTCTGATTGGTCAGATGGCCAAGTCTGTTGTGATTGGTCTACCCTGCTCTGATTAGTCAGAAGGCCAAGTCTGTTGTGATTGGTCTACTCTGCTCTGATTGGTCAGATGGCCAAGTCTGTTTTAATTGGTCTACCCTGCTCTGATTGGTCAGATGGCCAAGTCTGTTGTGATTGGTCTACTCCGCTCTGATAGGTCAGAAGGCCAAGTCTGTTGTGATTGGTCTACTCTGTTCTGATTGGTCAGATGGCCAAGTCTGTTTTAATTGGTCTACCCTGCTCTGATTGGTCAGATGGCCAAGTCTGTTGTGATTGGTCTACCCTGCTCTGATTAGTCAGAAGGCCAAGTCTGTTGTGATTGGTCTACTCTGCTCTGATTGGTCAGATGGCCAAGTCTGTTTTAATTGGTCTACCCTGCTCTGATTGGTCAGATGGCCAAGTCTGTTGTGATTGGTCTACTCCGCTCTGATAGGTCAGAAGGCCAAATATGTTGTGATTGGTCTACTCTGTTCTGATTGGTCAGATGGCCAAGTCTGTTTTAATTGGTCTACCCTGCTCTGATTGGTCAGAAGGCCAAGTCTGTTGTGATTGGTCTACTCCGCTCTGATTGGTCAGAAGGCCAAGTCTGTTGTGATTGGTCTACTCTGCTCTGATTAGTCAGAAGGCCAAGTCTGTTGTGATTGGTCTACTCTGCTTTGATTGGTCAGATGGCCAAGTCTGTTGTGATTGGTCTACTCTGCTCTGATTGGTCAATGGCCAAGTCTGTTGTGATTGGTCTACTCTGCTCTGATTGGTCAGATGGCCGAGTCTGTTCTGATTGGTCTACTCTGCTCTGATTGATCAGATGGCCGAGTCTGTTCTGATTGGTCTACTCTGCTCTGATTGGTCAATGGCCAAGTCTGTTCTGATTGGTCTACTCTGCTCTGATTGGTCAATGGCCAAGTCTGTTGTGATTGGTCTACTGCTTACAGCGCGCATCAGAAACAAAATGCACATTGCCATATCTGAATTTGAGCTCCGGATCTTCCTCAGCACTTGATAAAAACAGTAACAATGACGCCAATTTAACCGTATCAATCTCAGCCTTAGGACAATCAAAGTGGATTTGCTATCGCAGCGCAGAAAACTGACGACAACACAAACCAAACTCTTCCAGTCTCAGTCTCAACTAGTGTTTGAGGGTCAAAACACATGTTGTTTGCGGGCAGCCAGTGAAGACCATAGGCTGGCATTATGCAAATTTGTTACAAACCCACATACATTTTGTGCAGGAAGTGAGACTAGCTTCAGGCAGTTCAGAATTGGTTCTTTCATTTGGGAGACAATAACTCCATTTATCAGGCACTCCATTTATCTCAATCACTGATTTTTGAAACTTTGCAAGCATTTTACAACAGCTATATAACAATACACACTACAACAAGAAAGGTGATATCTGAAAAAGCATAATGGAGGCTCTGAGTAAACTCTTTCACTTACAATCAATCCAAGGACACCAGGAGGACCAGGAGCTCCAATAACACCCTGAGAAAAACACAGAAACACAGAGCATTATGCTTTTTAGAGCATTAGGCACAGAATGCTAGAGCTTCATGGGTTAGTACATGCATGTGCCATTCATAATATGCGCTGTGTATATGCACTCTCTTCGTATTCCGAGATATTAATATGGCTGTAGAAACAAGTTTGTGCTGTAGAGAGAGCGTGTGTGAGTGTTATTGTAGAAACAGAGATGGTTTGTTGTTGGCTCAGCGGCGGCGTGCTGGAGCCATTTCCTCTCGTTCCCCTGGTGTGATGAAAGGATGAAAGGAGCACTTCACTTCTCTTTGCAGGAAAAGGGAGAACAGGAAATGAGAGGGCTTTCAAGTTCCTGTTTTTACACTCCCCACATTTACAGGTGAAAAAGAGGCGGGCTTTGACTTCAACAGTTCCTGTTATGACGTCACCTTCTCCATCCAATCAGAGACATTAATTTGGAAATTATTATTTTTATTGATCAGAAATATGATCAAATATATTATGATATTGACCATAATAAGGACAGATCCCATATTTAATTTGATGTGAAAGATGTGACTTTTTTCACAATTTATTTATTTTTTTTTATTTATTTTTTTTTGGAAAATTGTGCTCAGCCAAGATAACGTTTTATGGGGGCTTTTCACAGACATAATGATTTTTATACTGTACAAACTGTATACTCTATCCCCTAACACTAACCACCATCACAGAAAACTTTCATTCTGTAACAATCATTCTGTATGATTTACAAGCTGTTTTCTTCATGGGGACCAAAATATCCCCACAAGGACAAGGAATTCAGATATTGCCGTCTTTGTGGGGACATTTTGTCCCATAATTTAGGGTTTACCTGAACCACATAGACACACACCACTTTGGAGGCTGTTTGTGATGCAGACAACCGTGTAGACGTGCATTTCTCATCTCTGTTGTGAGTGTTATCTGCTTTATCAGAAAAAGATAAACAAATACATAAGAAAAGCGAAAGGTTCCACTCACTGGTTCCCCATCCAGTCCTGGCGGCCCTCTTTCTCCAAAATCCCCAGGAAATCCCTGAGAGAGAGACAATAATCACATCACTGTCAAAGTCACTTATGACATCAAAGATTATCTAGACAAAATTAGATTTTTGTAAACAATCATAAATTGTTCCTGTGACGCTAAATTCTAAGTGGTTTCAAGGGTGTTCTGGATGGTTCTGGCTCTTGTTCGCGTTGTTCTCGATGGATGGATGAATTAAGTTTTCTGAGTGTTATTAGCATGTTGCTATCCAGCATGTTTCCACCAAAGAGTGGATTAGGGGGATTGCTCAAATCACTAACCCTTAGTATGAGCAACCGTGGTAGTTATCACTGCTAATGATGACATCACTCAGATAACTCACTGAGCCCTGCTGATGCAACAGGAAATGTATGAGGTCAGATGTCAAAGGTCGTGTAGATTTGAACAAACTCTGCATGGCTGATTCTGCATCTTAGTAAGTGTGTATGTGGATCTATTGTGTCCCAAAAGCAAAGGGACAATGATGATGTCATGATCCAATGAAAAATGCAACTCTCTCTCTCTCTCTCTCTCTCTCACACACACACACACAATTATATATAAATAACTATTATTTACTAAAACTATACTATGCATGGAGCTTTAATGACCTCATATTGAGGAACTACATAGACTGTATTTTAAAATGCATGTGTTACACTGTAGGGCCATGCAATACAATAAAATGATTACATCTTTGTACATTTCTCACATACACTTACAACAAACTCACATCTGTATCTATAAAGTATGTTGAGACAAAACTTTACCGGCCTACCCATCTTGCCCCTCTTTCCTGGTGGACCAGGACTACCCTGAAAAAGACAGAGAGGCAGAGAAAGAGAGAGACACTAAATATTATGGTCAGCTGTGATTAAAAGTCTCATGCCATTAGAAAGAAGCACTCAAAGACCCCACTACCATGGAATTATGTGTGTGTACACACACTCTCCATTATCATATGACTCATCCAAACACCCTCAGCAGAACACCAGAACCAGCTGGAAGTAGTTTCCACTCTCTCTCTCTCTCACACACACACACACACACACACAATTCCATGATAGGATCTACTGTCATACATCTACCAGTAGTGGGCAGCACTTGCTTTACAAATCTACCACTAATCTATTTCCATATTAATAACTGTAACAGCTGTTAGAATTACACTTAACAGCTATAGATACTAGATTTATATTTCCTTCAGGAAATACCTTGTGCTTTAAGTGAGGGAAAGCTTTAAGTATTTTAAAATTAGCCACAGTAAGTTATATACCCATATACTAGTATGCAAAACAGCAGTGTAGTCTGTGCTACTAAACATACATTAATATAATGCAAGGAAAATCATAGTACAAGTGACATGATTGCATAATCTTTACACAAGGTTTAAATTAACATCTTAATTGTCACCGTCCCAACGCATGGCGCTCTTTTTATTGCCTTTCCCCCCCATCAAATATTTTAGCAATCATCATAAATTAGGCATTTAAAATCTCAAAAAATTAATCCTGTGAAAAACGTTTTGAAATCACACCATCCATTACCATGTTATACGGTATTTAATCTTCTTTTAAGCGGAGGAGCCCGCTAATCTTGACAAAACGCATATCATTAGAAAATCTCTGAGACTCAAGGTCCCATACTCTTTTTTGATACTAGTGATATTGTGACAGAAATGTATTCATTTGTTACAGGAGAAAATTCTATGGAATGTGGCTGTTGCCCGGTGGCCATTATTGGTACAGCACCTAAACAAAATCCCATAGGAACATCAATTTTTTGTGATGTCAACTTCAAATTCGGAGCAAAACTTGATTAGACATATGGCTTTTATTTTATAGCAATACACTTCTAGAACTTTTTTATACTTCCATTTTTTTTTTTTAAGTGCTTTCACTTTAAAGGGATACTGCACTTTTTTTTGGAAATAGGCTTATTTTACAACTCCCCCGGAGTTAAACTGTTGAGTTTTACCGTTTTCGAATCCATTTTTTTGATATTGAATTCCGATTTTCTGATATTTAGACGAATATCAGAAACCAGACAGTTTCTGGTCTCATTGACTTCCATAGTAGGAAAAAAAATATGCTATGGAAGTCAATGAGACCAGAAACTGTCTGGTTTCAGATATTCTTCTAAATATCAGAAAATCAGCTGAATTGATTCGAAAACGGTAAAACTCAACAGTTTAACTCTGGGGGAGTTGTAAAATGAGCCTATTTCCAAAAAAGTGGAGTATCCCTTTAAAAAGAGACCAAACTCAATGACAACCATTTACATTTGGATAGTGCATTTTTCATGTCTATGCTCAAGAAGGGGGGTGACCGTTAAGGAGTTAGTGTTTGTGGTTTAGAAGACTATAAATGGGAAATCATGTCATATGGTTTATCATGTCAATGATGTGACAGCATTAATCAGATGTTTGTTTTGTTTAGATTCATGGGAAATACTTTAGCTGTTGATAATTGTCAATAATTGACTGTTACGAACACACGATTGCTAAAAAAAAAATGACTCAGTGAAGGAGGAGTCATAACATGAACAGACTCACTCTTTCACCATCAGCTCCAGGTAAACCAAAAAGTCCCGGGATTCCAATGAAACCCTATAAAGAAAGAGAGAAACAAAGAGAAGCTCAATAGTGATGCATGGAGCAGAGAAAATAGGAAAGAAAAATCACAAATCATCAAATTATTTCCTCAAAAGTAGTTGTCGGGTGGTTTTTATCCAAAGCAGCTTACAAATGAGGGATACAACAAGCAATTAGTTGCTAGGGTGTTAGGCTATATTTGCTTAATAGGCTATCCATATGAATTGCATAGACCTATTCTCTCACAATCACAAAATGTACCATTTATACTACAACAGCTTTAGGAGAAATATCCGAGACAAATGTAAAACTTAAACTCTTCCGAGTAGTAAAACTAACCCTCAGATGAAATAAGACTTAAAGATAAGAGTTTAGTCTATATAATTGGCAATCCAATGGATGTCCACACACAGTATGATTTGATCACAAGGATGAACAGATGAATGGAGAGGTGCTAGGATGGATGAATGGACGTCTTCGTGTTGATGCAGGCCATGAAGTAAGTGTATATGCCCATGGACTGCATGGTGCTGGCCTCCACAATGTAGTCCAAGGGCACATACGCTCACTTCAGGGAACAATCGATGGCAACATGCACAAACAAACACAGGGTACAATGAAAACAAATGCATTCAGATTCATGATTCATGCATTCAGCATGGAGATTCAACTCCATGCAAGGTGCTTTGATACAAATGTGCATTGGACGAAACGTGTGTGTGTGTGTGTGTGTGTGTGTGTGTGTGTGTGTGTGGTGCCTAAAGACAGCAGGGCCTCAGTCTGATTTTAAACAGGAAATTCCAGCCAATGTGGGCGGAGTCTATCCTGATAAAGAGCCTTTAATACAGCTCAACTACAAACACAACAGCTCGAGCGCGTGTATGTGTGAGCACACTATATAAAGTGGCACAGTGAGAGTAAAATATAAATTGTTTCTGAACACATCAAACAGATGACAGCAAAATAAATGAAGGTGGTTGTACATGTGAACATGTTAATGTGACCGTAGGAGGCTAAAAACACACATAAATGCACACTTATGGCTTGGGCAGCTGTCAGCAGCAAATTTGTCATGGTTGAGTCTCTGTTGACTCAAAAAACAGAAAAAGGGAAAACCAGAAAACGAGGGGGAGACGGAAGAAAAGACGAGCTGTAGTAGTGAAAACCCCTCTTATGGAGTCAAGGTCAAATCACTTGACTTTAAAACTCAAATAAGTCGACAAGAATGTCAGAAAAAGTCTGAACTTCATTTTCAGCTCTTTGTAAAAGATCAGACATTGCAAATGACCTAGCAACGGTAACCATAGGCCGCTCAGACAGCTCAAATATCACAATGACAGCGTTGTAAGTTCAAACACACATCAAACGGGAAGAGGACGTGTACACACCCGAGCACCTTTCGGCCCAACAGGCCCTATTGGACCAGGTAAACCCTGGAAGAGAAGAGAAACAGAGACTTCAGTGACGGGCTTAGGATTTAAATCAACACACATCATTTAACAGGCAAACTGGAACCGAAATAAATAGCTTGTTTCTTTTGATAAGTATCCAAACGTGTGTGCCCACAAGAACAAACAACACCCTGATGAACTTATAATGGCCTTATCATAGGCTTTCATGAAGAAAACAGAGCCACAAAACTACTGTGACATTTTAATATTTAGGCTGACATGCAGAAAGTAGCTATAGACATTTTAAGTAAGGATGATTACCATAAAACAGAGGTATAACACTAATATATGAAGTGAAACGGAGTGATATAACCGTACGTGAGGTGATTTGACAGCGATTTACTAATCAGATTCAAGTATTCCAAATAGCCAATTCATATGGTTCAACGAAAGCAACTTATATGAGCTCAATATGTGTTAAAAACCAAAGGCTTGAGGCTCTGGATGGATATTTAACTTAGTTACTGAAACTCCATCAGTGAAAACAACAAAAGTGTTTCAAAACATGAACAGTGGCCAGAGCGAGCGACTTCATCCTTCCCCATAATTGAACACTTATTTTCAATCTCTATGCCCTGCAGTTATATGAACACGAACACAGTCAATGAAAAACAAAGCAAAACACACTCAAACAAACTCATACACACACATATACACGGCACACTCCACAGCAGAGGAAGATCTACTGCACCTGCCTGCCAGGATAGCCTTTGGCTCCAGCTTCTCCACCAGGACCTTGTTCCCCCTGTGAAGAAAGTCAAAGAGAATACATATAAGTACATATACTTTAAAGACCCAAAAAACTATTTCAAGTTGAACACATAATATGCATAAAAGTCATTGCATTTGATTAGGAACAAAAAACACACAATATGGCTTTCATTGCAAAAAAGAGCATAATCAAGTATTTCATGTACAAATGTAAATATAATGACCAGTGTGTGGTTTTAATATCAAGGCTTTCTTATCAATTCAAGAAATATCCAATAGTGTGATGTGATAGGGAATATAGGGGATGATAATGTCTGAATTACATTTCTGAAGATCTCTCTCTATGTGAGTGTGTGGAGGAATGCTTTTGATACATATCAAACATTTGAATACTTGTGTTTGGGAAGATAATTTTATAGACATATTTGATACTACAAGCATACTGTAACTGAAAACTTTCGATGACAAACATAATTTCTTCTATCTCTGTGTAATGTGCAACTACAAGTGAACAAGTGAATCAGGCACTGGCAGAACATTTGCAATTCATAGGTTTCTTCTATAAAAAAAAAACGACATTTTCTCAGAATAGACGTATGTGTAGTTTTGACATTTGCCAACAAGGACTATATTTGCTCAACCAATGGCATGCGTTTGGGGTGGGGCTATCTGTTTGTCTGATCAATAACAGACAGGGAGAGTGTCCCATAAATCAGTATGAAACCATTATCTTTGCAATTACCTTGACGCTAGCCACAGAAATGACACACTTCACCTTTAAGTCTCCTGAGTTGCGAAAGAACAACCACTGTGCAATAAACCTTTCCACTGGGTCTGTGTTTGTCTTTCCCCTCTTTAAACTTTTGACTTGTAAGGATGGTTCACCTTAAATAACACAGAGGGCTTTGAAAAAAACCTTTCTTGTCAAGTGACACTCTCTGTGTGTGTTTTATAAGGTAAAACCCACTGTGAATTAGTTAGAACTAGTGACGTAGGTTTTTGAGTCAGACAAGAATCTCCCCACACTTTCAATGTTTGTTTATATGCTTGTTTGTTTGTGAAACAGTGTTTATATGTCTGTATTACTCACTGGTTCCCCGGGAAGGCCTGGTGGTCCTGGATGGCCTTTTTGTCCCTGTTCACAAAGAGGACACATGTTGATTTAGTAAACAAATTACACACACACACACACACACACACACACAAACTCTAAGACAATAGAAAGGATACAAACCACTTTCTAAAAAAGGA